>CM075337.1:64860632-65460632 GCA_037788925.1 Mytilus galloprovincialis
CATCCCTAGTATTTATGCATCCTTTGTCATGTGTAAATCTCTCAAACATTTTAGAAAAGTAACGTGCAGTGAAAAAAGAATAGTTCTAATGTAATGCAACCCTTGCAGATGATGCAGCTGGGAAAGAAGGTCATCAAAGCTCCCAAAGGGCGATATAGATTTGGAAGACTTTTATACATTAGGCCGATGGTCACTTTTTTGCCCACGACTATGTTGGTGTTGTTAGGTAGTATTAAGCTCATTACATTAACAACATTGCAGGCTGGACTTTAAAAATTTCCTACTCTTGTCATATGGCATTGCTGTACTTTGTTCCCTTATCCAGAAATTTTCTCTACCTTTTCTGAAAGGAGTAATTAGTACAGGACTATTTGTGTGGTGATAAATTTTCTCGATGATGCAAACTTTCCTAGATAAAGAAGGATCATTGATTAAAATGGTTATAAATAACCCTGAATTGTGAATCTTTATTATCAGACTGGTGTTGATTTGTCCTTTTACATAAAGTTGAAGCATCAGGGGAACTTCTGCTGGTTGTAACTTTAATATATTTTTATAATTTGTTATTTATAGACTTATATTTGGACAACAAGGGATGCAAAAGAGGAGATTGATTGGTGTTTGATGTAACTATGCCACTTTAACATGTTTAAGCACTATTGACTATTTCCCAAAAAAACTTTAAATGTTTTGAGATTTTTTTTTATTAAATTTAACAATTTCTCTTAGTGACAATTCATCAACAGTTACACAACAATGTTACACAAATTAGGTTTTCAGTTTTATCGACAGATAGTTCTGTTTTCCAGTGATCTTCGTAAGGTAGCTGATACAAAGTCCAATGGTGTCTTCTCTTCCTGTAAAAACAGCAAAATATTGATTGATCTAACATTAAAGTATTAGACATCATGACTCAAATTCTTATATCTGATTTATAACAACCTAAAAGTACAAAAGAAAGTAGTAATGCAAGAACTAATTATAAACTATCAGCATTTCGTGTGTCTAACAGACTTTTTGCCATCTTATTCACCATCAAGATGACCTCAGAAGAATGTCTATAGTAATATGACCAGACATAAACTAAAGGCTCTCAAGAGCCTGTGTCGCTCACCTTGGTCTATGTGCATATTAAACAATGGACACAGATAAATTCATGACAAAATTGTGTTTTGGTGATCATGATGTGCTTGTAGATCTTACTTTACTGAACATTCTTGTTGCTACAATTATCTTGATCTATAATGAACTTGGCCCAGTAATTACAGTGAAAAAATATTTTCTAAAAATTTACAAAAATTTATGAAAATTGTTAAAAAATGACTATAAAGGGCAATAACTCCTTAAGGGGTCAATTGACAATTTTAGTCATGTTGACTTATTTGTAGATCTTACTTAGATTTCAGGGCAGATAGATCTTGACCGGATAAACAATTTAACCCCACGTCAGATTTGCTCTAAATTCTTTAGTTTCAGAGATATAAGCCAAAATCTACATTTTACTACTTAGTACTACTTTAGCCATGGCGGCCATCTTGGTTGGTTGGCTGGGTCAGCAGACACATTTTTAAAACTAGATACCCCAATGATGATTATGGCCAAGTTTGGTTAAATTTGGCCCAGTAGTTTCAGAGGAGAAGATTTTTTAAAAGAATACTAAAATTTTAGAACCAGATGCTCCGCAGGGCGCAGCTTTATACGACCGCATAGGTTGAACCCTGAACGGTTGGGGCAAGTATGGACACAACATTCAAGCTGGATTCAGCTCTAAATTTGGATTGTGATTAAATAGTTGACACAGCATAGGTTTTGGACACAGAATGAATGTGGTCTAATGAACTTAAAATATTTTTTTTGTCTTTGAGCAATCACTATGATTCAAATTTCTAATGGAGTTTGCAACAATAACTACTCATTTAAATACATCATAAAATATTAAAATGTAACAAAAAGTGCTTGTTATCACTGAATGGTAAAGAGTGTTTTAATTTATCAGTTGGTAGTAAAAGTGAATATACATTGTGCATTGTATAAAACAATGATTTAAGTTGATTCAACTACTATTCTGGACAAAGAAAGATAACTCCAATCAATTGAAAATTTCTTGCTATTGCACAATATTGTGCAATTAGATATTTCTTGCTATTGCGCAATACTGTGCAATTGAAAATATTTGCTATTGCACAATACTGTGCAATTGAAGATTTCTTGCTATTGCACAATACTGTGCAATTGAACATTTTTTGCTATTGCACAATACTGTGCAATTGAAGATTTCTTGCTATTGCTGAATACTGTGCAATTGAAAATTTCTTGCTATTGCACAATACTTAATATAATAATTTTGGATCCTGATTTGAACCAACTTGAAAACTGGGCCCATAATCAAAAATCTAAGTACATGATTAAATTCAGCATATCAAAAAAGCCAAAGAATTCAATTTTTATTAAAATCAAACTTAGTTTAATTTTGGACCCTTTGGTATTTAATGTAGACCAATTTGAAAACAGGACTAAAAATTAAGAATCTACATACACAGTTAGATTTGGCATATCAAAGAACCCCAATTATTCAATTTTTGATGAAATCAAACAAAGTTTAATTTTGGACCCCGATTTGGACAACTTGAAAACTGGGCCAATAATCAAAAATCTAAGAACATTTTTAGATTCAGCATATCAAAGAACCCCAAGGATTCAATTTTTGTTAAAATCAAACTAAGGTTAATTTTGGACCCTTTGGACCTTAATGTAGACCAATTGGAAAACGGGACAAAAAATTAAGAATCTACATACACAGTTAGATCCCGCATATCAAAGAACCCCAATTATTCAATTTTTGATGAAATCAAACAAAGTTCAATTTTGGACCCTTTGGGCCCCTTATTCCTAAAAACCTGTTGGGACCAGAACTCCCAAAATCAAACCCAACCTTCCTTTTATGGTCATAAACCTTGTGTTTAAATTTCAAAGATTTCTATTTACTTATACTAAAGTTATGGTGCGAAAACCAAGAATAATGCTTACTTGGGCCCCTTTTTGGCCCCTAATTCCTAAATTGTTGAGACCTAAACTCCCAAAATCAATCCCAACCTTCCTTTTGTGGTCATAAACCTTGTGTTAAAATTTCATTGATTTCTATTTACTTATACTAAAGTTATTGTGCGAAAACCAAGAGTAATGCTTATTTGGGCCCTTTTTTGGCCCCTAATTCCTAAACTGTTTGAACTAAAACTCCCAAAATCAATCCCAACCTTCCTTTTGTGGTCATAAACCTTGTGTCAAAATTTCATAGATTTCTATTTACTTAAACTAAAGTTATAGTGCGAAAACCAAGAAAAATGCTTATTTGGGCCCTTTTTGGCCCCTAATTCCTAAAATTTTGGGACCAGAACTCCCAAAATCAAACCCAACCTTCCTTTTATGGTCATAAACCTTGTGTTTAAATTTCAAAGATTTCTATTTACTTATACTAAAGTTATGGTGCGAAAACCAAGAATAATGCTTACTTGGGCCCCTTTTTGGCCCCTAATTCCTAAATTGTTCAGACCTCAACTCCCAAAATCAATCCCAACCTTCCTTTTGTGGTCATAAACCTTGTGTTAAAATTTCATTGATTTCTATTTACTTATACTAAAGTTATTGTGCGAAAACCAAGAATAATGCTTATTTGGGCCCTTTTTTGGCCCATAATTCCTAAACTGTTTGAACTAAAACTCCCAAAATCAATCCCAACCTTCCTTTTGTGGTCATAAACCTTGTGTCAAAATTTCATAGATTTCTATTTACTTAAACTAAAGTTATAGTGCGAAAACCAAGAAAATGCTTATTTGGGCCCTTTTTGGCCCCTAATTCCTAAAATTTTGGGACCAAAACTCCCAAAATCAATCCCAACCTTCCTTTTGTGGTTATAAACCTTGTGTTAAAATTTCATAGATTTCTATTCACTTTTACTAAAGTTAGAGTGCGAAAACTAAAAGTATTCGGACGACGACGACGATGACGCAAGACGCAAGACGACGCAGGACAACGACGCCAACGTGATAGCAATATACGACGAAAAATTAAAATTTTTGCGGTCGTATAAAAAAGGTTAAAAATTGACTATAAAGGGTAATCACTCCTTAAGGGGTCAACTGACAATTTTGGTCATGTTTACTTATATGTAGATCTTACTTTGCTGAACATTATTGCAGTTTACAGTTTATCTCTATCTATAATTAGAGGTTCTTAAGAGCCTGTGTCGCTCACCTTCGTCTATGTGCATACATGTATTAAACAAAGGACACAGATGGATTCATGACAAAATTGTGTTTTAATGATGGTGATGTGTTTGTAGATCTTACTTTACTGAACATTCTTGCTACTTACAATGTTCTCTATCTCTATAATTAACTTGGCCCTTTAGTTACACAGAGGAAAATATATTGTAAAAATTTACAAAAATTTATAAAATTAATGAAAATTGTTAAAAATTGACTATAAAGGGCAATAACTCTTTGAGGGGGTCAACTGACCATTTAGGTCATGTTGACTTATTTGTAGATCTTACTTTGCTGAACATTATTGCTGTTGACAGTTTATCTCTATCTATACTAATATTCAAGATAATTACCAAAAACAGCAAAATTTCTTTAAAAATTACCAATTGTGGGGCAGCAACCCAACAACCCATTGTCCAATTCATCTGAAAATTTCAGAGCAGATAAATATTGACTAGATGAACAATTTAACTCTTTCAGATTTGCTCTAAATGCTTTGGTTTCAGAGTTATAAGCCAAAATCTACATTTTACCCCTATGTTTTATTTTTAGCCATGGCGGCCATTTTGGTTGGTTGGCCAGGTCACCGGACACATTTTTCAAACTAGATACTCCGATGATGATTGTGGCTAAGTTTGGTAAAATTTGCCTAGTCGTTTCAGAGGAGAAGATTTTTGTAAAAGACTACAAAATTTACGAAAAATTGGTAAAAAATGACTATAAAGGGCAATAACTCCTTAAGGGGTCAACTGACCATTTTGATCTTGTTGACTTATTTGTAGATCTTACTTTGCTGAACATTATATTGCTGTTAACAGTTTATCTCTATCTATAATAGTATTCAAGATGATAACCAAAAACGGCAAAATTTCCTTAAAATTACCAATTCATGGGCAGTAACCCAACAACAGGTTGTCTGATTCATCTGAAAATTTCAGGGCTGATAAATTTTGACCTGATGAACACTTTTACCCCAGTCAGATTTGCTCTAAATGCTTTGGTTTCAGAGTTATAAGCCAAAATCTACATTTAACCCCTATGTTCTAATTTTAGCCATGGCGGCCATCTTAGTTGGTTGGCCGGGTCACCGGACACATTTTTCAAACTAGATACTCCAATGATGATTGTGGCTAAGTTTGGTAAAATTTGGCCTAGTCGTTTCAGAGGAGAAGATTTTTGTAAAAGACTATAAAATTTACGAAAAATTGGTAAAAAATGACTATAAAGGGCAATAACTCCTTAAGGGGTCAACTGACCATTTTGATCATGTTGACTTATTTGTACATCTTACTTTGCTGAACATTATTGCTGTTTACAGTTTATCTCTATCTATAAAAGTATTCAAGATAATAACCAAAAACAGCAAAATTTCCTTAAAATTACCAATTCATGGGCAGCAACCCAACAACGGGTTGTCCGATTCATCTGAAAATTGCAGGGCAGAAAGATCTTCACCTGATGAACAATTTTACCCCATGTCAGATTTGCTCTAAATGCTTTGGTTTCAGAGTTATAAGCCAAAATCTACATTTTACCCCTATGTTCTATTTTTAGCCATGGCGGCCATCTTGGTTGATTGGCCGGGTCACCGGACACATTTTTTAAACTAGATACCCTAATGATGATTGTGGCCAAGTTTGGTTAAATTTGGCCCAGTAGTTTCAGACGAGAAGATTTTTGTAAAAGCTAACGACGGACGATGACGACGACGGACGACGGACGCCAAGTGATGAGAAAAGCTCACTTGGCCCTTTGGGCCAGGTGAGCAAATAATATTCAAGATAATAACCAACAAGAATCTGTCACAATGACAGCAAACCGTATTTATTAACATTTATTTGTGTCCTGATAATATCACAAGAACCATAACTGATGAACGGTGAAAGTGAAAATTGTCAATATCAAATTTGACCTCAATTTTGTCATCAGTATCAACATATTAAAATTTGAAATGCTTAGGTTGAATGGTTCATGAGTAAATGCAACAACATGAATGGAAACGCCATTTCCGATCTTTCAAGAACCATAACTCCTGAACGGTAAAAGTCAAAATCGACATTATTGAACTTGACCTCCATTTTGTTTATTATCTTGAATATCATTATAGATAGAGATAAACTGTAAACAGCAAATAATGTTCAGCAAAGTAAGATTTACAAATAACTGAATATGAACGAAATGGTCAGTTGACCCCTTTAGGAGTTATTGCCCTTTATAGTCAATTTTTAACCATTTTTGTAAATCTTAGTTATCTTTTACAAAAATCTTCTCCTCTGAAACTACTGGGCCAAATTAATCCAAACTTGGCCACAATCATCTTTGGGGTATCTAGTTTAAAAAATGTGTCCAGTGACCCTGCCATCAAATCAAGATGGCCGCCACGGCTAAAAATAGAACATAGGGGTAAAATGCAGTTTTTGGCTTATAACTCAAAAACCAAAGCATTTAGAGCAAATCTGACAAAGGGTAAAATTGTTTATCAGGTCAAGATCTATCTGCCATGAAATTTTCAGATGAATCGGACAACCCTGATTGTTGGGTTGCTGCCCCTGAATTGGTAATTTTAATGAATTTTTTCTGTTTTTGGTTATTATCTTGAATATTATTATAGATAGAGATAAACTGTAAACAGCAATAATGTTCAGCAAAGTAAGATTTACAAATAACTGAATGTGAACGAAATGGTCAGTTGACCCCTTTAGGAGTTATTGCCCTTTATAGTCAATTTTTAACCATTTTTGTAAATCTTAGTTATCTTTTACAAAAATCTTCTCCTCTGAAACTACTGGGCCAAATTAATCCAAACTTGGCCACAATCATCTTTGGGGTATCTAGTTTAAAAAATGTGTCCAGTGACCCTGCCATCAAATCAAGATGGCCGCCACGGCTAAAAATAGAACATAGGGGTAAAATGCAGTTTTTGGCTTATAACTCAAAAACCAAAGCATTTAGAGCAAATCTGACAAAGGGTAAAATTGTTTATCAGGTCAAGATCTATCTGCCATGAAATTTTCAGATGAATCGGACAACCCTGATTGTTGGGTTGCTGCCCCTGAATTGGTAATTTTAATGAATTTTTTCTGTTTTTGGTTATTATCTTGAATATTATTATAGATAGAGATAAACTGTAAACAGCAATAATGTTCAGCAAAGTAAGATTTACAAATAACTGAATGTGAACGAAATGGTCAGTTGACCCCTTTAGGAGTTATTGCCCTTTATAGTCAATTTTTAACCATTTTTCGTAAATCTTAGTTATCTTTTACAAAAATCTTCTCCTCTGAAACTACTGGGCCAAATTAATCCAAACTTGGCCACAATCATCTTTGGGGTATCTAGTTAAAAAAATGTGTACGGTGACCCGGCCATCAAATGAAGATGGCCGCCACGGCTAAAAATAGAACATACGGGTAAAATGCAGTTTTTGGCTTATAACTCAAAAACCAAAGCATTTAGAGCAAATCTGACAAAGGGTAAAATTGTTTATCAGGTCAAGATCTATCTGCCATGAAATTTTCAGATGAATCGGACAACCCGTTGTTGGGTTGCTGCCCCTGAATTGGTAATTTTAAGGAAATTTTTCTGTTTTTGGTTATTATCCTGAATATTATTATAGATAGAGATAAACTGTAAACAGCAATAATGTTCAGCAAAGTAAGATGTACAAATAAGTCAACATGACCGAAATGGTCAATTGACCCCCTATGGAGTTATTGTCCTTTATAGTAAATTTTTAACAATTTTCATAAAATTTGTAAATTTTTATCAACATTTTCCACTGAAACTACTGGGCCAAGTTCATTATAGATAGAGATAATTGTAAGCAGCAAGACTGTTCAGTAAAGTAAGATGTACAAACACATCACCATCACCAAAACACAATTTTGTCATGAATCCATCTGCTTCCTTTGTTTAATATTCACATAGACCAAGGTGAGCGACACAGGCTCTTTAGAGCCTCTAGTTCAATCTTTCAAGAACCATAACTCCTGAACGGTAAAAGTCAAAATTGTCATTATTGAACTTGACCTCCATTTTGTCATCAGTAACAACATATTAAAATTTGGAAAGCTTTGGTTGAACAGTTCATGCGTAAATGCACGGACACGACTGGAAATGCCATTTTTCAATCTTCCAAGAACCATAACTCCTGAACGGTATAAGTCAAAATCCTCATTATTGAACTTGACCTTCATTCTGTTGTCAGTAACAACATATTAAAATTTTAAAAGCTTTGGTTGAACGGTTCATGAGTAAATGCACGGACAACATTTGGTTGCCGCCCGCCCGTCTGCCCGACCGCCGTACATCCCCAAATCAATAACCGATATTTTTGTCACAAAAATCCGGTTAAAAACTGCAAAATGTCCTTGAAATTACTAATTCTGGGGCAGCAACCCAACAACGGGTTGTCTGTTTTGTCTGAAAATTTCAGGGCAGATAGATCTTGAAAGATTTGCTCTAAATGCTTTGGTTTCAGAGTTATAAGCGAAAAACTGCATTTTACCCCTATGTTCTATTTTTAGCCATGGCGGCCATCTTGGTTGGTTGGCAGGGTCACACCACACATTTTTAAAACTAGATACACCAATGATTGTGGTTTGGTTAAATTTGGCCCAGTAGTTTCAGAGGAGAAGATTTTTGTAAAAGTTTATGGACGCCGGACGCCAAATGATGAGAAAAGCTCACTTGACCTTTCAAGTCAGGTGAGCTGAAAAAGAGGATGTGGTATGATTGACAATGAGACAACAGACCAAAATAACACAGAAATTAACAACTATAGGTCATCGTACGGCCTTCAACAATGAGCAAAGCCCATACTGCATAGTCGGTTATAAAAGCTATAAAAGACCCCAAATGACAATGTAAAACAATTCAAACGAGACAACTAACGGCCTTATTTATGTAAACCAGGTGCTCCGCAGGGCGCAGCTTTATACGACCGTAGAGGTCGAACCCTGAACAGTTGGGGCAAGTATGGACAAAACATTCAAGCTTGATACAGCTCTGAATTTGGATTGTGATCAAATTTTTGACATTACATGGTTTTTTTTACACAAAACAGATTTTACAAATCAATTAAAGATTTCTTCTTCAAACTTATTTAAATCTAAAATTAAATAGTTGACACAGCATAGGTTTCTGACACAGAATGAATGTGGTCTAATGAACTTTTTTAGCCTTTGAGCAATTCACTATGCTGTTGAATATTAATCCTGTCAAAAAAATGTTTGAAGAAATTTTCTTTTTATTTATGAAATCTGAAATGAGAAAAATTTACCCCCCCCCCTTTTTTTCACATCCCTGTTTCCCTTTTTCCAAAACTGATATCAATTCAAATTTCTAATGGAGTTTGCAACAATAACTACTCTTTTAAATACATCATAAAATATTAAAATGTAATATAAAGTGCTTGTTATCACTGAATGGTAAAGATTGGTTGGTAGTAAAAGTGAATATACATTATTTATTGTATAAAACAATAAAAAAAACTTCATCAGCAACATTTTATATTGGCAAATTTCCAATGAAGTTTTTTACATAAAGTTATTGGCAAATAAAAATAGAAAATGACATCATAGTCATGTCTGGCAAATGTCCAACATACATTATCTAAAAACATTTTAGATAAGATAAGGAAACTAGAGGCTCTAAAGAGCCTGTGTCGCTCACCTTGGTCTATGTGAATATTAAACAAAGGAAGCAGATGGATTCATGACAAAATTGTGTTTTGGTGATGGTGATGTGTTTGTACGTCTTACTTTACTGAACATTCTTGCTGCTTAGTTATCTCTATCTATAATGAACTTGGCCCAATAGTTTCAGTGGAAAATGTTAGTAAAAATTTACAAATTTTATAAAAATTGTTAAAAATTGACTTTAAAGGACAATAAATCCTTAGGGGGTCAATTGACCATTTCAGTCATGTTGACTTATTTGTAAATCTTACTTTGCTGAACATTATTGCTGTTTACAGTTTATCTCTATCTATAATAATATTCAAGATAATAACCCAAAACAGTAAAATTTCCTCAAAATTACCAATTTAGGGGCAGCAACCCAACAACAGGTTGTCCGATTCATCTGAAAATTTCAGGGCAGATAGATTTTGACCTGATTAACAATTTTACCAGTGCCAGATTTGCTCTAAATGCTTTGGTTTTTGAGTTATAAGCCAAAAACTGCATTTTACCCCTATGTTCTATTTTTAGCCATGGCGGCCATCTTGGTTGGATGGCTGGGTCACCGGACACATTTTTTAAACTAGGGTCACCGGACACATTTTTTAAACTAGATACCCTAAAGATGATTGTGACCAAGTTTGGTTTAATTTGGCCCAGTAGTTTCAGAGGAGAAGATTTTTGTAAAAGATTACTAAGATTTACGAAAAATGGTTAAAAATTGACTATAAAGGGCAATAACTCCTAAAGGGGTCAACTGACCATTTCGGTCATGTTGACTTATTTGTAGATCCTACTTTGCTGAACATTATTGCTGTTTACAGTTTATCTCTATCTATAATAATATTCAAGATAATAACCATATAACGGCAAAATTTCCTTAAAATTGCCAATTCAGGGGCAGCAACCCAACAACCTGTTGTCAGACTCGTCTGAAAATTTCAGGGCAGATAGATCTTGACTTAATAAACAATTTAACCCCTTGTCAGATTTGCTCTAAATGCTTTGGTTTTTGAGTTCTAAGCCAAAAACTGCATTTTACCCCTATGTCCTATTTTTAGCCATGGCGGCCATCTTGGATGGTTGGCCGGGTCACCGGACACATTTTTTAAACTAGATACCCCAATGATGATTGTGGCCAAGTTTGGTTTAATTTGGCCCAGTAGTTTCAGAGGAGAAGATTTTTGTAAAAGTTAACGACGACGACGGACGACGGACGCCAAGTGATGAGAAAAGCTCACTTGGCCTTTTAGGCCAGGTGAGCTAAAAAAGCTTCATCAGCAACATTTTATATTGGCAAATTTCCAATGAAGTTATTTACATAAAGTTATTGGCAAATAAAAATAGAAAATGACATCATAGTCATGTCTGGCAAATTTCCAACATATATTATCAACTACTATTCTATACAAAGAAAGATAACTCCAATTGAAAATTAATTGCTATTGCACAATATTATGCAATTAGATATTTCTTGCTATTGTGTAATACTGTGCAATTGAAAAATGCTATTGCACAATACTTGATATGGAATCCTGATTTGGACCAACTTGAAAACTGGGCCCATAATCAAAAATCAAAGTACATGTTTAGATAAAGCATATCAAATAAGCCCAAGAATTTAATTTTTGTTAAAATCAAACTTAGTTTAATTTTGGACCCTTTGGACCTTAATGTAGACCAATTTGAAAACTGGACCAAAAATTAAAAATCTACATACACAGTTAGATTTGGCATATCAAAGAACCCATTTATTTAAATTTTTGATGAAATCAAACAATGTTTAATTTTGGACCCCCATTTGGACCAACTTGAAAACTAGGCCAATAATTAAAAATCTAAGTACATTTTTAAATTCAGCATATCAAAGAACCCCAAGGATTCAATTTTTGTTAAAATCAAACTAAGTTTAATTTTGGACCCTTTGGACCTTAATGTAGACCAATTTGAAAACGGGACCAAAAATTAAGAATCTACATACATAGTTAGATTCGGCATATCAAAGAACCCCAATTATTCAATTTTTGATGAAATCACACAAAGTTCAATTTTGTATAATGCTTATTTGGGCCCCTTTTTGGCCCCTAATTCATAAACTGTTGTGACCTCAACTCCCAAAATCAATCCCAACCTTCCTTTTGTGGTCATAAACCTTGTGTTTAAATTTCATTGATTTCTATTTACTTATACTAAAGTTATTGTGCGAAAACCAAGAATAATGCTTATTTGGGCCCTTTTTTGGCCCTTAATTCCTAAACTGTTGGAACCAAAACTCCCAAAATCAATCCCAACCGTCCTTTTGTGGTCATAAACCTTGTGTCAAAATTTCATAGATTTCTATTCACTTAAACTAAAGTTATAGTGCGAAAACCAAGAAAATGCTTATTTGGGCCCTTTTTGGCCCCTAATTCCTAAAATGTTGGGACCAAAACTCCCAAAATCAATCCCAACCTTCCTTTTGTGGTCATAAACCTTGTGTTAAAATTTCATTGATTTCTATTACTTTTTACTAAAGTTAGAGTGCGAAAACTAAAAGTATTCGGACGACGACGACGACGACGACGACGCCAACATGATAGCAATATACGACCAAAAAATTAAAATTTTTGCGGTCGTATAAAAATGAACAAAATCAAACATAAATTTAAATAGAAAGACAAGCATGTGCCTTAATAAAATAAAAACAGAAGTCAATTTCTAGTAAAAATATTTAAAACAGGCCAAGTGAGCTTTTCTTATCACTTGGCGTCCTTCGTCTGTTGTTGTCACCGTCATCGTCTGTCGTCGTTACAAAAATCTTCTCCTCTGAAACTACTGGGCGAAATTTAACCAAACTTGGCCACAATCATCATTGGGGTATCTAGTTTGAAAAATGTGTCTGGTAATCCGGCCAACCAACCAACATGGCAGACATCACTAAAAATAGTACATACCGGTAGTACATGCAGTTTCAGGCAATCCATTATTGGGTTGCTGCCCCTTAATTTGTAATTTTAAGAGAATTTTGCAGCTTTTGGATATTTTCTTGAATATTTTTATAGATAGAGATAAACCGCAAACAGCAATAACTAGATATCATTGAGATGGGAGCCATCTCTGTGGGCCCCGCTGTGAATAATGTGCATTAAAAAATTGTATCTTTACCATAGGACATGGGTTTGTCAACTGAAATTAAAGTTTTTGACCTTGACCTTTGACCTAGGAAGTTGTAAATAAATTATGACACACCCTTTGGTGTTGGTTTATAAACATGTCAAGTATAAACTTTGAAATGATAACGGTTCTCAAGATATAGAGCGGACACGATCTTTACCATAGGACATGGGGTTGTCAACTGAAACCAAAGTTTTTGACCTTGACCTTTGACCTAGGAAGTTGCACATAAATTATGACACACCCTTTTGTGTTGGTTTATATACATGTCAAGTATAAACTTTGAAATGATAACGGTTCTCAAGATATAGAGCGGACACGATCTTTACCATAGGACATGGGGTTGTCAACTGAAACCAAAGTTTTTGACCTTGAACTTTGCCCTAGGCAGTCGTTCATAAATTATGACACACCCTCTGGTGTTGGTTCATATACATGTCAAGTATAAACTTTGAAATCATAACGGTTCTCAAGATATAGAGCGGACACGATCTTCACCACAGGACACAGGGTTGTCAACTGAAACCAAAGTTTTTTTACCTTGACCTTTGACCTAGGAAGTTGTACATACATCATGACACGCCCTCTGGTGGTGGTTAATAAACATGTAAAGTATAAAGTATGAAATCATAATGGTTCTCTAGATATGGAGCAGACACAAAGTGTTACGGACGGACGGACAGACTGATCACTATAGGGCGACCCGCCTTTGGCGGGGCCCTAATAATGTACAGCAAAGTTAGACCTAAAAATAAGTCAACATGACCAAAATGATGAATTGACCCCTTAAGGAATTATTGCCCTTTACAGTAAATTTTTAACAATTTTAATAAATTTTGTAAATTTTTACAAAATATTTTCAACTTTAACTACTGGGCCAAGTTCATTATAGATAGAGATAATTGTAGACCAAGAATGTTCAGTAAAGTAAGATCTACAAACTCATCACCATCTCCAAAACACAATCTTGTCATGAATTCATCCAAAATATGTGTATGTGCCCTCATGAACTCCTACAGTACTTTGAATAATTGACAAGTTAATGTGGATTCATTGTCATTTTTTGTCTTGGTATACCACTTTCTATGAGATTGTGTGAACAGGTGAACCTTAAAATGAGTTTTCAATGCATTACAAATTTTCAATAAAGTTATATTTAGACTTTGCCAAACCACAAAATCAAATATTGAATAAGATTGAACTCATGAAAATAAATGAATCCAAATCCGGTGAATGGGGCATTAATATACATAATTGTATAAATAGTTTGCAAAACAATGCTTGTAAATTTTTCTTAGGCTTAGGCAAATGAAGCAGCAATTTAGCTGCTAGAGGTGATATGGTTTTTTTTATCAGGTGATGCACTACTAAAAGTTGAAGTTTTTAAACTAAGGAATCATCTTAAATGTGACAATACCAGTAATATACCGGTATGTAAAAAGGTTCATACCTGGGTGGTTAAAAAGGAAATCTTCATGGGATTATAGAGTTTTACAGTTAGCTCGTAAATATAGTTTGATTATAAATGTAGAAGATGAAATTAATATGAGTAATGTATGGGATTCTATACAAACTTTTGAAAAAGAATCTTGGCACCATGAAGTATGGAATGATAAAAATAATGTCAATGGTAATAAATTAAAATTTTATAGATTGTTTAAAACTTGTATTGGTACGGAGCCTTATGTAAAGGTAGTTAATAATAAATGCCACCGATGTATTTTGTCACTATTCAGAGCTGGTTCGTTACAACTTAAAGTTGAAACAGGTCGATATGCTAGACCACCAGAACCTCTACAATAGATATAGGAAGATATGGTGTGAGTGCCTACAAGACCGTTTATGTATTTTTTGTGATAGTTGCCAAATTGAAGATGAAAAACACTTACTTTTTAATTGTTGTTTTTACTGTGATATCAGACATGAATTATATGCCAAAGCCTGTCTTTTAAATGTTGATTTTGAGTTTTTATGCGATATTGAAAAACTTTGTTATCTTATGTGTAATGAGAATATGGTTCCCTTTATCATATGTTTTATAGACGAAAACATGTCATCTAGAAATAATATATTTTTTTTTATATTTTTTATTTGCGAAATACTTTTTAAATGTAACAAAGCTGTCCTTTTATGTATGTATTAGATGTTTGTTTTAATGATAGTGTCTCATAAGTCGTTTTCGGCTGCCATCCTTTTACTTAAATGTTAGGTTCTTATGACTTTATGTGTACATATATATATAGATATTGTAATGGATGGTGACATTTTAATAAAATAAATCTTATCTTTATCCAAAGTTATTTAAATCAAAATTAGGTAGGGACTGTAATGGTTAATCAAGGTTTTATGTGTTTTGCAAGGCTTGAAATTCAGACAGTCCAGTCTGGTTATTTCTGACCAACCCAATCATCCTGATATAGTTTTTTTATGAGGTGATAAATTTGATTTTGATCAATGATGTATGAAACTTGCAATACCAGGTACTATGTTATAGTTATTTCAGTTAATACTGATGAAAGTGATTGTTATTGAGAATTTAAGATGGGTGCAGATTATACATAACTGTGGACAGTTTTTGGATTTATTTATTTTCAAATATTTCAAATGTCGTTTTTTTTTCATTTTCTTTTATTCAAGACGTTTATTTTATTTTATTTTTATATCTTTTTATTCATAATTGAATATTCAAAGTAAAGGTTGGACATCCTGCATGAGTATTCAAAAGGGGTAGTTAAGAATTTAGAATGGGTGTGAAGCAAGAAAACAATCAAGTCAACTTTTGACAGGTAATCAATAAAATAATCCAGATCTCAATATCAACATGATCAGTGAAAATATTATATAGGATTAAAGAGTTTTGATATTTTAATTACTGCTAATTAATATATATAAATGTTTGATCTCTATTATCTTCTGTTCCATAATATTCCAATTATTTCTTGAACAGTGCATTAACTTGAATATACTTAGACAAATGTTGATTTTAAAAAGGGATCTTTAATCAATAACTGGCTTTCCTTTTATAAAATTAATAAATGTTAATTACATGATAAAAGCTCTAACTATTTCATTGTTTATGCGATTAAACAAAAATAAAAAATAAATTGCTTAAACAATTATCTTTATTATTTTTTTTTTTATCTTATAACAGACTTTAATGGATATTAAAAACATGGAATCATCCTATCAAAGGATTTTAACTGTGAACAAGACTTCTAAAAATAATCAACAATTTTTCCACTTTTCCCCCTGATTTTGGGGGATGAAAAAGGGTGCAAACTATACATACATGCTTATATACTCTGCCAATTACGGTACACGTATACATTTGAAATAAATTTTCAAAATGCTAAATAAATTTTTAAATGTTTTACTGTATTGTCCAGGCGAGGTCATATACCAATTGAGTTTGATTTAATTCTATTAATATTTTATGTTGTATGACAAACAGTTATTATGGAAACATTTTTTACTGTTTTTACCATGAAAATAGCAAAAATCGCACAAATTAAATTCTGTTAAGGTACCTTATTAAGTGCAGCAATATCAGCACCCCGATCTACCAACAGTTGAGCCACTTCACCTCTTTCTTCTTCACATGCCCAGTGTCTATTTAAAAGAGAAATATGCATTGATTTGGACTATTCAACCAGAAATATTTATTGAGCCATTAAAATTTACACATATATGGAACCTACAAACACCTACTCACTACTTTTTACAATATCATGAATATATAAAGGTCCTTTAGGCTGGGAAAGGAACTATTTTATACTTTTACTAAAATATAACAAGAGTGCACACTGAAATTCTGACCTTCATTACTAACCATTGATTTCATGTTGATATTCCTAAAAATACAGCTTTTTTCAACTTTCACATAAACATAACATGAAAATGAGGTCAAAGTCAGATAAACCAAAATGAAAATACATGTACAACTAAAAATCAATTCAAACACGCCTAAAATGTAGTTGACCTATTGCACAAAGTATCTAAGAAAACATTATATTGATCAGTGAACCCTGAAAAGAGGGGAAGGTCAGATGAACTCTGCCAGACAGACATATACACCTTTTAATCATTACATGCTTTAGATATAGTTGACCTATTGCATATAGTATCTAGGAAACAAACTTAACCAGGAAAACTTGCAATTAACCAATGAACCGATTATTAAGATATAAAATGACATACAGTCATGGTAAAAATGAATATTAATTAAAAGTAACTTCTAAAAATAAATTTACAGCTACTACACATCTCAAGACAATCATCATTTCTTAATACATAATTTTCAAGCAGTGTAAGGGAGGTTATCAAGTAATCAAACATATATATATATGTTCCGGACCATATGAGTATTTTGACCGTACGCGTACGGTCCGACCATACGCGTACGGTCGGACCGTATGAGTATACGCATACGGTCCAGTACAAGCTGACCATACATGTTATTTGATCATATGGGTTAAATTGAAACAAGCATTTATCACAATCTTTATTTTTAGTTTTACAAATTGTTATTGATAATTTATTACAATTAGATAGATAAAATGAACAAACGAACAATTGAAATTAAGTATTTGTTTAATTTTATATCTGAATCCCATTTTGGTACTCTCGCCCAAGGTGACACAATTCAAGTAACGTAATATTTTTTACATTTTCATGTATGCAGTTCATGCATGTTCCTTTGCATTTGCATTTTTTGGTAAAGTTGCTAAATATTCTAAAACAATTGACCTCCCACATTATGTTTACTTCCGATATCTTCAATTTCAGTGATCATAATTCAATTAATGTATTACTGATCGACATGCTTAATACAAGAGACTAACAGATTTAATTAGCCTGAATTTAAAAAAAGTTAAAAAATATAAAGTTTTTGTTTCAATTACAATTGAACTTTTTTAGATTAATTTGATAGTTAAGTTATGTTGATCTGCTATATGCATTTGTAACTAATAAACTTGACCAACTTTTTAATATTAGTCAGACCGTACGCGTACGGTCCGACCGTATGAGTATTTTGAAAAAGTACGCATACGGTCCAGACCGTACGCGTACGGTCCAAATACTCATACGGTCTGGAACATATATATAACAGTATTCTTTAAATTTTAATTGGATTACCTCCCTTACACTGCTTTTAAATTGTCCTTCAACCAGAAAAAAACTTGTTTTCCCCCTTTTTTGCCCCTAATTGCTATATGATTTGAGCCATAACCTCTCATAACCATCCCTTTGTAGTATGGAAACTTGTGGTATAATTTCAGAGAAATTTGTACACTTAAACACAAGTTATTGACTGAAAACTACAAAAATGCTTATTTGGGCCCCTTTTTTTTGCCCCTCATTCCTAAACCATTGAGACCATAACCCCAAAATCAATCCAAACCTTCCTTTTGTGGTTATAAACATTGTGTTAAAATTTTATTGATTTCTACTTTCTTATACTTAAGTTATTATTCGGAAACCATGCATCTTCGGACGATGATGCAGACGACGCTGATGACGCAGACGACCACAACATGATACCATTATATGACACAAATTATTTTTGCAGTCTTATAAAAATGCTTGTTTTTGGCTCCTCATTCCCAAACTGTTGGCACCACAACCCCCAAAATTAATACAAATCTTCCTTTTGTGATATTGAACCTTCTTGTAAAATTTTATAGAGATCCATACACTTGAACTAAAGTTATTGTCCAGAAACCAAATGCATCTTCGGACAACAACAACGACACAGTTTCAGACAATGCCAATGACAACATTGTAGCATTATACAAACCCAAAAATTTGTTTGCAGTAGTATAAAACTAAACTTTAACCACTGAACCATGAAAATTAGGTCAAGGTCAGATGACACTTGCCAGTTGAACATGTACACCTTACAATCATTCCATACAACAGATATAGTAGACTGATTGTTTATCCTTTGGATTCATTAATATTTGTTGGATATTAATTTTTCATGGATTTCGTGCGTAGAGGGGAACCAAGAATTTAAATGTTCAACCAATTACAAATTGTCTAAAGAAATGTAGGCAGACTTTACCAAAATCACGAAACCAAAAATCCACGAAAATAAATGAATCCACAGTAGTATTAGAGATATGGACTTAACCACAAAAACTTAACCTTCTTCACAGATCCATAAAATGAGGTGAAAACTGTCTCATGGACATGAGGACCTTGCAATAGTTATCAAATTAAAGGTACCAGGGTTATAATTAAGTACGCCAGACACGTGTTTCATCTACATAAGACTCAACAGTGACGCTCATGTCAAAATATTAATAAAGCCAGTCAAGTACAAAGTTGAAGAGCATTGAGGATAAAGGGTTCGAAAACGGTCATATTTGACAGTGTTGTCCTAAACTAAAAGTGTTTGTCCTAAACCTGGAATTGGGATTTTGGACAAATTTTATTTTTTAACAGAAATAATTTCGGTCATTACTTTGAGGTCGAGTTTCTAAATTGCCATTTTGAACTTGTTTTTGTTTTGGTATCCTTTCCTGTAATAAAACTGCCACTCCAGTATAGTGTTATAATCCTGAGGGCCCTCCTAATAACCATATTAATGCCTTGGGGAAGTATTGGCTAATGATCACTAATCTCTTTACCTGTGTTTTTATTTCACACCTAGCTACTGATCACAAGCTCAAAACTAATATTATAAAGAAATTAAAATTCCATAACAACTGTCTTCATAATTTAATTTTACTTTTCAGCTAAGAAAATTAATTCTGATTTAAAATTAAATTAAAACTTGATTTAGTTTACGTAGAAAAAAGTATTTTGTCACTACTAACACACATGTTTTGTTTACTATGTAATATGCATGTCGAAATCCCCTTTCGCAGATTAGACACTTAATTGTAAATTGAAAATAATTTTATGCTAGATAAAGCAAGTGCAACTATTATCATTCATATTCAAACACTATCAAAAGTAAAAATTTAAAAAGCCGATGATTTCCTGTGAATTTAATAAACAAGACTAATCCTGGAAATGAGTCCGGAATTGCTCGTTTTAGAATTTTGCAAAACATAGGTTTTCAAAATCGAAAGAAATGTAAGCCTTGTCTGAGAAATTTATCATTTTGAGTCATTAAAATCATTTCATTTTTAAACTGTTGCCTTCCCTTAACTGCTCTTCAATGATTTTAGGAAAATGGTAGGAAATCAGTAAATGCAATGCAAGCAACAGTACAACGAGTTCCTTGAGGCTACGAGTATGACAATGAGCACACTCAGTAATGTGATTTTGACCATCTTTTATTGAAAAAGGTCTCAAACTTTTAAGTTATCTCAAAATGACCGAAATTAGGTGAAAAATTTCCAGATCCTTGTTGAGGATCCAAAATTCCATAAAAGTTGTGTCAAATACGGCTAAGGTAATCTATGCCTGTGATAATGCAAGGTACACACATACAAAATATAGTTATCCTATTACTCATAATAAGAGACAAATAAAGAATTTTAAAAACTTTTTTTTTCAAGAAGTCACTTAACCATGGAAATGAGGACAAGGACAATGGACATTATTGACAGACAGAAACTTCATAGTATAAGACAATTATATACAAAGTATGAAGGATAAAATTGAGAATGGAAATGGGGAATCTGGAGGATCCATGTTTTGTACCTTTTGAAATATTCAGCATTTAAGAAGTTTGTTAATGTCACTGTCACCCCCAAATCACTATCCCTATGATTGAGCTTTCTTGACAGAAGCTGCAGGCTTGACAATAAACTAAAAATTAAAGAAGAATATGTATAATGACACAAATGATCCTTCTCAAGCTTGCATAGTTATAATATTTAAAAATACTTTGGGGACAATGGGAAAGATGCTCTGTCAAAGGTAACACTTAATGCCCCCTTCTCTTATTAAATAAAATAAGATAGATATATTCCACTTGGTTCTTGTATTATATGAAACGACTTCCTGTTGGTTGGTGTTAAGATACATGGAACATTAGAAAAAGAAAAAAAAAGATATATGGTACATTCCCCTTGGTAATGGGGGAACTTAAAAAATGTCTTCAGACCCTAGTACCTCCTTTTTAAAGGAATAGCCCTAACTGGCAGACGCATACAAATATAGATCTTTACTATAAATCAATTTTTTAGTGTATTTCTTCTATACAGATTAATTTCGTCTTTTTTACACATAGTATTACTTACAATGGTGTACTATTCTGTGAATCTCTATAATTAACATCAACATTGTATTGCAATAGCAGTTTAACTAATTTGACATGTCCTTTAGATGCTGCTCTGTGTAAAGGGGTATTATTGTACTGGTCCCCTATATCTGGATCTGCACCTTGTTGAAGTAACATTTCTGCTATCTGAAATATATATCAAATTTATTTTGATAAATGGAATGGAGGCCCAATTATTCCCCCACTAGTTAAATTCGTAACCATAAATAACAAGCATCCTGTGACTGGAAATATCTTAGGATGTACATGTCAGTCTCACAGGTTTTATTTTACCTTTACCTCATTTTCACTCTTCATTGCTCAGTGTTAAGCTTTTGTGATTTGGTATAGATTTGTTTTTCTTGAACTATAAGCAATAGGTCAACTCTATTTGTTGTATGGAATGATTGTAAGGTGTATAATATGTCTGTCTGGAAGGTGTCATCTGACCTTGACCTTATTTCATAGTTCATTGGTCAATGTTAAGTTTAAGTTTGTTTCTTAAACACTATAAGCAATAGGTAAACTATATTTAATGCATATATTGATCGTAAGGTGTACATGTCTGTCTGGAATGGTTCAAATGACCTTGACCCTATTTTCATGGATCATTTGTCAATGTAAGGTTTTCTTGGTTAAGTCTATTTCTTAGAAATATAAGCAATAGGTAAACTATATTTGGTGTATTGAATGATTGTAATCATCTAATGTGTACATGTATTTCTTGTTTGGTTCATCTGACCTTGGCCTTAATTTCTTGGATTATGTTAAGTTTATGTGAAAACAGTGATACTAGTAGTAAAGCTTTATATAAAGGACTATCAACATAAAATCAATAGTAAGTAAAGAAGGCGAGACATGTACATTTAAGCATGTGCACTCTTGTTAAATTTTTGAAATGATATGCATGATATAAACTACTAGTCCGGCGGCTACAAGCATATTTCAGACGAATTGTGCACATCCTGCTACAAGCATGAAATTTGGCATAGACCTTTCTGAACTATTACTCTTTTATTTCAGATAGGGAGGCATTTGAAAAAAATGTCTCACTTCCGGTAAAATCCAAAATGGCGGACTTCATACTTAAATCAGCCCAATGTCGAAGGCTAGTATTTGAAAAGGTGTTATTATCATGCTACTATCATAATATTTGGTACAAATCTTTGTTATGTACTACTTTTGGATATATTATATAGATTAGATGTCTTCAAAAACCCTACTTCCGGTAAAATCTAACATGGCGGACATTGTACTAAAATAAGCTTATTTTTTAAGGAGGATAATTAAAATATGTTTAAACGTATTGCTACTATCATTACATTGTGCAGGAACCTTTCTTTGGTGCTTCTAGTGGATACAATGTAAAAGAAATCTGTCTTTAAAACCCCTACTTCCGGTAATATCCAAAATGGCGGACATAGAAATATCAATTCATTATTTAAATATTCAACTTTTTTTCAAAATGTAAAGAAAATGTTGTTTTTTGTGCCGGTCATTAAACATTTGGCTTTAAGTTATTCCTCAAAACCCCTAATTCTATTCTGTTGTAAATCTTTAAATACAAAGTTGACACTTCCGGTAAAAAATATGGTGTAAATTTCAAAGATGAGTCCTCAATCCATTTCTTCGATGTAGAGTTTTGGATAGATTGATTAAAACAAAATAAAATCACTATAATACTAAAACATTACTACTTTTTGGCCAAAAATACATGTTTATGCACAGTCCCCACCACATGCACACAAAGCAGTGCACTGGAAACCCGATTTTCCACATTAACAACGACCGCGACATCCTTTCTTACATCCACAATGTACAAGCTTCTGACAAAATGATCAGGCCTCAGAAAGAGTTTTTTAAAAGGGATCCTCTTTGTCCCGTCGCCATCCATTAGCGCCTGGACTGGGTAGCAAAAGAGCCAATCCAAAGCTCGTCCCCCTAACACTTCCCCTAGTATATTGCACGTTTTACATGCTGGAAAAGACGAGACCAAGTTGAGGAAATAGCCTCAATTAGCCTTCCCTTTTGTGCAAATAGTTATTTTCTTGGTTCGTTAACCATGTTAGCACCATCTGATAAGTTTGTGCGATCTTACAGTAAAACCCCGGTGTTTAGATTGATCAAACATCATTCTTTATATTAAAGTCACATCTTCAAATGCAATGAATGTCTCCCACGCAGTCTTTTTTCTTTTCAAGCAAAGAGAGAACCTTATCACTACCGGTAAAGGCATTGATCACAATAAGTGTGCGAAACAGTAATGACAGCATCATCAGTAACGACTGTTCGAATCATGACTCGTTTAAGTTCGTGATTCACTGCATCAGACACATGCACCATGATTCTAGTGTCAGCCTCTTAATGTGAACATGGTGGTAAACGTAAAATACATCACGTGGTGGATAACACTGAACATCCTGAGCATTTGTTGCTACAACTACCATACTCATCAAAGATTTCATCCAATCGGGTTACAGTTTCAAGGTATTTTATTAAGGTAAGGACATACTACCCAATCAGCATACTCGTTAGGAAACACCTTGAAACTATAACAATAGTGGATGTAGTATCGGATGCTTACATAAACAATACTGGTAGTTTGAAGGCTGCTACAAAAAGCAAGAGTTACATTTTGGGGAAAGGGAATACACAGACGAATCCAGGGTCAAAACAAATTCCTCAAAATTGGCAAAGTTTTCTGAGAGATGACGACAATAAGAAAGAACATTTTAGTTTTCATTCACAACAGCTTGCTCAATAAAATTTCGAGGAAAAGGTAGTTGTAGCAACAAATGCTCAGGATGTTCAGTGCTATCCACCACTTATTGATGTTTCAAGTTTAGCACCATGTTTACATGAAGAGACTTACACCAGAATCAAGATGGATGTGTCTGATGCAGTGAAACACAGATCTAGACTTAACTGAGTCAAGACTCGAACAGTCGATACTGATGTCATTGCTGTTTCGCTATTCCGTGACATAGGGGTAGGTGAACTTTGGTTTGCATTTGGAAGTGGGAAAAACTTTAGATATATATCTATACATGACCTTTCAAATGCACTAGGCATTGAGAGATTACACGTTTGCTGGATAAGGAACTGCGTTAGTGACATGGATGGCGTTTGAAGATGTGACTTTAGCATTTAGAATGAGTACAAAGCAAGAAAACATGCGTTTTTGGAAGAGGAAAGAGGCTATTCCCACGACTTGGTCTAGTCTTTTTCAGCATGTAAAGAGTGCAATATACCATAGCGGGTATGAATGAGTAACAAGCTTGGAATTGGTTCCTATGCTAACTAGTCCAGACGCTTATGAATGGCGAAGGAACAAATATGATCCATGGGAACCCTTTTGGACAACTCTTAGTGAGGCCTCTTCATCTTATCAGGAGTTTGTACATTATGGATGTAAGAAACAATACCAGTCTTTGTAAATGTGGAAAATCAGCTCTCCGATTGTGAATAAACATGTATTTGCGGCCTAACGAGTATGCTGATTGGGTATAATGTCCTTACCTCAATAAAATACCTTGAAACTGTAACACAAGTGGATGAATTCTCGGATGCGTATAGTAGTTGTAGCAACAGATGCTCAGGATATTCTATCTTATCCACCACGTGATGAATTTCAAGTTTAGCACCATATTCACATTAAGAGGCTGACACTAGAATCATGGTGCATGTATCTGATGCAGTAAAACACGAACTTAAACGAGTCATGATTCGAAACGTCGTTACTGATGATGCTGTCATTACTGTTTCGCTTTTCCGTGACATAGAGGTAGACGAACTGTGGATTGTGTTTGGGAGGGCAAAAAACTTTGAATTAATATCTATCAATGACCTTTCAAATGCAATAGGAAATGAGTGATCACACACACTTATTGTGATCCTTGCCTTTACCGGTTGTGATACAGTTCTCTCTTTGCTTGAAAAGAAAAAAGACTGCGTGTGAGACATTAATGGCATTTGAAGATGTGACTTTAACAAAGAGAATGATGATTGATCAACCTAAATTATCGGGGTTTTACTGTAAGATCGCACAAACTTAACAGATTGGGTTAACATGGTTAACGAAGCAAGAAAAAAACTACATGTATTTGCGCAAAAGGGAAGGCTAATTGAGGCTATTTCCTAAAAATTGGTCTAGTCTTTTCCAGCATGTAAAACGTGCAATATACTAAGGCAGGTGTTTAGGGGGATGAGCTTGGAATTGGCTCTTATGTACCCAGTCCAGGCGCTAATGGATAGCGAAGGGACAAAGAGGATCCCTTTTAAAAAAAACTCTTTCTGAGGCCTCATCATTTTGCCAGAAGCTTGTACATGTGGATGTAAGAAAGGATGATGCGGTCGTTGTTTATGTGGAAAATCGGGTCTCCCGTAGACTGCCTTGTGTGTATGTGGTGGTCATCGTGAATAAACATGTATTTTTGACCAAATAGTAGTAGTAGTTTTTAAAATATTTTAGTACTTTAGTGATTTTATTTTGGTTCAATCACTCTATCCAAAACTCTACATCGAAGATATGGATTGAAGACTCATCTTTAAAAATTTACACCAGATTAGATTTTTTTACCGGAAGTGTTAACTTTGTGCTTATACATTTACAACAGAATAGAATAAGTGGTTTTGATGATAATTTAAAGCCAAAAATTTAATGACCAGCACAAAAAAAACATTTTCTTTACATTTTGAAAAAAAGTTGAATATATAAATAAGAAATTAATACTTCTATGTCCGCCGTTTTGGATATTACCGGAAGTAAGGGTTTTAAAGAAATATGTCTTATACATTTTATCCATGAGAAGCACCAAAGTAAGGTTCCTGCACAATGTAATAATAGTAGCAGTACGTTTAAACATATTTCAATTACCCTCCCTAAAAAATAAGCGAATTTTAGTACAATGTCCGCCATATTAGATTTTACCGGAAGTAGGGTTTTTAAAGACATCTAATCTATATAATATATCCAAAAGTAGTACATAACAAAGGTTTGTACCAAATATTATGATAGTATCATGATTATAACACCTTTTCACATACTAGCCTTCGATATTGTGCTCATTTAAGTATGAAGTCCGCCATTTTGGATTTTACCGGAAGTGCGACATTTTTTTTCAAATGCCTCCCTATCTAAAATAAAAGAGTAATAGTTAAGGAAGGTCTATGCCAAATTTCATGCTTGTAGCAGGATGTGCACAATGTTTCACAAAGCCGCCGTACTATACACTTTGTAACATAAATTTTGAAGATTTTAATTTGTGACCCCATTGTACCTTAACACAACAAATTCACTGACAAAAGATTGAAACAAAACCAAAACAAAACTGACTACAACCAGCTTATTCCTAATTGTAATATATATACTATTTAAAGAATCCGGCTTTGTTTGAACTCTTACCTCATATCTATTTTTTGAAGCAGCATAATGTAAAGAACATTGTCCTGTCTGATTGACTGCATTAACTTGTGCACCATTTCTTATCAACATTAAAATAATCTGATATCTTCCTGCTGATGCTGCTATCATTAATGGTGTCCATCCAGTCTGCAATAAGATCACATGAATTTTTTCAAAGAATAACAAATAAAAAAAAACACACTTTTAATTGTTTTAGGAGACATCATTATGTACACTTTATAAACTTTGCTATCAATATTACTGCTATATATTGTATTTTTGTATCAAATGTTAATATGCCTTTCATGTAATTCAGAGGTTCTACTTATACAAATATTTTGTAATATCTAAAATTGCAGTTATGTTCATAAACTAAAGTTGATCAACTATGAAACATACTTCATACCAGCCCACTTTCACAATTTTACTGATCCTTTGACAAGATTACACAATTGTGATCCTGAAAATAGGCTTAAAACACAATTTGATATGGATGAGGATGGTATTTCCAATCTTAAAGCAAGAGCTGTGCCATGATACCCCCATTGCTTTTTTAAATAATAATACATGTAATATTCCATATCTCCTCTCTATGATTTATATATATAAGATATTCATAAAAAAAAAAAAAAAAACTAAAGGGAGGTTATTTACAGTGACTTGACTGTTAGTGTTGCTCTCCACCAATTCACTGGGGTAAAGCTGATGACCGTAACTGCATTCACGGTCATCCCAAGATGTCGGATGAAAAAATAGGTCAGTATCTGTATTGTCTGTTACAGTGTTTCTATATCATTTTCTTTACAAAGGAGACATTAATACGATGTAAATTTATAAAAGATTCACACGGAAATCACAAATTACTTCCGAGAAATGTGCATGAAACAGGAAATTCGATTTAAAAAAATTGCTAAGATGACTGTAACAAAATCAGCAATTCATAACAAGGGTGACCGTAATTGGCTAAAAGATGACCGTAACTTGTAAAGGATGACCGTAATTTCTAAATGATGACCGTAACTTTTAAAGGATGATCGTCAATTCTAATAAATATCCGTATTTGTATAACTACCTTTTTTGTATCAAATGATTAATGGTGTTGATATAAAACGTATTTATATGAGAGTATTATCCTATAGGTAGGAGAAAATAAGACGTGCTTTAAATACATAGTTCACCATATATATCTTTTTTTACGGTAGAGGGTATAATTTTTAAAATGAACATACAACAAGACATGCACATGAAAAAGTGGGGACGTGCTTTAAATACATGTTCACCATATATATATTTTTTACGGTAGAGGGTATAATTTTTAAAATGAACATACAACAAGACATGCACATAAAAAAGTGGGGGAAAACATGCAACAAAAGTGTGATTAAATGACACCTTACAAGTAAATAAAAAAAAAAATTGTGCTGCACAGCCTTCAACTAAAAGCCAAAAGATTTTTTTTATTTTTGGAATTCCTTGTAATGACATATAATAAATGCACTTTTTTAAAAATGACAATGGATGAACACCCATTGATATTATATCGTCTTTGATTTGTCTTCTATTTTGTCTTGCAAGTAAAATAACAGAACCTGTTTTTAAAATACTATGATCAAACTAGTAAAGGCGAGCTCCAGCAAAATAGATCTTTAAAATAGTCTTGTGCGTATAGCGTATCACAAGGAGCAGGGGCGGATAAAGCCATTTAAAAAAAAAATTTGTAAGGGTTCCGCGGAACCCAGTGTCTCGCCTACTTTTGCTGTAAATTGCAGGATCAACAAAAATGAGGGAAAAAATCAATAAAAATATTCCGCTTGATACCATGTTTGGATTGTAGGAAGCTTCTGTCCAAGTTTGGTAAAAAATCCTGGATAGTTTATGAATCTAATAAATGTTTTAAAAACTTTAACTGCAGACTGGATGTAATGTTAACTGGAAGAAAAACTAAGTCCATTTATAAGTAAAATACAGATACACAGGTACAAAATATTAACAAAATTTCCTTCTAGATACTAGCTTTTGATCATAAACATTTAGCTTCTGTCTTAGTTTGGTACAAATAAAAAATAGTATAAGAAAGTTATCAAAATTTTTAAAAATTTAACCACAGAGTGAATGTGTTGTTTCCTGGCAGAAAAAAAGTCCATTTAAAGTAAAATATGGAAAAAATGGATTTGTCATTTTACAAAATTTACTTCTGGATACTATCTTATGATCATAAACAAGCTTCTTTCCAAGTTTGGTACAAACCAAGGATAGTTTAAGAAAGTTATTAAAATTTTAAAAACTACAACCACAGAGTGATGTAATGTTTTCACCCAGAAAAACTAAGTGCATTTATAAGTAAAATACGGAAAAAATGGAATTTTATTTTCACAAAATTTAATTCTGGATACTATCTTATGATCATAAATAAGCTTCTGTCCAAGTTTGGAAGAAATCCAGGATAGTTTAAGAAAGTTATTTAAATTTTAAAAACTTTAACCACAGAGTGTATGTAATGTTTTCCCGCAGAAAAACTAAGTCCATTTATAAGTAAAATACAGAAAAAATGGAATTTTATTTTCACAAAATTTACTTCTGGATACTATCTTATGATGCTTCTGTCCAAGTTTGGTAGAAATCCAGTATGGTTTAAGAAAGTTATTAAAATTTCAAAAACTTTAACCACAGAGTGAATATTTGTGGACGCCGCCGCTGACAACACCGACGATGACGGAATGTAGGATCGCTTAGTCTCGCTTTTTCGACTAAAGTCGAAGGCTCGACAAAAAGGGGTCCCAACCCAGGGTAAAGGGGGTTCAAACTATATGTCCCCATTCAAATGCACTGATCGGTAAATAAAAAGGGGGTTCCAACCCCCAGATCCCCCCTTGGATCCACCACTGAGGGGAACCTTGTCAATTTGTATATACAGCAATATTATTCATATATAAAGACAAACTAAGGTTTTAATCTGCTTCCTCTGGAACCACATACACAGGCTCGATTACCGAATATTCATATGTTTGTTTAGTGTTTTTTATGCTCCATTTCTGGGCATTATGTTTTCAGGTCTGTGCGTCCGTTCGTTGTTCGTCCGTCTGTCCCACCTCAGGTTAAAGTTTTTGGTCGAGGATGTTTTTGATGACGTTGAAGTCCAATCAACTAGAAACTTAGTACACATGTTTTCTATAATATGATCTTTCTAATCATAATGCCAAATTACAGTTTTTTTCGATTTTAATGGTCCTTTGAACATAAAAAATTATAGTGTAGATGAGGCATGTACTAGAGACACATTCTTGTTTCTTCAACTTTTCGTCGTATCTCTGTCAATTTTTATTAAAATTTTAAAGCCGTTATCAATAAATATTTCATTGTTTACAAGAAATTTGCAATTTACTATAATTGTCATGAACTAAAAATACGGCAAATAGTTAAAAATAAATGATGAAACATGTTTATATTCGCTAACTGAGCCCCTATTGAGACGAATACAACAAAAAGCTATGAATACAAACACGGATATTCTTAGAATTGAGGGTCATCATTTAAAAGTTAAGATCATCCTTTATAAATTACAGTCATTCTTTACAAATAACGGTCATTTTTCACAAGTTACGGTCATCTGTTTACCAATCACGGTCATCTTGAAAATATTTTGATAATGATTTACGGACATCTTAGCGATTTTTCAAATTGAATTTCCCGTTTCCTGAACATTTTTCGGTAGTAATTTGTGATTTCTGTGTGAATCTTTTATAAATTTACATCGTATCAATGTATACTTTGTAAAGAAAATGATTTAGAAACACTGTAACAGATAATACAGATACTGACCTAATTTTTCATCCGACATCTTGGGATGACCGCGAATGCAGTTAGGGTCATCAGCTTTACCCCAGTGCAATTACAACTTATCAAAATTCTGACCAAATTGCAATTTGTTTTATAAAATAAAATTGTTCAACTGGTAAGAAATTTGAACTAACTGCTGTAGAAAACTACAGCCAAGTCATGAAAGTGCAAGGTGATAAAATAAAACATACTTACAATCCTATTAGACTTTAACTCCACTTTAATGATGTTGGGACAAAATCTGTCTATCAGTTTGTATAGGTATATTATAGTCAATTCCATGTTGAAGGAACTGTTATTATTTTGAATTGCTATTAAAATGTCCGAACTAAGCTTTCATATAGTTTTTCTTTCTAAAAGTATTCTATATTCATAAGAATCAGACATTATGTGAATTAAAACATTTCATATTCAGTAAAATATGTGTAAAATTGCAATATGTTTGTAGCCAGTTTCCATGGGGAGATACTCATTTTTTCTTTCAAAAAGTCTTTATTCAAAAGAATAATATTTAAGTTATTATCTCCCCATGGAAACTTATCAATGGCATAATGTTATTTAACACATATTTTACTGAATATATGATGTTTTATTTTAAATGATATCTGATTCTTATGAATATAGAATACTTTTAGAAAGAAAAACTATATGAAAGCTTAGTTTGGACATTTTTATAGCAATTCAAAATAATAAGTTATTATAACAGTTCCTTCAGCATGGAAATGACTATAATATACCTATACAAACTGATAGACTAATGTTGTCACAACATCATAAAAGTGGAGTTAAAGTGTGATATAATTATAAGTATGTTTTATTTTATCACATTCAACTTTCACATTTTGTTTAATATTCTGACCAGTTGAACAATTTGGTTTAATAAAACAAACTGCAATTTGGTCAGAATTTTGAATAAGTTGCAATTGGTGGAGAGCAACACTAACAGTCAAGTCACTGTAAATAGATATAAAACAGTCACCAATGTTTCATGAAAACTGCTCTAAGGACCTTTGAGTTAATGTCTGAAAAATGGAAAATCTCTCCCTTTTTTATGAATAAACTCCATTTTTATGAATAAACTCCATATTTATCAGAAACATAAAATCTAAAACTTATAACAATTGAAAGGGAGCTCACACCAATAGATATAAACAATTTGATGTGACTAAAGTTTCATGCAAATTGTTTGAAGCATATTTTGAGTTATTTTCTGACATGTAGACGACGAATTGACAGACAGACAGATGGTCAAACAGACAGATGGTCAAACGGACAACAGTATACAATAATATGTCCTGTAAAAATTTGCCTTCCAATATTTCATTACAATGCAATGTTTAATATGTAGTTCCCAAGATGGATCTTGTAACCCTTCAATGTGAGCACTTTGAAATATTTATTGGTACAGGTAACAAAATTTTGAAGTAGAATATATCTTTAGACATTCAGATATATTTTACTTATATATTAGTAAGTTAAAAAGAAATATTTACTTCTTTTATTGATTTTTTCTTTATAACATTGCTGCAATGGAGTGTTTAAACACTTTCATCCTGAACAATGTATTAAGGTGTCGTATGCAACTTGACTTCACAAACGATGCCTATGGTACACCCTCCTTGGTGACACAAATAATTTCAGGTTTAGTAAACAGGATTTCGGGCTAGTAGTTTTTTTTATTCCACTGGGCTAGTACTTCCAAAAAAATTTGGCACAGACTGCAACCTGAAATGCCTGTATTTTTGTGCATCTTTAAAATCAATTAAGCAACGAAATGACAGGGAATATCAACTATGGTTGTTACTGTCAGGGGACTTCAGGACATTAGCTGTCAAATTTATATGTTCATCAATTTGACTCAAATTATCATATTTGATTTATAACATACTATATATGTGTATCCAGATTACAACAAGTCTGATGAACAATTAACAATGCATAGACCATATGTCCATGATATATATATATATATATATATATATGTGTGTTTCATGTGTATTTCAGTCTATATGCCATCTAATTAACACCATTTCAAGATGACCTTCAAAGACTGCCAACAGTCACATTTAATCCCAATATATAGTAGGGAAGGCAATAGTTGTAGAGTACTTGAGTAATCGTTCAGAAGACAAGAGTACTTTAGTACAATTTTAGTACTTGGATATTTGTTTGCCTTTCATAACTCTTGAGACATTTCATAAGAATCAGATATCATTTAAAATAAAACATCATATATTCAGTAAAATATGTGTGAAATAACAATATGCCATTGATAAGTTTCCATGGGGAGATGATAACTTAAATATTATTCTTTTGAATAAAGACTTTTTGAAAGAAAAAATGAGTATCTCCCCATGGAAACTTCCTACAAACATATTGCAATTTTACACATATTTTACTGAATATGAAATGTTTTAATTCACATAATGTCTGATTCTTATGAATATAGAATACTTTTAGAAAGAAAAATTATATATGAAAGCTTAGTTCGGACATTTTAATAGCAATTCAAAATAATAACAGTTCCTTCAACATGGAATTGACTATAATATACCTATACAAACTGATAGACAGATTTTGTCCCAACATCATTAAAGTGGAATTAAAGACTAATAGGATTGTTAAGGTGTCGTATGCAACTTGACTTCACAAACGATGCCTATGGTACACCTTCCTTGGTGACACAAATAATTACAGGTTTAGTAAACAGGATTTTGGGCTAGTAGTTTTTTTTTATTCCACTGGGCTAGTACTTCCAAAAAAATTTGGCACAGACTGCAACCTGAAATGCCTGTATTTTTGTGCATCTTTAAAATCAATTAAGCAACGAAATGACAGGGAATATCAACTATGGTTGTTACTGTCAGGGGACTTCAGGACATTAGCTGTCAAATTTATATGTTCATCAATTTGACTCAAATTATCATATTTGATTTATAACATACTATATACGTGTATCCAGATTACAACAAGTCTGATGAACAATTAACAATGCATAGACCATATGTCCATAATTTATATATATATATATATATATATGTGTGTTTCATGTGTATTTCAGTCTATATGCCATCTAATTAACACCATTTCAAGATGACCTTCAAAGACTGCCAACAGTCACATTTAATCCCAATATATAGTAGGGAAGGCAATAGTTGTAGAGTACTTGAGTAATCGTTCAGAAGACAAGAGTACTTTAGTACAATTTTAGTACTTGGATATTTGTTTGCCTTTCATAACTCTTGAGACATTTCATAAGAATCAGATATCATTTAAAATAAAACATCATATATTCAGTAAAATATGTGTGAAATAACAATATGCCATTGATAAGTTTCCATGGGGAGATAATAACTTAAATATTATTCTTTTGAATAAAGACTTTTTGAAAGAAAAAATGAGTATCTCCCCATGGAAACTTCCTACAAACATATTGCAATTTTACACATATTTTACTGAATATGAAATGTTTTAATTCACATAATGTCTGATTCTTATGAATTTAGAATACTTTTAGAAAGAAAAATTATATATGAAAGCTTAGTTCGGACATTTTAATAGCAATTCAAAATAATAACAGTTCCTTCAACATGGAATTGACTATAATATACCTATACAAACTGATAGACAGATTTTGTCCCAACATCATTAAAGTGGAATTAAAGACTAATAGGATTGTTAAGGTGTCGTATGCAACTTGACTTCACAAACGATGCCTATGGTACACCTTCCTTGGTGACACAAATAATTACAGGTTTAGTAAACAGGATTTTGGGCTAGTAGTTTTTTTTTATTCCACTGGGCTAGTACTTCCAAAAAAATTTGGCACAGACTGCAACCTGAAATGCCTGTATTTTTGTGCATCTTTAAAATCAATTAAGCAACGAAATGACAGGGAATATCAACTATGGTTGTTACTGTCAGGGGACTTCAGGACATTAGCTGTCAAATTTATATGTTCATCAATTTGACTCAAATTATCATATTTGATTTATAACATACTATATACGTGTATCCAGATTACAACAAGTCTGATGAACAATTAACAATGCATAGACCATATGTCCATAATTTATATATATATATATATATATATATAGAGTGGGGTGCTCATTTTCGCCACATCTTTTCATGTTTTCTACAGTTTATGTTCAGGTTTAAAGGTTTTTGAAGTATACTGATATTTCTATATAAAGATAACTTCAAATGCAAAATATTCTTAAGCTTGAAAACGTGTTTGTTTGAATATAATCATCTAAAAAGTTAGATTAAAGGGTGTTCGAAATTTCCTGATTTTTTGTCAATGGGGGACACATATTCGCCGTTTTTACACATCTATTTAAAACCAAATAACCACAGCTTTAAACAACAGTGATCAAATCAATTTCATTTAATATAGATGAATAGCAGACATTTCAAAGGTGTTTAGAATTGAAATTTAGGGCATTCAGTCAAAGAATTACTTAGAAATACTTGTTTTTTCTTCAGGAAATTGGACGAAAATTGTTGTCTGTTTTTCGGTCCTTTTCAGTAGATGACGCAATTTTGTCTCAGTTTTAAAAAATAATCATATTTGTTATATAATATCATTTACCAGTATATGTCTTCCATTTCAGCTATCCTTTGAAGTTTTTACACCTCAAAATCATTAAATGGCGAAATTGTGTCCCCGGCGAATATGGGCGCACCACTCTATATGTGTTTCATGTGTATTTCAGTCTTATATGCTATCTAATTAACACCATTTCAAGATGACCTTCAAAGACTGCCAACAGTCACATTTAATCCCAATATATAGTTTGCCTTTCATAACTCTTGAGACATTTCCCCTAACTTAAGTTACCTTTGAAATATCCCCTTCAGAACTTTTATTTTTGAACAAGCAAAAAAACAAGGTGAATTCCTCACACCTGATTAAAGACATTTGTAACGGTGTTTGTACACAGATCAAATCTTTCTTAACGTGATTAAACGTGATTAATGTTGAAACTTTATTATTCTTTCATTTGTACAAGTATATATTTCGTTTACAAATTATGGGATAAATCGTTTTATCAAAATTACAAACTCTACTGTAACAGATGGTACAGATTGTACATCAAGTCCGACTTTTTATTTTAAATAATTGGTGGTTTTATTGGCATATTTCTGATTTGACACATCACATGAACACACACAAACATAATTGCTATTGTGATAAGTTATTTTTTTAAAAGTCGTCAGAATTCATTTTTCAATTGTCATGATTGTCACAAAAAGGGTGATACACATTACTAGGGATTGAGTCATATTTTGTACAGTTTGATTTCTGCAATAATACACATGTCTTTCATTAAGATGTCATCATATTAGGGAAATAACAAAAATACTGCATCCTAAATTCCCAACAAAAACTAATACTTAAATTTTCACAAGATGTGCAAGATTTATCTGTGTACTTGAGTACAAGTGTGTATTATGACTGAGTTCTCAAGTATTAAATTTCAGATTCCTAATATAAACAGGGTTGGCAAAAAGCCAGGTTTTATAAGTATTGCACAGCCCAGTGGGAAATACTGGGAAAATCTGGCTTTTGCAGGGTTTTACTGAACAATACTGGGTAATTAGGAATACTGATTTGAAATTAAAAAAAAAATACCCTGTTAAATTACAAATGCAATACATAAAAAAGATAAAATTGAGAAAGGAAATAGGGAATGTGTTAAAGAGAAAACAACCCTACCAAAGAGTAAAAAACAGCTGAAGGCCAACAATAGGTCTTCAACACAGCGAGAAAAACCTGCACACCCAAAGGTATGATTCAGTGAAAATGAATGCCATACTCAACTCCAAAACACATAAATATGTGAACTAAAATTAAAAATCATACAAGACTAACAAAGCCCAGAAGCTCCTGACTTGGGACAGGTGCAACCAGATGCTCCGCGGGGCGCAGCTTTATACGACCGCAGAGGTTGAACCCTGAACAGTTGGGACAAGTATGGACACAACATTCAAGCTGGATTCAGCTCTAAATTTGGATTGTGATTAAATAGTTGACACAGTATAGGTTTCTGACACAGAATGAATGTGGTCTAATGAACTTAAAATTTGTTTTTTGCCTTTGAGCAATTCACTATGCTGTTGAATATTAATCCTCTCAAAAAAAAGTTTGAAAAAATTTTCTTTTTATTTATGAAATCTGAAATGAGAAAAATTGAACCCCCCCCCCTTTTCCCTTATTCCAAAACTGATCTCAATTCAAATTTCTAATGGAGTTTGCAACAATAACTACTCATTTAAATACATCATAAAATATTAAAATGTAAAAAAAGTGCTTGTTATCACTGAATGGTAAAGATTGTTTTAATTTATCAGTTGGTAGTAAAAGTGAATATACATTGTATATTGTATAAAACAATGATTTAAGTTGATTCAACTACTATTCTGGACAAAGAAAGATAACTCCAATTGAAAATTTCTTGCTATTGCGCAATATTGTGCAATTAGATATTTCTTGCTATTGCGCAATACTGTGCAATTGAAATACGTGCTATTGCACAATACTGTGCAATTGGAGATTTCTTGCTATTGCGCAATACTGTGCAATTGAAGATTTCTTGCTATTGCTGAATACCGTGCAATTGAAAATTTCTTGCTATTTCACAATACTTAATATAACAATTTTGGATCCTGATTTGGACCAACTTGAAAACTGGGCCCATAATCAAAAATCTAAGTACATGTTTAGATTCAGCATATCAAAGAAGTCCAAGAATTCAATTTTTGTTAAAATCAAACTTAGTTTAATTTTGGACCCTTTGGACTTTAATGTAGACCAATTTGAAAACGGGACCAAAAATTAAGAATCTACATACACAGTTAGATTTGGTATATCAAAGAACCCCAATTATTTAAGTTTAATTTTGGACCCTTTGGGCCCCTTATTCGTAAACTGTTGGGACCAAAACTCCCAAAATCAATCCCAACCTTCCTTTTATGGTCATAAACCTTGTGTTTAAATTTCATAAATTTCTATTTACTTATACTAAAGCTATGGTGCGAAAAACAAGAAAAATGCTTATTTGGGCCCCTTTTTGGCCCCTAATTCCTTAACTGTTGGAATCTCTACTCCCAAAATCAATCCCAACCTTCCTTTTGTGTTGATAAACCTTGGGTTTAAATTTCAACGATTTCTATTTACTTATACTGAAGTTATTGTGCAACCAGATGCTCCGCAGGGCACAGCTTTATACGACCGCAGAGGTTGAACCCTGAACGGTTGGGGCAAGTATGGATACAACATTCAAGCTGGATTCAGCTCTAAATTTGGATTGTGATTAAATAGTTGACACAGCATAGGTTTCTGACACAGAATGAATGTGGTCTAATGAACTTAAAATTTGTTTTTTGCCTTTGAGCAATTCACTATGCTGTTGAATATTAATCCTCTCAAAAAAATGTTTGAAGAAATTTTCTTTTTATTTAAGAAATCTGAAATGAGAAAAATTTAACCCCCCCCCCCCCCCCCATTTTTTTTCACATCCCCCTTTCCCTTTTTCCAAAACTGATCTCAATTCAAATTTCTAATGGAGTTTGCAACAATAACTACTCATTTAAATACATCATAAAATATTAAAATGTAACAAAAGGTGCTTGTTATCACTGAATGGTAAAGATTGTTTTAATTTATCAGTTGGTAGTAAAAGTGAATATACATTGTTTATTGTATAAAACAATGATTTAAATTGATTCAACTACTATTCTGGACAAAGAAAGATAACTCCAATCAATTGAAAATTTCTTGCTATTGCACAATATTGTGTAATTAGATATTTCTTGCTATTGCGCAATACTGTGCAATTGAAAATATTTGCTATTGCACAATACTGTGCAATTGAAGATTTCTTGCTATTGCGCAATACTGTGCAATTGAAAATATTTGCTATTGCACAATACTGTGCAATTGAAGATTTCTTGCTATTGCTGAATACTGTGCAATTGAAAATTTCTTGCTATTGCACAATACTTAATATAATAATTTTGGATCCTGATTTGAACCAACTTGAAAACTGGGCCCATAATCAAAAATCTAAGTACATGTTTAGATTCAGCATATCAAAAAAGCCCACAATTCAATTTTTGTTAAAATCAAACTTAGTTTAATTTTGGACCCTTCGGACTTTAATGTAGACCAATTTGAAAACGGGACTAAAAATTAAGAATCTACATACAGTTAGATTTGGTATATCAAAGAACCCCAATTATTCAATTTTTGATGAAATCAAACAAAGTTTAATTTTGGACCATGATTTGGACCAACTTGAAAACTGGGCCAATAATAAAAAATCTAAGTACATTTTTAGATTCAGTATATCAAAGAACCCCAAGGATTCAATTTTTGTTAAAATCAAACTAAGTTTAATTTTGGACCCTTTGGACCTAAATGTAGACCAATTTGAAAACGGGACCAAAAATTAAAAATCTACATACACAGTTAGATTCGGCATATCAAAGAACCCCAATTATTCAATTTTTGATGAAATCAAACAAAGTTTAATTTTGGACCCTTTGGGCCCCTTATTCGTAAACTGTTGGGACCAAAACTCCCAAAATCAAACCCAACCTTCCTTTAGTGATCATAAACCTTGTGTTTAAATTTCATAGATTTCTATTTACTTATACTAAAGTTATGGTGCGAAAACCAAGAATAATGCTTACTTGGGCCCCTTTTTGGCCCTTAATTCCTAAACTGTTCAGACCTCAACTCCCAAAATCATTCCCAACCTTCCTTTTGTGGTCATAAACCTGGTGTTTAAATTTCATTGATTTCTATTTACTTATACTAAAGTTATAGTGCGAAAACCAAGAATAATGCTTATTTGGGCCCTTTTTTGGCCCCTAATTCCTAAACTGTTTGAACTAAAACTCCCAAAATCAATCCCAACCTTCCTTTTGTGGTCATAAACCTTGTGTCAAAATTTCATAGATTTCTATTTACTTAAACTAAAGTTATAGTGGGAAAACCAAGAAAATGCTTATTTGGGCCCTTTTTGGCCCCTAATTCCTAAACTGTTGGGACCAAAACTCCCAAAATCAATCCCAACCTTCCTTTTGTGGTCATAAACCTTGTGTTAAAATTTCATAGATTTCTATTCACTTTTACTAAAGTTAGAGTGCGAAAACCAAAAGTATTCGGACGACGACGACGACGCCAACGTGATACCAATATACGACCAAAATTTTTTTAATTTTTGCGGTCGTATAAAAACCAAGAATAATGCTTATGGGACCCCTTTTTTTACCCCTAATTCCTAAACAGTTGGAACCAAAACACCCAAAATCAATCCCAACCTTCCTTTTGAGGTCATAAACTTTGTGTCAAAATATAATTGATTTCTATTTTCTTAAACTTAAGTTATAGTGCTAAAACCTAGAAAATGGTTATTAATGGGCCCTTTTTGGCCCCTTATTCCTAAACTGATGGGACCAAAACTTCCAAAATCAATACCCACCTTCCTTTTATGGTCATAAACCTTGTGTTTAAATTTCATACATTTCTATTTACTTTTAAACACTAAAGTTATAGTGTGAAAACCAAAAGAAGTTGGACGACAAGGACGCCAACATGATACCAATATATGACCAACATTTTTTCAATTTTTGCGGTCGTATAAAAATGCAGTCAGTGGGCTAAAATATGTTTTGTGAGATCTCAACCCTCCCCTTTTTCTCTACCCAATGTAGAATAAAGAAAAACACAGCAATACGCACTGTAAAACTCAGTTTAAAAGAAGTCTGAGTTCGATGTCCGAATTAACATGTAGGTAACAAAATTGAAGAAAATAAGCAAAATGACAAAGATACATATATTAACGAAGGACTACTAGCAGATACTGACATGCCAGCTCGAGACCTAAATTTAACTGATTGAAAAATAATGTCTTCATCCTACGAAAATCAAGCACAATCCCTCCCAGTAGGAGTTTATTATCATACCATTATAAATTACAAAATACTCCAGCGGAATCGCAGGCATTTAGTGTGTGGTTGAAAGTATGTAAACTATTGTAGGATGAATTTTCGTAAAATATTTTATGACTGGCTAATTTCAGCAAAAGTCTTAGCCTGCGGGTGCTGTGTTGACAGGACAATTTTGTTTTAGCCCTCCCCCTCTTTTTTCAAAGTCTGTTATTGCTTGTTTTCTGTTTTCCTGTATATCGGTACTATGAACATACATATATACTAAAAATAAAGTGTATTTGCTCTAACTATCAATTCATAGTCTACTATCCACGTACAGCAGTCACTGATATAACGGTATTATATATAGAGACTCTTTGTATAATATATCAGTGACCACATCAGCAACTGCCGTGGATAGTAAACTTGGAATTAACAGTAAAAAGCAAATACATTTTATTTACGGGTATAGTATATGTATGATCATAGTCTACAACAAACCTTGAAAATAATTGTCATGTCCCAAGTACTTTTGAAAATTATGTGCTATCTTAAAACAGTTCTATTAAACTGGAAGTCTTGTTTATGAATTACATGTAAAAGTCTGTGCAATGACGAAAACAATATATCAGGATGACTTTTTTTTCGTTTTTCTCCCAAATTAACCCAAACTGAATAATCATAAGAATGGATGACAAATGTGACTATGCATGGTACCTATAGGACACAGGGACATGATGATTAATTTTTGTGGAAGGTAGAGAAGCAACACACAAAATGAGGTCTTCTCGTTTAATAGTATAGATATATATGTGAAGAACATAACCTGTATCATCATGATCATGCATACAACTGGATTTGCAATAAATGTGTTTATTTCCAATCCAAAGACAAGCATGATGAGTGCATCAATATTAATACAAAAATATACTATCTGTAATGACCTGACAACAGTATCGTAACTATATTCCTTCTTAATAAGTCTAAGGTTTAATTAGCTTTTGAGGTCAATTTCAACATTTTGTGCTTTGTAAAGAATAATAAGATAAAAGATTGGATGTGAAATACCTGAATGTATAAGATGTGTGCATATTGATTTATATTTACGAATGATGTCCTTGAACCTCATATGATAAATTAGCAATTCCACACAACAAACCCTTACAACACAATCAGTTTTACACTGTGTGTTTGATTAGAATCAAATTTATGCATTAACATCACAATTCATTTGTACTGGGGTTATGCAGAGCAGAATTAACCTGCTATTCATACCTCTACTATATTAGAGCACCTGAAAACCGGTAGTAGATGGCTGACATTTCACCTGTTCAACATCAAGCTTTAAGCTACTGGCTAAATAAGAAGACATTCTGTCCAGTACTGGAGAATCCTGTGAGGAAAATTTTGTCATTCAACATAAATTAATAGTCAACAAGTAAATTTTGGCTCAAAATGATCTAGATATATTTCTCTTTCACCAAAAGTTTCATTTCTGCAAATTTGTTGGTTAGTTTAAGTAAACAAGGACATCAAAAGCACTATTTTGTGTCAGAGTAGGGCTACTTTTACATACGTTCTAAATTGGAGGGAGTAATTGGTGGTCTGACACCATTACATTTCCGGATGAGGGAAGCGAGAATATAAAAAAATTTAAAAAAATCTGTTTTGAAAAAAATAGGTGCGGGCGGGTCAGTCGAACTCGAACAAGGAATTGAATTGGTGTGGCCTTATAGTATATTTCCCAGTCACCCTTTACCAAATTCTTTCATAAAATGAAATAAAAAAAACATTTGGCTACAATGTAGAAAGTTTTGCTGTACCTGTTAAATTAAAACATCACTTAACATTATTACAATATATGCATACTTATGAGAACTCATAAGATCGTACATTCTCTTGATGCTGTTTACTTATAATTATTTGGCATTGCTTAAGTTCATGCGTTTTATTACGTCTTTACCTAAAACCGTTGGATATATACTGATTGAGACTACTACTATATACTAATAGTGAGTAGACTGTTATAGTAGTCTCAGATACTGACTAATACTTTAGATACATGATTTACCTCCTAGTTGTAATTCGCTTTGAAATATCTATCAGTTACTTCAATTACTCCTTTGTCGATATTTTATGTTTATGGTTTTTGTGCCTTGTATTGACATTTTGAGTTGAGCTAATTGCAACTGTACAGGTTTTTTTTTGTATCGTGTTGTGTTGTTAGGAAAGTGTCCCATGTTAAGGAGAGGGTTTGGGACTCGGTTGTTTAATCCCACCGAATTTTTTTTTGTCGGTCCAACGGCAGGAGCCTGTATTACATTGATTATATCGATCTGTCATATTTTTTTTCTTCTTTAATACATAATTCTTAGGTTATCAATATATATAACCGTTAGTTTCCTCGTTTTAATTATTTCACATTTTTTTTTATATCAGGGTCTTTTTTAGCAGACTATTTATGGTATATAGGCGAGTGACTTTAACCACAAAAATAAATTTTTAATGCACCTACCTAACACACGGCTAAATTATATATCATTTGAAAGCTACACATCTGTACTATCTGTTTTGCCCGGTCGTAAAAAAATCGTACGGTGCAATTTCCGTCAAATCAAGATCAAAGGCCAAGGACGAATAAGTGCATATTTTCTAAGATTTCAGCCTGATTGTATAATATGACTTTTATATATACTAAATTCACATATGCAAACAATTTAAACTTTTAGCAGAGAGATTAACAGTCATTATTCAAATGCATTTTTTAATATTTAAAGCGTGTTTTTGACAGATAGCACATGTTTCCTGAAATTCGAGTAAAAGTTAACAAAATGTGTGAAAACCCAATTTTTTCTTTCTGGTGCAAATGCTAATCAATTAAAACTAAGTAAAACCCTGTAATGACTATCAAAGAAGTTTTTGACATCATAAAATTTCCTTAAATTATGCTTACTTCTAATCAAACAGCAAATCATAACAACTCATACAGTTGCCCAAAATACCGCCATCTGCGAAAAAACAGCTTTTAAGCATTTCTTCCTATTTAAACATTGTATGTGGTCAATATAAGATTTAATAAACAAATTCTTAAGAATCTGAAAAAATTAGAGTAGAAAAAATATGTGCGCGAATCATCTTATTGCTTGAAATAAAGGGGGTGAAACTAAGAGATTGCAATCTGCATTGTAACTACATGTACCAGACTGAAATAAACATATTTCGACTTTTCTAACTGTTTGATTTGTAGCTTCATTATAAATATTGATGTAGTGAAAAGACCTTTTATTTATTTAATGTGAATAGAAAATTTAGACCAAAATAAATAGAAAATAAATTGATGAAAATTGAAATTTCAAAGAATTTCAAAAACTAGTAAACACATTAAAAAACTTAACTACTTGATTGCTTAAATTGCGTTGTTCATTGTTTACATGCATTAATTCGTCAAATAAGAATAATTCTGAAGAAAAAATATCCATTAATACGCAACGATTCTAGTTACAACTAGACTTCCTGAATAGCTTGAATGACTAGTTCATTTTTCATACGAGGATGACTTCATGCAAGAGTTTCTGATGACGACTGAAAAGAAGCTATCATTATCTTGAAACTTCACGTTCCATTATATAGATGATGTCATCTCACTGAATATCGCAAAATTTGTGACAATGTTGGACTCGTATTTTCAATAAAAATAAAAGACTCAAAAGATACAGTTTACTCTATCACGTATCTTGAAATCGATGATGAGGGTTGGTTGAGAACAAGTTTTACGACAAAAGAGATGAGCATAAAACAACCCATAAAAACACCCCTTACTACCAAATTATAAACTTTTCATTTCTATGTAACAACATTATAGCAACGCCTGCATATCTATACTACTAAAGGAGAGACCGTTATGAGCCTCAACTCCTCTGAAATAAAGGCAACTATAGTATACCGCTATTAAATAGTCATCAATCGATTTACTAGTAACTGAAATAAATTCGGGTCACAAAGCAAAAACTAGGAAAACGAATCAACTATAAGAGGAACATTACGATATAACAGAAATACAGAACTGCTACAAAAACAAACGCCAACATACAAAGAAACAGATTATTCGATACCAACTGCCATATGCCTGACTTGGTACAGGACATTTGAAGAAAAATGGTGGTTTAAACATGTTTTAAACCAGAGTTCAAATGCAAAGTTGAAATCATCCCTTTGAAAATTTCATGGACGCCACTACGAGTTGGTTGCAATTATGAGATATCTGTTTCGACAGATGACGACTGATAAGTTCCATCGACGTAACCAAATTGCCGTCATTTCTGCCGTGAATGTCACCAATAGAATAAGGCTTGCCACCGAGTTAGGAAATACATGAGCCACCAGACAGGTAAAAGAGAGTCGTGGTGTAGTGGTTAGTGCATCGGACTACTAACACAAAGGTTCTTGGTTCGTTTCCGTTCCGTGATGAAAATTTCAGGGACTGAATTTTCGGCTCTTCCTTGACACCATTTGTGAGTAAGGTCTTGAGGAAACGATGAAAGTCCGTCGGAAGGGGACGATAAATGGCTGACCCGTGTTAAGAGAGAGCCATATCTCTTGCACGTTAAACACACCTTTGTAGATTTCGAAAAAGAGCAGGCTAATGCCGCTACAAGGCAGCACTCGCACCCGCAAAGTGGAAAGCGATTAATTTAAGTTGCAAAACTTGTTTCCCAATCCACTATAAATAAATATGTTTAAACTAAGACGGGTGTCACTTGTGGAACATGATCTGCCTATCCTTCGGGAGCCCCTGAGTTCACTCAAAAAATGTTTTGGGGGTTTGTCTTACTCAATCTGTAGTTTTATATGTTGTGTTTTGTATACTGTTGCTTGTCTTGTTCGTTTTTTGCCTGGCTTTGTCAGTTCGTTTTTAATTATAAGTTTGATGTCCCTTTGATATATTTCGTCACTATTCAAGTAGTAAAAGGTTTTAAAATTGTAGATCAGTGTAGCTAAATGTATCCTGATAACGATTTGGTTCTATATATTCTCAGATCCGGACATCCTGGCATTTAAATTTTTCAAGGGGTGATGCAGATAGGATTCCTCTAGATTTTTCATCTATTTGAAGGTGATGACTGATTATTTATATTGCTGATTATTTTTTAACCAGAGGATATAGTATGATAAAAATCAAAATGGAGATATTATATAGTGTCTTTAACAATATTAAGTGGGTAAAGTTACTAGATTCAACTGGTGTCAAATATATCAATTAAATTAATTTGCATTGAAGTCTATGGAAAATCTAGAGGATTCTTATCCGCATCACCTCTCAACATTGTCTATATAACGCAAATGCTAATCATTGATTGGTCAGTTACATGGTGTGATGTCACTGCAGATCTGAGAATATATATATATATCATCGTGAGCAAATTAAGTTATTTTCGCGGATATTTGTCTTATTGCGTTAATCTTCTTCACTTTACTTTGAGGTGATTTTTTGGCTGATTTTCATTACTGCAAGTTAATGTGTTTAAAGTAAAATAATACCAAAGGGACAATCAACATCTCAAACCATGAATCAAATAAAGTTAATTAAAACCATGAACAAAATAAGATTAAAGTCCAAGAGATGAACAACAGTCCAAAAAACACAGCATACCATGAAAACGAACACTCCTAAAACAGCGAATGATCTTATGAGGTCAGGAAGGGTATTTAACTTTTTCATTTTGTTATTTCACAACTGCTTATAGTGTTTTACATACACAATGACATGCATTTGTATTTCTAAAGCTTATGTAGAAAATACTCAAAGCATTTTTATTCAAATAATTAAAGCGATTAAACTTCTAAACACATTTAATATGACTTACTATAACACGATTTTAAACTAAATAAGAAGCAGCCGCATTTTATTTAGTTCGTTTACATCCCACTTTAGACAACCAAGTGTTTCTAAACAAGGTTACTTATTTCAATGTTGCCTACGATTTAGTCGCAAAGTAATGTTTGCATTTAATACCTTGCCAGGCAACTACACATTTTACACATACCCCTTTCCCACGCGATTACACATTTTTACACATACCCCTTTGCCCCGCAATTACACATTTCTACACATCACAGTAAAATCGGTATTACTCTAATTTAAAGGCGAAAATAATGAAATTGTAAAAAGAAACGAGTTGCTGAAAACTTCCCCTTTGTTTTTATTAAAATTTTATGATCGAATAACGTTCAGTGTACGATATTTTTGGAGCAGACGACAGCTGTAGCAGATATTTCGGAAACAAAATGTCCGCCGTTTTTCACTGACGCTGACATGTCTGAGCAAAACAGCTTATACTCTGATGAGGGCAGTGACGACAATGAATTATCAAGTGGGGATGAATGGCTGGAGAATTATAATGCTGAAGTCGATCATGGTTCCCCTGACAATACACCCGTGGTATCAGATGAAGAGGCCAATGACGAGGACGATGCAGCTCCCGAAAATGCAGAACTTGTTTGGAGAGAAACATACGAAGAACTTGACATAGACCCCTTTATTCAGATCACTGGTCCATCACACAATCTGAACCCTAATGCCAGTGAGCTTGAGTATTTCAAGCTTTTCTTCGACGATAATATGCTTGAGAAAATTGTGAGCCAAACAAATCAATATGCAGCTCAAAATGGCCCCGACCCACTCTGGAGTGATACCACCCGGGATGAGATTTCGGCTTTTATAGGTGCTTTTTTCATAAGTTAATATTATTCAAAATAATTAAAACTATATTCCACACCTTTCAGAGTTAAAATTTACCAGAAAATCCTGTTTGCCAGATATATATCTGGTTAAATATTTGCACATACTATGTACATAAAAACACAGGCAAAAATTCCAAATTCACTTCAATTTGCCATCATAAACCTTTGCAAAGTTGAATAGACTTACCATAATTAAAGAAGAACATATACATTCCAAAGATAATAAACTAGCGAAATATAAAAATCATTTACATGCGGTTTTTAATGCAATTACACTAAAACAAAACGTCAACATGTACACGTTAGAAAAACAAAACAAAAATGTCAAGGACGTAAAATGACGTCAAAAAAATGTGTGTCACATGACGGGCACCTGTCAATACCAAAACAAAATTCCTAAAATAAGAAAGGTCACATAGTGCGCATTTTGTTTTAACTGTACATTGTTGTACATTGTTGTCACGGTAAATAAAGATCTGAAAAATTCTGAAAAGAAAAGTAAATGCTGTATTATTTTAATACGCAACATGTACTTTATTTGGTAATTTATGTTGAAACTGGAATTAGTATTTCACGTATATTTTTTCAGGGATGCAGATATTAATGGGAATAAACCAGCTTCCTGATTATTCCTTTTACTGGTCCAATAATAAGTATTTAGGGAATCAGGGGTTTAAAGAAGTCATGTCAGTAAAACGGTATGAAAAGCTCAACCAATATATCCATTGTAATGATATAGAAACTGATGTCCCTGTAGACCAACCTGGGCACGATAAGCTCCACAAGATACGCCCTCTTATTGATTCATCTCTCCAAAACTTCGCAGCACGATACAACCCAAATAAAAACCAAGCCATTGATGAAGCTATGGTGGCTTATAAAGGAAGATCGGTAGCCAAACAGTATATACCATCAAAACCCACCAAATGGGGATTCAAAGTGTGGATGAGGTGCGATAGTAAATCTGGATATTGTCACAAGTTTGATATTTATATGGGAAAGGAGACGGCTGTTGATAGTACAAAGGGTTTAGGACATCGTGTTGTGGAGAAATTGGCTGAAGATCTACATCATAAAAACCATCATTTGTATTTTGACAGTTACTTTACCTCAATACCATTATTGCAAGATCTATTAAGCAATGGAATATATGGATGTGGAACCATTCGACAGAACAGAAAAGGCTTTCCACAAGATTTAAAGAACGCCCCGAGGATGCAAACTGGCCAGTTTGTAGGAAGACAAACAGACAATATGGTGGGCGTTGTTTGGATGGACAAGAAACCAGTTAATGTTGTGGCTTCCAATGAGTCATTGATTGAGGTAACCACATCATCATCATCAACTCATCATCATCATCATCATCGTCATCATCATCATCCATTGTCGTCGTCGTCATTTTATCATTATTACATCATATATATCATCATTATCATAATTACATCCTTCTTTTTCAGATCTTTTTTCATATATTTCTCATAGTTAAGTTATAACAGGTTCTTCTTTGGAGACCCTGTGTAATACTTTAGATGAGGATATTACCCGTCCCCATCCTTATTCAGGGTAGTTTAAGGTGTAATTGGTATACGAAAACGGAACGGCATGGTACGCAGTTTTCAGGAATTTAGTATTAAGTATTCAGTATGCATTAATTATAAAAAAAGTCTCCTTTTTACTTTTCTTTTGCAGACCAGCACAGTGTGTAAGAACGAGAAGATTGCAAATAGTATTAAATGATCAATTCAAATTTTATTTCAGCCTTAAATGTCTTAATTATGAAAAGTATGAAATAAAATTATTTATTTTTCCAGTGAATTATTTTTTTTGTAGGGAAATACTTGCCAATGTTTTTTTTAAAGTTTTTATAGTTAAATGATTTTAATTATTTGTAGGTAGATACAACAAACCGGAGACAGAAAGATGGGACAAATGCCCGCGTTACAAGGCCGCGCGTAGTTACAAATTACCAGGAAAATTTCAGAGGGGTTGACATCTCTGATCAATTACGTGCAAAATATTCAATTTTCTTTTTATTTAAGAAATCTGAAATGAGAAAAATTTAACCCCCCCCCATTTTTTTTCACATCCCCCTTTCCCTTTTTCCAAAACTGATCTCAATTCAAATTTCTAATGGAGTTTGCAACAATAACTACTCATTTAAATACATCATAAAATATTAAAATGTAACAAAAGGTGCTTGTTATCACTGAATGGTAAAGATTGTTTTAATTTATCAGTTGGTAGTAAAAGTGAATATACATTGTATATTGTATAAAACAATGATTTAAGTTGATTCAACTACTATTCTGGACAAAGAAAGATAACTCCAATCAATTGAAAATTTCTTGCTATTGCACAATATTGTGCAATTAGATATTTCTTGCTATTGCGCAATACTGTGCAATTGAAAATATTTGCTATTGCACAATACTGTGCAATTGAAGATTTCTTGCTATTGCTCAATACTGTGTAATTGAAAATTTCTTGCTATTGCACAATACTGTGCAATTGAAGATTTCTTGCTATTGCTGAATACTCTGCAATTGAAAATTTCTTGTTATTGCACAATACTTAATATAATAATTTTGGATCCTGATTTGGACCAACTTGAAAACTGGGCCCATAATCAAAAGTCTAAGTACATGTTTAGATTCAGCATATCAAAAAAGCCCAAGAATTCAATTTTTGTTAAAATCAAGCTAACTTTAATTTTGGACCCTTTGGACCTTTATTTTGACCAATTTGAAAACGAGACCAAAACTTAAGAATCTACATACACAGTTAGAATCGGCATATCAAAGAACCCCAAGGATTCAATTTTTGTCAAAATCAAACAAAGTTTAATTTTGGACCCTTTGGACCTTAATGTAGACCAATTTGAAAACTGCACCAAACATTTTATGGTCATAAACCTTGTGTTTAAATTTCATAGATTTCTATTTACTTATACTAAAGTTATGGTGCAAAAACCAAGAAAAATGCTTATTTGGAGCCCTTTTTGGCCCCTAATTCCTAAACTGTTCGTACCTCAACTCCCAAAATCAATCCCAACCTTCCTTTTGTGGTCATAAACCTTGTGTTTAAATTTCATTGATTTCTATTTACTTATACTAAAGTTATTGTGTGAAAACCAAGAATAATGCTTATTTGGGCCCTTTTTTGGCCCCTAATTTCTAAACTGTTGGAACCAAAACTCCCAAAATCAATCCCAATCTTCCTTTTGTGGTCATAAACCTTGTGTCAAAATTTCATAGATTTCTATTTACTTTTAAAAACTAGAGTTATAGTGCGAAAACCAAGAAAATGCTTATTTGGGACCTTTTTGGCCCCTAATTCCTAAAATGTTGGGATCAAAACTCCCAAAACCAATCCCAACCTTCCTTTTGTGGTCATAAACCTTGTGTTAAAATTTCATAGATTTCTATTTGCTTATACTAAAGTTATTGTGTGAAAACCAAGAATAATGCTTATTTGGGCCCTTTTTTGGCCCCTAATTTCTAAACTGTTGGAACCAAAACTCCCAAAATCAATCCCAATCTTCCTTTTGTGGTCATAAACCTTGTGTCAAAATTTCATAGATTTCTATTTACTTAAACTAGAGTTATAGTGCGAAAACCAAGAAAATGCTTATTTGGGACCTTTTTGGCCCCTAATTCCTAAAATGTTAGGATCAAAACTCCCAAAACCAATCCCAACCTTCCTTTTGTGGTCATAAACCTTGTGTTAAAATTTCATAGATTTCTATTCACTTTTACTTAAGTTAGAGTGCGAAAACTAAAAGTATTCGGACGACGACGACGCAGGACGACGACGACGCCAACGTGATAGCAATATACGACGAAAAATTAAAATTTTTGCGGTCGTATAAAAAGCAAGTCCAACTACTATCATTAACATTCAAACACTATCAAAGGTAAAAAAAAAATAAAAAGCCAATGATTTCCTATGAATTTGAGGTGTCATTCCACCAATTACTCCCTCAAATTTAGAAATTTAGAACGTATGTGAAAGTAGGCCTACTCGGACAAAAAATAGTGCATTTGATGTCATTGTTCACCTAAACTAACCAACAAATTTGCAGAAATGAAACTTTTGTTGAAAGAGAAATATATTAAAACCATTTTGAGCCAAATTTTACCTGTCTAGGAGTTTGCATTTAAAATTGAGGATTAATGCGCTCCATGGTATACTAATTTAAAAGATTTCCAGAAAACCAGGGGTTATTTTTAGGGGTACCTCCTTTCGGGAGCTCTCTTCTTTCTTACATGATTTTGAATGTATGTTGAAAATTGGCATGCAGAAAGGTGACACCTGTACAATTCAGCATATACCTAGTTTCTATGAAGTTAAACTTAAGGTAAAATATTTAGAAAGCTGTGAAAATTGCAAAATTTGGTTGAACAGATAGGGACTTTTAATTGGTGGTATGACACCTTCATAAACCAAACTAATCCCGGAAATAAGTCCGGAATTGTTCGTTTTAGTATTGTTGCAAATCATCCGGTTAGAATTTTGACTTCAAAATCGAAAGAAACGTTAGCAATGACTGAGAAAATTGTTGTTTCAAGTCATTAAAATCATTTTATTTTTAATCTGTTGCCTTCCCTTAATTGCTCTCGAACGATTTTAGGAAAATGGTAGGAAAAATCATGAAGTAAATGCGATGCAACAGTTAAACAAGTTTGTTGATGCAACGAGTAATAGCATACTTATGTGATTTTGACATTCTTTTTTTGAAAAAGGGCACAAACTTTTAAGTGATATCAAAATGACCAAAATTAGGTGAAACAAGAATGTGTCCAAAGTACACGGATGCCCCACTTGCACTATCATTTTCCTTAAATTTCCTAAAAATTACCAATTCAGGGGCAGCAACCCAACAACAGGTTGTCTGATTCATTTGAAAATTTCAGGGCAGATAGATCTTGACCCGATAAATTTTTTTACCCATGTCAGATTTGCTCTAAATGCTTTGGTTTTTGAGTTATAAGCCAAAAACTGCATTTTACCCCTATGTTCTATTTTTAGCCATGGCGGCCATCTTGGTTAGTTGGCCGGGTCACCGGACACATTTTTTTAAACTAGATACCCCAATGATGATTGTGGCCATGTTTGGTTTAATTTGGCCCAGTAGTTTCAGAGGAGAAGATTTTTCTAAAAGATGACTAAGATTTACGAAAAATGGTTAAAAATTGACTATAAAGGCAATAACTCCTAAAGGGGTCAATTGACCATTTCGGTCATGTTGACTTATTTGTAAATCTTACTTTGCTGAACATTATTGCTGTTTACAGTTTATCTCTATCTATAACTAGAGGCTCTAAAGAGCCTGTGTCGCTCACCTTGGTCTATGTGAATATTAAACAAAGGAAGCAGATGGATTCGTGACAAAATTGTGTTTTGCTGATGGTGATGTGTTTGTACATCTTACTTTACTAAACAGTCTTGCTGCTTACAATTATCTCTATCTATAATGAACTTGGCCCAGTAGTTTCAGTGGAAAATGTTAATAAAAATTACAAATTTTATGAAAATTGTTAAAAATTGACTATAAAGGACAATAACTCCTTAGGGGGTCAATTGACCATTTCGGTCATGTTGACTTATTTGAAAATCTTACTTTGCTGAACATCATTACTGTTTACAGTTTATCTCTATCTATAATTATATTCAAGATAATAACCCAAAACAGCAAAATTTCCTTAAAATTACCGATTCAGGGGCAGCAACCCAACAACGGGTTGTCCGATTCATCTGAAAATTTCAGGGCAGATAGATCTTGACCTGATAAACAATTTTACCCTGTCAGAATTGCTCTAAATTCTTTGGTTTTTGAGTTATAAGCCAAAAACTGCATTTTACCCCTATGTTCTATTTTTAACTGTGGCGGCCATCTTGATTTGATGTCCGGATCATCGGACACATTTTTTAAACTAAATACCCTAAAGATGATTGTGGCCAAGTTTGGATTAATTTGGCACAGTAGTTTCAAAGGAGAAGATTTTTGTAAAAGATAACCAAGATTTATGAACTAGAGGCTCTCAAGAGCCTGTGTCGCTCACCTGTTAATGTGTTTACAGATGTTGGCCATCTTCGTTGGTAGGCGGGGTCATTAGACACTTTTTTTTAAAAAAGATACCCTAGTATTATGATTGTGGCCAAGTTTGGTTAAATTTGGCCAAGTAGTTTTAGAAATGATTTTTATACAAGTTACAAAAATGACGAAAAGTTGTTCAATATTGACTATAAAGGGCAATAACTCCTTAAGGGGTCCTCTAACAATTTTGATCATGCTGACTTATTTGTAGATTTTACTTTGCTGAACATTATTGCTGTTTACAGTTTATCTCTATCTATAATAGTATTCAAGATAATACTGTGGATTCATTTTTATTCGTGGTATACCAATTTTCGTGGGTTTCGTGGGTCACAGCGAACCACGAATTTAAGAATTCAACGAAGAATAATCCCGAAAAATGTGTATGGAGTCGGATGTTTATTTCCGGTTTTGTTATGCAGTTCTAGTATAGTGTTGACTAGCGATAGACATTGTAACATAACACGTGTTTTGTTATTTAAAGAAGATACAAGTATTTTAATTAAATCAATAATAAATATATCGAATATCAGTGATCATTTACTTTTTAAAATTGATTAAAACTGCTCATGGAAAATAACTGCAAGTTGTTAATAACCGTGTCATAGTTTGGTTTACTAGTGATTAAAAAATCAATAGGATTAAGTACGGGGATATTGCCCGTAGGTAATATTGTTTATGACACCTTTTACTTATATGATTGTTTATTATATCGTGATTAGGGAAATGAGTTTTTAATCATAAAGTTTTGAATGCCTTATAGAATTCCGACAATAATTTATATATTGTAAAACAAACAAATAATTAGTTGTCTCTGTCCATTATTGTAATAGAAGTTTTCAATGAACACTTTAACATAGAATGACCAAGCGAGGATTTTGACAAAACTTTTTCAATGAATTTCTTCTTTTTTATTTGTTTTATTATTGATCAAACCCAGGAGGTTATATTATCTCCTAAATCAAAAAGAAATCCACGAATTACGTATCTGAATTTTTTTGTTGTTGTAATCAGCGATCCACGAATTTACGTATACCACGAAACGTCTTTTTTTCTCTATCCACGAAAATTGATACCCACGAAAATAAATGAATCCACAGTAACCAAAAACTGCAAAATTTCCTTAAAATCACCAATTTTAGGGCAGCAACCCGACAACAGGTTGTCCGATTCAATTGAAAATTTGTGAGGGGATATATCTTATTCTGATGGACATTAAAATCTTGAAAGATTTGCCCTAAATGTCTTAGTTTCAAAGATATAAAGCAAAAACTGCATTTTACCACTATGTTCTAATTTTAGCCATGTCGGCCATTTTGTTTGGTAGGCTGGGTCATCGGACACATTTTATAAACTGTAAACCACAATGATAATTGTGGCCAAGTTTGGTTAAATTTGGCAAAGTAGTTTCAGAGAAGAAGATTTTTAGAAAAGTAACAAAAAATGACGAAAAATTGTTAAAAATTTACTATAAAGGGCAATAACTCCTTAAGGGGTCGACTGACCATTTTGGTCATGTTGACTTATTTGTAGGTCTTACTTTGCTGAACATTATTGCTGTTTACAGTTTATCTCTATCTATAATAGTATTCAAGATAATAACCAAAAACTGCAAAATTTCCTTAAAATAGTTTGGTAGAATTTGGCCAAGTAGTTTCAGAGGAGAAGATTTTTGTAAAAGTTTACAGACGACGGACGACGGACGACGGACGCAGGACGACGGACGACGGACGCCAAGTGATGAGAAAAGCTCACTTGACCTTTCAGGTCAGGTGAGCTAAAAATGGTTAAAAATTGACTATAAAGGGCAATAACTCCAAAAGGAGTCAACTGACCATTTCGGTCACGTTGACTTATTTGTAAATCTTACTTTGCTGAACATTATTACTGTTTACAGTTTATCTCTATCTATAATAATATTCAAGATAATAACCAAAAACATCAAAATTTCCTTAAAATTACCGATTCAGGGGCAGCAACCCAACAACTGGTTTTCTGATTCATTTGAAAATTTCAGGGCAGATAGATCTTGACCTAATTAACAATTTTACTACATGTCAGATTTGCTCTAAATGCTTTGGTTTTAGAGTTATAAGCCAAAATCTACATTTTACCCATATGTTCTATTTATAGCCATGGCAGCCATCTTGGTTGGTTGGCAAGGTCACGCATAGATGCCAACCCCCTTTTGACACAATCAGTAACAAACTATCAAATTTTCCGTATTTTTGAAAAGTTTTCAGTAATCATTCATAAACGTGCATTTACCAATAAAAATTACTGACGAGTGGTTGCAAAGTGATGTACACTAAAATTTGTCATTTAACATGTTGTCTGTAGTATGTATTCCATTCATTGATTGTTCAGATGTTCTCGACTCAAACATTTTTGTTTTGTCAAGGAGAAGTAGAGAAAGGGGGAAAGCTACTTAATAAAATGCAAGTTTGCCTCTTCGGAAGTCAGTTAGTTACCCAACAATAGGTTGATAACTCCCGAGAAACCGGAAGCATTACATTGGCGTTTCCTAAATACTGGACCAGGACGGAAAAGTAATGATAAAAATCCGCGTTTTACAAAATTGAACGTCGATGATTGGGAATCCGTAACTATTCGACTTTGACCGTAATAGCGTAGTTTTTATCGCAAAATCGGAAAAACTACGGAAAAATCGTAATGGTTGGCATCTATGGTCACGCCACACATTTTTTAAACTAGATACCCCAATGATGATTGTGGCCAAGTTTGGATTAATTTGGCCCAGTAGTTTCAGAGGAGAAGATTTTTGTAAAAGATTACTAAGATTTATGAAAAATGGTTAAAAATTGACTATAAAGGACAAAAACTCCTAAAGGGGTCAATTGACCATTTCGGTCATGTTGACTTATTTGTAAATCTTACTTTGCTGAACATTATTGCTGTTTACAGTTTATCTCTATCTATAATAATATTCAAGATAATAACCCAAAACAGCAAAATTTCCTTAAAATTACCGATTCAGGGGCAGTAACCCAACAACGGGTTGTCCAATTCATCTGAAAATTTCAGGGCAGATAGATCTTGACCTGATAAACAATTTTACCCCATGTCAGATTTGCTCTAAATGCTTTGGTTTTTGAGTTATAAGCCAAAAACTGCATTTTACCCCTATGTTCTATTTTTAGCCATGGTGGCCATCTTGGTTGGTTGGCCGGGTCACCGGACACATTTTTTAAACTAGATACCCCAATGATGATTGTGGCCAAGTTTGGTTTAATATGGCCCAGTAGTTTCAGAGGAGAAGATTTTTGTAAAAGTTAACGACGACAGACGACGGACGACGGATGACGGACGCAAAGTGATGGGAAAAGCTCACTTGGCCCTTCGGGCCAGGTGAGCTAATAATATTCAAGATAATAACCAAAAACAGTAAAATTTCCTTAAAATTACCAATTCAGGGGCAGCGACCCAACAACGGGTTGTCCGATTCATCTGAAAATTTCAGGGCAGATAGATCTTGACCTGATGAACAATTTAACCCCCGTGTCAGATTTGCTCTAAATGCTTTGGTTTTTGAGTTATAAGCAAAAAAACTGCATTTTACCCCTATGTTCTATTTTTAGCCATGACGGCCATCTTGGTTGGTTGACCGGGTCACCGGACACATTTTTAAACTAGATACCCCAATGATGATTGTGGCCAAGTTTGGTTTAATTTGGCCCAGTAGTTTCAGAGGAGAAGATTTTTGTAAAAGTTAACCCAGGACGACGATGGACGACGACGGATGCCAAGTGATGAGAAAAGCTCACTTGGCCATTTGGGCCAGGTGAGCTAAAAAGGAAGCCCTTCAAAAAATGGTAAACAAAAAATCCCCCCCCCCCCCCCCAACTTTTTGAAACCCCCTTGGAGCAATAACCCTTAAACTCAATCCCATGCTTTCCATTGCAGGATTGAACCTTGTAGTACAATTTCAGAGAGATCCATACACTTAAACACAAGTTATTGTCATGATTGTATGGGAACTAGAAACATGCTTCTTTTTGGCCCTTTTTTGGCCCCTTATTCCAAAATATTTTGGGCAAATTAATCCAAAACTTAATCCCAGCCTCCCCTTTGTTAAATGGTACATTGTGGTACAATTTCAGAGAGATCCATACAATTACACATAAGTTATTGTCTTGAAACTAGAAAAATGCTTGTTTTGACCCCTATTTGGCCCTTAATTCCTTAACTTTGGCCCCATAACCCCTAAAATAATTCCAAACCTTCTACTTGTGGTTTTAAACATTGCAGTATGATTTCAGAGCAATTGAAATACTTCTACACAAGTTATTATCCTGAAACTAGAAAAATGCTTGTTTTGGGCCCCTTTTGAGCTCCTAATTCCTAATCGGTTGGGACCATCATCCCCACAATCAATCCCAACCTTCCTTTTGTGGTATTGAACCTTCTGAAAAAATTTCATGAAGATCTATTCACTTAAACTAAAGTTATTATGCGGAAACCAATGTGTCTTCGGACGACGACGACGCAGACGACGACATCATACCATTAAACGATCCCAAATTTTTTTTGGGGTCGTATAAAAACTACCTTGACCAAAAACTTCAACCTGAAGCGGGACAGAACGGACGAACGGAGACACAGACCAGAAAACATAATGCCCCTCTACTATTGTAGGTGGGGCATAAAAATTTCCGGATCCTCACTGCTGACCATATATGAAGAACCAGTACATTCTGTAGTTCGGTTAACTTGTATAATGTCATGTATTTATGTACATGAGAATGATTTGACTGAATTATTTATTTGACAAACAAACAGATATATGAACTAGTTCAATGCAATATACATTACTACCATAACAATGATAACTGCATGAATTGTTGTACTATACATCTCATGATCTGAACAACATTAAATTTTATACCGTAAATTGGGAAATTTTGGCGGTTTTCACTCGAAAGGCATGTGTTTTATTTTGGTGTGTGTAATTTTGGTGCTTCGTCCAATCGATGTGTTTAATATTGGAACAATAGAAGTGTATGAGGTCATTCATATTTGCCCTTTTTACCCGTTTATGTTTATTGACAAAATATCAATGACCTACACAAACTAGAAACACGACAAAGTTAACTAAATAAAGGAATCGGATACGAATGCAATAGCAGATAATTCTGTATCTCGGGTTTGAACGCTAAAAGAAAGTGATTTTTATAAATAGATTATTTATTCTTGACAAAAATCATATGAAATAAATTTTAATCATTATCTCTTTTGCAACTACATGTAAATAATTAACGATTAACAATTTAAATTTTAATCCTTATGCCTCTGGCAGTACATGCTAATTACTAGAAGATAAATGCACCAAATAAATCAAAATAAGACTACAGCCAAAATAACCCAATTTACGGTACTACAAATGGTCCGAGACCACAATTATTTCGTAGTGCATTTCTTTTAGAACATAAATGAAAATTAAAAAAATCCCACCTGCGCTTTCTCAATGAAATTTTTACAGTGTGTTGTACTACTTTTGGGACAAATTATATCAAAATTATAGAAAACTTCATCGGCTCTAACTCAAAATATGGACAATTTTATGTTTAGGGCGTCTTAAAATCTTTCGACAGCTTCTGAAGTGCTAATTTTTAACCTTTTTCAGCTGGACCAAATCACTACTTTCCTTTAAAATTCTGGACCCAAATTTTTTTAGTGTAATTTCACCCCCCTACTTGCAATTTGAGGCATTAAACATGGAGAAATAAATTTGGAAGGGGTATAAAAAAAAAAGTGCAAGTAACCCATTGTCAACACTAGGGACTATATTCGTGGACAACGAAAATCAAGGGACGACAATTGTGGTCTCGGACCAAATAGCCAACCATGTTAAAATACAGTATGAAATTATTCATTTAAATTTCTTCCAATAACTTGTCTTACTTCATCCCTGGCATCTACTGGCACACCTTGTTTGATGAGAAATTCTACAATCTCTGTATGGCCACCTGAAATTGCCCAGTGAAGAGGCATTCTGTTTGTCTGAAAAGAAAATGCAATATTATAGTGCATATCAATTATTATGTACACAGGTATCATACATTTACACATTGTTCTATAATTAAGTGTTCCAAATTCTCTTTTTCTGAGATGAATTCGTTTTCCAGTTAATGAAATTATTTATCTGAATATATCAAAATAGATTTTTTTTTAAATTATTCATTCAAATAAATGACATATTTTTTGACAGCATGAAGCTTAGGCCAGTCAGTCAGAAATTTTGCTCCCCAAAAACAGAAGTAAAAAGTTCCCAAGACATACCATCTTCGCTAGCCAAGGGTTACGATCCACTCCCGTTCTCTTCACGTGAAGAGAACGGGAGTGGATCGTAACCCTTGGCTAGCGAAGATGAAGACATACAGGTCTACATGTATGTCTAAAAATCCTCTAAAAATTGAAATGACCTTGATGTTAATAATGAAATAAACTGGGCTTTGCTCATTGTTGAAGGCCTTACGGTGACCTATAGTTGTTAATTTCTGTGTCATTTGGTCTCTTGTGGAGAGTTGTCTCATTGGCAATCATACCACATCTTCTTTTTTATATGTTGACAATTTTTATTTTGATGAGTCTATGAAACCTAAACATGTATTGTTGTCATTATAATTGACAGGTTCTCCAAATTGAAATGAGAAATAGAATTCAAATGTCATTATTAGTTTTGTTCTTATACATGTATATCTTATTATTTTACTTTTTCATGTTTGTTTTAAAAAAATAATTAAACCTAAGTATATATACAACATGTAAAATGTGACATTACCCAGAGAAACTACAGTACATGTATTTTGACACTGTGGCTTAAATAAATAAGTTAATAAATCAAAACAAGCTTTGCATTTGTTCTGTGGGATTGTAAGTTTTCCCATTTAAGTTTGTTTATCATACCAGTGACAGGTCACATGATCTATCTTATAATCATTAAACACATACATGTATCTTGCTGTCTTACATAGTATCTGCTCAATTTGGTTAATTTGGTTTTGTTTGCCCAGTCAAGATCGTTGCTTATTATTATACCTTAAATATATTTCAAACATTTCTATTGGGTAAAACGTTATCACGTGACATGGGATAATTCAGTTTATTTTCATTCAATTGCAAGGAAGGACAAATAACTCTAAAAATTAAGACCATCGGTGAATAACCCTATTATTCAATGGATCTTTTCAATGTAAACAAATTAAAAAACTTATTTTATTGAAATGTGGATTCCTTCTATATATTCACTTATCATAAAAATTCAAATGACTAAAATGGACATAATGATTGATGGGGAATAAACTAATAAACAATGGTTTGTTATAACTAAAAGTTTAAAAATTTTAAAACTGTTTCTTGCCAATTCCTTGATAAAAAAAAAAGTGAACTAATCCAAATTGTTGATTAATTACAGATGATTATTGGAAATTTATCAAGTAAATTATAGGCCTTACTTGAATACCTTTTATATATTCATGTTTATATTAATACTTCATTTTTTTAAAAGATCTTGTTTATCCATTTATCATTTATCTTTCAGATATAATTTACAGAATCACTTTATGTAATGTAGATCAAAAGTACATGTAATAGGCAATAAATAAATCTATCATCCTTTTATACATGAAACATCTAATATATATGTTGTGTACAAGTTGCAATTTTGTACAGGTTGTAACATGTACAACCAGATGCTCTGCAGGGCGCAGCTTTATACGACCGCAGAGGTTGAACCCTGAACGGTTGGGCAAGTATGGACACAACATTCAAGCTGGATTCAGCTCTAAATTTGGATTGTGATTAAATAGTTGACACAGCATAGGTTTCGGACACAGAATGAATGTCGGTTAATGAAATTAAAATATTTGTTTTGCCTTTGAGCAATTCACTATGCTTTTGAATATTAAGCCTCTCAAAAAAATGTGTGAAGAAATTTTCTTTTTATTTATGAAATCTGAAATGAGAAAAATTTACCCCCCCCCCCCCATTTTTTTTTCATATCCCCCTTTCCTTTTTCCAAAACTGATCTCAATTCAAATTTCTAATGGAGTTTGCAACAATAACTACTCATTTAAATACACTATAAAATATTAAAATGTAACAAAAGGTGCTTGTTATCACTGAATGGTAAAGATTGCTTTAATTTATCAGTTGGTAGTAAAAGTGAATATACATTGTATATTGTATAAAACAATGATTTAAGTTGATTCAACTACTGTTCTGGACAAAGAAAGATAACTCCAATCAATTGAAAATTTCTTGCTATTGCACAATATTGTGCAATTAGATATTTCTTGCTATTGCGCAATACTGTGCAATTGAAAATATTTGCTATTGCACAATACTGTGCAATGAAAGGTTTCTTGCTATTGTGCAATACTGTGCAATTGAAAATTTCTTGCTATTGCACAATACTGTGCAATTGAAGATTTCTTGCTATTGCTGAATACTGTGCAATTGAAAATTTCTTGCTATTGCACAATACTTAATATAATAATTTTGGATCATGATTTGAACCAACTTGAAAACTGGGCCCATAATCAAAAATATAAGTACATGTTTAGATTCAGCATATCAAAAAAGCCCAAGAATTCAATTTTTGTTAAAATCAAACTTAGTTTATTTTTGGACCCTTTGGACTTTAATGTAGACCAATTTGAAAACGGGACTAAAAATTAAGAATCTACATACACATTTAGATTTGGCATATCAAAGAACCCCAATTATTCAATTTTTGATGAAATCATACAAAGTTTAATTTTGGACCCTGATTTGGACCAACTTGAAAACTGGGCCAATAATCAAAAATCTAAGTACATTTTTAGATTCAGCATATCAAAGAACCTCAAGGTTTCAATTTTTGTTAAAATCAAACTAAGTTTAATTTTGGACCCTTTAGACCTTAAAGGGAAACTTCGCAAAAAAATCAAAAATTGATATTCTGTATAAAAATGCTCAAATTCATAGATATTAAAGTTTTATTCCGCTAGATAAGAGATCACCATCGATTTTAAATTTAGAGTATCAATTCTCTGCGTTCGGCCATTTTGTCTTCTTTCCCGATTAATAACAACGATATGTCTATAAACCACAAAGGAACAAAACTACAGTAACCGATGTAGTCGTAATTGCATGTCGATATCTTGTCAATCGTACGGTTGTTTTATCCGACTAACTAACTTGATACGGAAAATATTCTTATTATTGTAAATTGCCATGGTCTGTTATTTTTAAACTGTTAATATTGGAATTAGTTAAAAAGTCAAAGTTGAAATCATAAATAAGTGTTCCGTGAAAATTGTTTTCGAAAATCTAATTTGTTCATAATTCTTTAAAGTAATAAACTTTTTTCAAATAAATTATGATCTTCCCTCATCTGATCACCAGCATGGCTAAAGGTATTACTTCCAAAGGTATTGTGAGGGGTGTGAGGTGACACGTCCAGGTATTCAAGCAATTTCCTGTCGGGCTTGCAAGTTCATGCATCGTTTCACTTCTGCAGGTATTGATCAGTGTACACGGCCGATAACTTATAACTTTCCATTTTGAACTATCAGATGTATAATATACAACTCTGTCTTACTTGTCATTACTAAACTCATACGCTTGTTTATAAATAACATTTCTGGTGTAAAGAATATTATTCATAAAAATATAAATAATACCCAAAAAATAAGATTTGATGAAATTAAAATCTATTTACATTTTTTTTCCAATGGTGAATTTGGGAAAATGTAATATATACTCGTTGTCAATAGTGAAGGACAGATTGGAACATACCAGAAATATTGATTTAAAAAAATGTACGCACTTGTCGACAATTCGTTTATACGACTGGGTAGAAAGTTACGGAACTATGATCAACTGTAGCGCAATTTAAAATATATACATGTATACATTGAACATAAGAAAGAAACATACATTTTGAATAAATTGGGTTAAAAGTTTTGTAAATAGACTAGTCCAAGTATGCCAACAGTATGTAATCATCGAATGTCGATAGACTATTGTATACCAAAAGAAGTAGAAGAAGAAGAGAACCAATTTGATTTAAATACAGGTCGATGTATAACTTGCTTTGGTTCATCGAAGTTGTGGACATAGTAAAATCACAGATTTATATATCAATTAGATTGTTCTCGAATAAAGGAAGAAATTCGTCATCTTCACAATTGTTCCGACATGCATGTAATATATATGCGACTGGACGTACACTAATAATCCCCAAGGGATGTGAATATTTTCCAGGAAAACTATTGAGTATTAAAGTTTCGATTCCATTCCAAGAAGATCCTTAAATTTCCTGTAAATTTTTTTAAAACATCTTTTTTTCAAATAGCTGAAGTGTTCATGCGTTGTGAGATTTAAAATATTTTGATGAGAACATTAATACCATTCCTAAATAGGTAAATAAAGATCGCTTTGGATGGACTAAATTATATAATTGCAATTGTTAGTGATCTGTTTGAAATATTAAAGGTTGCCGATTCTAATTTAAAATAGTACAATTTTTAGTTCATACACTCGTGTTAAGAAGGCTATTTTTATCTATAAATTTATTCAATTAAAATAATTCAGAAATTTATCGTTACAAAAGTAATCAGAAGTCATAATTCATTTAAAAGTGAGCTTATGCAAAATATATAAAAATATACAAGAGCTATCCAGTTATTGTTCGACCTTATTACTCCCGTAAATTAATTTTAATTCTTTTTCTTACATTTCTGTGTCTAAAACTATAACTGACTCCCGCTCATCATTCATACGAAATGTTGTTCACACCTGAAATGGTGAACTGTGACGCCTAGATTTCACTGAATGAAGATCAAAAGATTATAATTACATAATGCTTATCTTTTAACTACCTTGAGTTTAACTACGCATTCAACATTCACTAAGTGTCACAAAACAATACACATTTTATTTCCAAGCAAGTGAAAATGTTTGCTGGAATGAAGCAAAAAGGTCAGAATACAAAACACTATCGATCATGTCAGTTTCATATGTTTGTTTAAAGTATTTGTAGAAAAAAAATCATAAAAATGTTCTATTGTATTATTTACTTTAATTACTAAAATTCATATAAAAAAATCCACACATAAATCCTACAATCTAATTTTAAAAGTTGCATGGCTATCACTTATTTTTCGTTGGTTAATAGCTACACCAAAAGTCGTCGATGTGCTTTAAGTAGCGTTATTAGATGGTTAACGAACAAGACTTAAAGGAGATTAATTTCACTCCCGGCATGCAAAAGACTTTAACTACGTCACATAAGTCAGGCAGTTTGAAGAAATAAAATTAATAATTAAAAACCAATTGTTCAGAGAACAATTGAAAGTCTTTCCACATCAAAGAAATTTTGATAAGAAGATAGTTTCTTCATTCTGATGCGATAAATAATGGTTTAATTATATTTTTGAGTGATATAAGGGAGATAATATGCTACTTCCGGTGAAATGAATGTCACTTCTGGTCTCATATGATAGCTTCTTTCACACTGATTTCAAAAATATATAGTTTCTATATACTTTTGTATGTAGAAGTGGAGATAATTGGCCACTTCCGGTTTGATGGAAGTAATTTTTAGTCTTGAGTAATAAGTTTATGTATGTATATGACAAAATATATGGATTATGAGTAATTTTATAAGAAAAAATTTCAAAAAAGCTACTTCCGGTTTTCTCAAGGTCACTTCCGGTAGTCATTTTTCAAGGTCATTTGTCATCTAACCTTTTATACAAGGTTAAATGCCTTTATAATGAACTTAGTTGAAGTTGTAATCAAATAACCTCATATCAAGACATTTCAGGGGCACCAACTCCTATAAGATGCCATTAAATTGTATCAGACTAAATGTAGCATATCTTCATAACAATAAAGCAGACATTTTGCACTTGTTCTTTTATATGTATCTTTCAAAATGTCAGAGAAAATGCAAAAACAAGCAAAAATCACAATTGAGAACTTGACCTTGACCTTTGACCTTGACCTCATTTTCTAAGTTAGGACCTAGGGGACTCAAATAAAAACATTCCAGGGTTATACAGTTAACTGTTTATGAGTTGAAAACAAATACCGACAAATTTATTGCATAAGAGTAGATAACTCCTATAAAATTTCATCGAATCGCTTCGATCCAAATTAACCAAAAATTCCTAAGGATGTAACGAACAATTTGTAAAAAGAAATTTGTCGCTATCTTTTTTTGTTACGGAGGAGATGCACACAAATGGTAAACAGTGAATAGGGAGATAACTCTTACGAAGAAAATGGTTCGCCTTAGCAGGGTGAAATTTAAAAGCGCATAAACTATAAGATACAATATGAGAAATATGAAAGCGACATATTGCGAAACAAACATTTTCGCAAGAACAAAATTTGGCGGAAAAAAAAAAAAAAAAAATAATAATAATAATAATAATTAAAAACCAATTGTTCAGAGAACAATTGAAGGCCTTTCCACCAGTCTATATCTATTTTGATATTAAAATATAAAAAATCAGTCTAAAATGTCAGTTCATATGGCTTTATGATGTATAGATATGAATTTAAGGCAAAGGTCAAAATCTAGAACGTCAAATTAACCTATGACCTTGACCTCAATTTCAAGGTCACAAACTGAGGATTTCAAATCAAAAGACCCTAGTCTCTAATATGTATGGTTAATAAGTGATATCACTTTAAACATAATTTAAGATATGATAGGGGCTAAAACTCCCATTCATTGTTTACGCACCCTTTCAACTAAAATTATTTAGTTACCACATGTCGCAACTAACAATTTATACAAAATAATTTGTCGATATCTTATAAGGTTAATGAAAATGAGTGAAAATAAGACAAATTCAAAAATTAGAATATGACCTTGACCTTTGACCTTGACCTAATTTTCATTTTTTTGGACCAAGGACCTCAAATCAAAAGATCCTAGGTCTCTATCACTTATGGTGTTCCAGTTTAAAATACATTTCAAATTTTCAAATACAAAAAGGGAAATAACTCTCATATGGAGCGTTCATATTGCTTCGGTCGAAATTGGACAAATCATGCGAAGGATATAACGAGCAATTTTATAAAATAAATTTGTCGTAATCTTTTACGGTTGCGAAGGAGTTGTGATCACAAGGAAAACAGTGTTTGGGGAGATAACTCCTACAAAGAAAAGTATTCGGTTACGCAGGGTAAATTTCAAAAGCGCATAAACTGTTCGATATCATATACCAAATATCTAAGCGACATATTGCGAAACAAATGTTTATCGCAAGAACAAAATTTGGCGGAAGAAAAAAAAAAAATAATCAGAAGAAAATCAATAGGTCAAAGACCTAATAATAATAATAATCAGAACAAAAACAATAAGTCTTTCCACAGAAAAGTGGAAAGACTTAATTACCAATTTTCTTCTTTATTACTTTTCATATCAAAATAAAACTTGGTGAATATGTTTTTTATGGTATTATGAACATAATAAGATGAAAAGTGAAAAATCGCGAATTATCCCTTTAATGTAGACCAATTTGAAAACGGGACCAAAAATTAAGAATCTACATACACAGTTAGATTCGGCATATCAAAGAACCCCAATTATTCAATTTTTGATGAAATCAAACAAAGTTCAATTTTGGACCCTTTGGGCCCCTTTTTCCTAAACTGTTGGGACCAAAACTCCCAAAATCAAACCCAACCTTCCTTTAGTGGTCATAAACCTTGTGTTTAAATTTCATAGATTTCTATTTACTTATATAAATACTAAAGTTATGGTGCGAAAACCAAGAATAATGCTTACTTGGGCCCCTTTTTGGCCCCTAATTCCTAAACTGTTCAAACCTCAACTCCCAAAATCAATCCCAACCTTCCTTTTGTGGTCATATTAAAACCTTGTGTTTAAATTTCATTGATTTCTATTTACTTATACTAAAGTTATTGTGCGAAAACCAAGAATAATGCTTATTTGGGCCCTTTTTTGGCCCCTAATTCCTAAACTGTTGGAACCAAAACTCCCAAAATCAATCCCAACCTTCCTTTTGTGGTCATAAACCTTGTGTCAAAATTTCATAGATTTCTATTTACTTAAACTTAAGTTATAGTGCGAAAACCAAGAAAATGCTTATTTGGGCCCTTTTTGGCCCTTAATTCCTAAACTGTTGGGACCAAAACTCCCAAAATCAATCCCAACCTTCCTTTTGTGGTCATAAACCTTGTGTTTAAATTTCATAGATTTCTATTTACTTATACTAAAGTTATAGTGCGAAAACCAAATGTCTTCGGACGACGACGACGCAGACGACGACGCCAACGTGATACCAATATACGACCAAAAAATTTTCAAATTTTGCGGTCGTATAAAAATGGTTTTAACCTGTACAAAATTTAAAAATAATAAGAAAACAGAATATACATTCACGATTGAAATTTATCAAATAATAAAGAACAATAATCACATGCAAAAAAAGGTGCATAATTTAATGATGCATAAAATACCTCATTTTCATACATTTGTGAAACAAGTTGCTACAAGATAGACATTTGACACCTTTGAGTTGCACAAAACTTTCATTCTTCTACATTTACACCTACCAGACTTACAACTGCCTTTCTTACACTTACAATGCTCAAAACTTTGCCCTCCACTTAATGATATCTTACGCACCATCTCTCTCACATGCATATATCAATCATTGGGATTACACACACTTATAAAATTGTATTTACAAGAAATTGAACCTGGTATCTACTCAAGTATCACTTTATTTGTCCAACTAAGTCTTTCGTTCCAATTTTATAGCCGCCATGTTCATTCACATTCATCACCACGCCTGTTATGTTTTTCTCATCGGCAGGGTCCATATCAATGGACATAATAGGAATGATAACACTATCACCTTGGGAGAGAACAGTTCATCTAGTTTTTAAGTTTTTTGTCAAGGCCTCAGTTTTTTCCTGCTTGTCAGAAAGGGCATTCTTTCGTGCACGCTTAATGTCAATATTTGAAATTTCAGACAAACCCTCACTGATATTGACAGCATGAATATCACCACCAGAAACCGTACTCTTTCGCGGTAGTATACCAGTAGATGTCATGCTGATACTTCCTCACCAACCATGTTAGCATCACTTCGTTCAATTACCATTGTTTCAAGCTGTTTGTAACTCAATTGTTTGTTCATTGTTGTCTGCTGAATCATGACCATTCAATTCATCATCAGTTTCAGTGTTTGTGTCAGTATTAATGTCTGTCTCCCTGACATTTTTTTGTCAGTTTCAATTTCAGTGTTGGTATTATGTCTCTGTAATGGGGTCTTCACTATGTGAGTATTATTGGATACTGAACAAATATTGCTTCTAAGGCTACTTTTGTTTGAATACCAATTCAAGTAATACAGAATAATGTTTATTGACTTCATGTGTATTTTAAAAGTCTTTAAGGTATTACGTAATTATAAAAACTATTTAACTGTATCAAAAAGGTATCACACTAACATGAATGGACAATGTAAAAAAAAATTATGAAAATATTATTGAAGTTTATAATGGCATGTGTTGTAATATTAGAAACATATTTTTATTTTCAAATTTTGTACAAGTTAAAACCATTTTTAAGCAATATTTTGTACATGTTGTAACATGTATGAGGTACTTTTGTACATGTTATAACTTGTATTTTGCATTGTACAAATTATAACATGTACAACATTTTGGTACATGTTATATAATTATAACCTGTACAAAATTGCAACTTGTACATGACATATACATTTGTGTATTCAATTATGAGGTCAAATATTTGTATATACAGATGTATATTGCAGGGCCTGTTAAGTAAGACTGAGGTTGATAAGTAATGTGGTGAATTTTATTGACAGTTTATTAGGAGGTGGGGCATTGTAATTAAAGGTCTACCTTGTCTCTGATTGTTTAGTGATAATGACAGTTGTCAATCATACTAGTATTGTATCAATACCCAATTACCCAACACTGCATTCCGGCAATTAGTCTCCAATGTAACAATAATTATTTTATTATTGTTACATTCCCATAGCCTTTCTACATTGTACCTGCCGTTGGGTTTTAAAGGACAATAACTCTATATTTTACAGGAAGTTGCGCAATGCAATCACAACTTATTTTCACAAGACACAGACAATTATCTTGAATGGACAGTAATTCTTTGGTTGTTTCCACCTTTAGTTCTGTTGTTTGCATCTATTTCTTATAATAGTTACAGTCATTGTATTGAACAAAATCAATCATCTTCGCCACATAATTTAAATATAATGCATAGTGATGCACATTGACTGAATATGAAAGTTCATATGTAGTTGTCTCCCTTACTAGCTAGTATAATCAGTTTCAGAATGTTCATATCTGGCCTCATGATAAAAAAAGTACTTAAATCACTTAATAAGTTAATCCAGGCATTACACAATAATATTCATTAAATATTTACAAAAAATAATAAATTTGACTTGAAAAATATTGCCTTAACCTCCCCCACTTAAAAAAGGCAATGTACGTGACAGAAAGGATTATTAATTTATGTCATTGAATTGTTATTTCCCTTGTTTAAAACCATAAATTTCATGTTTCTTTATTTAATGATTTACATAATGCTTATTCAGTACATATTTGTGAAATTAAATAGATATTGGTATTTTGAATTCATTGGCTAAAGATATTTATTTATATTCTAAAGTTTAGTATTATCACTTATACATGTAACCTCCTTTGAAAGACTTAGGCCTATACATTGTATATGACTGGTTTGGAATAATTATATTGATTTTTCTAAGGACTGAATTTTGATAAATCTTGAAGAAAATAGTATAATCTATCCTACCACCCCCCCCCCCCCCCCCAGTTTTTTTTTGAAATTGAAATTCTCAAAAAATATCAATTCACAAAATAAATTTGACATGATAGAATTTTTTGTGGTCGTATAAAAACATGGGTCCAACGACTTACAGAAAAGAGTGACGATTTACAGAAAAGAACCGAAAAGGACCAAAAAGAACCAAAAATGACCGAAAAGGAAATCTATTTTTTTTTTGTAATCAAAGGAGATTAGCAAAATGCAAATCATTTAAGTCTATAAATGAAAAGATATTTATCGAAATTTACAATTACGTGCTCTCACCATTTTTTGTAATTTTGAAAACAAGTGAGAAAACAAGCCTTTTTATTTTTTTTTTAAAGTGATGATTTATGCTATATCATGATTAAATCACATGTCACAGTGGCACCTTAACAAATGTATTTGACATTTAACATCCGAGAGGAAACGGTGATGCTGACATGTATATTTTTTGTATTTCACCCAGTGCCACCGGGCAATATGCTGACATCTTCTTACATCTATTATAAACAAATATTTAAATGATTAGATTAAAATTCTTGATGAAAAATAAATGATAATTTAGAATCATTCAGCATATTTGTATTAAAAAAATATTACTAAAAAAACAAGTTATATTTCTCTATAAATGTACGATCTAAATTTGAATTATGAGTTATTAATTAAATAAGAGGAATTTTTAACAGTATAAATAAATTGTGTATATATATATATATATATATACACAATTTATTTATATATATATATATACACCGTGTATCATCAGTACAGCGGATATAGGTACATTTACTAACCAAGCGGGTGTGATCGATTTTGACCTCACACGGTAACGAAAATCTTTGTTTTGTTCACATAATATCAATGTGTACCTCAATCTAAACATAATTGTTGTTTTAAGAAATGATGTGGTCGTAGGTTGATGATTAGAGATGTCTCATTATTTTCCCTAAACAAGAATGATTACTAAAAACATGTGCAAATACTTGTCAAAGAAGTTGGCACTTGTCTCATCCGATATAATTCTATGTTCATTGCAACTCTTTTTCTGATGGAAGGCCACTGTGCGTGTGTAATAAGTATAGTTGTATCAGTAATTGGCATTGAAATCTTTCATGCATATGTATTTTTCGATATTTTATTCCCAAAAGAAGCGTTGTGTACAGTGTTTAGCTGACCACATAAATCCTTCTGTACAGTGCATAGTTAAGTTGCTGTACACCGTACACAAAAACAAAATTTTCATACTCGTTTATTACCCAAAAAGTTTCAAGGAATGAGTAATCACAGGTAGGTTTATGATTGGTAACTATTACTGTTGCCCTGTATTAGCTTTCTTTCAGGTAAAACATGTAAATGTCTCTACAATTGTATCGAAATTTAAAGTTGGTGTTGACATTCACAACTATTTGCGCATTTACAAGTTAATTGTTCTTATTAGAATATAAAAGTTGTCTTATAAATAGGAAAAAATCGATGCGAAAATTATTTTGGAGCAGGAATTTCAGATGTTGAGAAATGTAGGTATCAGGTCCGTTCGCGCCCAATACACTTTCGCACCCTACACGTTCGCACCTCGCACGTTTGCACCCAAGGTCCGTTCGCACTCTACACGTTCACACCCAATTTTAATTCAAATTCCAGTTGAATAATTGGAAAATCATGATTGTTGTTTTAAATTGCTTTGGTGTAAATACTGAATGTATTTAGCTTGGTATAAGTAAAACATTGAAGATTTTAAATAAACAAGAGGCTCTCAAGAGCCTGAATCGCTCACCTTCAATTTTTTTGTTTAAATCATTCATCGATGATTATTTTTGCTTTTCAGTGTGTGCTAAAATATGCCATTCAAACATTCTTTGTATCTGTCATATTTTCTTCACAGGCAAAAATAATGCATTTTATCCCTAGCAACATTGGCTATTTTTCTTGAAGTAAAAGGAAATGAAAGAACATTTAAAATTAATAATAATTAGAGTTATCTCTCTTTGCATATTTTAAGTCAGTGTGTAGAAACCAAAAAAATAACTAAATCTATATAAATTAAGTTAATTATCTCCCTTCAAATATTTCAGACCAAGATTATTTTCCTTTATGCACATTCTCTGGTCATGTACTGGATCTGTGTAAAGTTTAATTAATATTGGTACAGTCATTTAGGAGGAGTTGTGCTTATCTCCCTTGAAAAAAATCTTACCAGAAATATCTTCCTTCATGCACATCTACAGGTTGTGTACAAAAACTGTGTAAAGTTTCATCAATATTGATTAATCTGTTTAGGAGTAGTTGCGCTTACAGACTTGTTGCCATTTATAGCTATATTTAACTAAGTAAAATCAATTATCTCCCTTAAAATAATTCCGACCAGAAATATTTTCCTTCATGCACATCCTCAGGTTGTGTACTACAACTGTGTGAAGTTTCATTAATATTGGTCCATCCATTAAGGAGGAGTTGCGTTTACGAGACATATGGACAGACAGACGGATGGACAGGGTGATTCCTATATACTTCCCCAAAACTTTGTTTTTTGGGGGGTATTAAAAACACAAATTAATACAAGTTACCCTAAGGATTGTTAAGTTTTAAGTTAAAGTGAAATTGGTTCAGTAGTTTAAGAGAAAAAGATTTTTTTAAGTTAGCAAACAATGAAAAATTGTGTAAAATTATCATTAAAGGGCAATAACTCCTTAAGGCGTCAACTGGCATTTTTAGTCATTAAACTTATTTGTAGATCTTACTTTGATAAACATTTTTGTTGTTTACAGTTTATCTCTATCTATAATAATATTCAAGATAATAACCAAAAACTGCAAAATTTGCTTAAAATTACCAATTAAGTGGCAACAACCCCACAATGAGTATCGATTTGTCTGAAAATTTCAGGGCTGATAGATCTTGACCTAATAAACACTTTAACTCCTCAAGATATTTGCTCTAAATGCTTTAGTTTTTGAAATACAAGCCAAAAACTACATTTTAACCTATGTTCTATTTTTAGCCATGGCGGCCATGTTTTTTACAAAACACAAACTTTATACAAGATACCCTTAGAATCATTTAGCATAAGTTTACCTGCAATTGGTTCAGTACTTTCAGAGAAGAAGATTTTTGAAAGTTAACAAATATGATGAACAAATTGTGTAAAATTGTCTTTAAAGGCCAATAACTCCTTAAGGGGTCAATTTATAATTTTGGTCATTATATCTTATTTGTAGATCTTACTTTGCTGATCATTTTTGCTGTTTACAGTTTATCTTTATCTATAATAATATTCAAGATAATGACCAAAAACTGCAAAATTTCCTTAAAATTACCAATTAAGTGGCAGCAACCCAACAATGGGTTGTTTGATTCATCTGAAAATTTCAGGGCTGATAGATCTTGACCTAATGAACATTTTTACCCCTGTCAGGTTTGCTCTAAATGCTTTCGTTTTTGAGATATAAGCCAAAAACTGCATTTGACCCCTATGTTCTATTTTTAGCAATGGCGACCATGTTTGTTGATAGATCAAAACTTCGGATACAATTTATAAACTAGATACCCTAAGGAACATTCAGTTAAAGTTTGGAAGTATTTGGCCTAGTAGTTTCAGAGGAGAAGATTCTTGAAATAGTTTACGACGACAGACGACGGACGACGACAGACGACGGACGCCAAGTGATGGCATAAGCTCACTTGGCCCTTCGGGCCAGGTGAGCTAAAAACACAAAAGATAATTGTTTTTAACAGCTTGATCCCTTTGATCTGAAACAATCGAAACAAGAAAATATAGCAATACACTATTATAACCAAAACATGATAAAATTTATTCACAAATCTCTCGACAAATCTGATGAATTTGACGAGATTGTTGATAGTTTTACCACACCGTATGGATCCGGACACTGTACAATTTTCGTTTAAAGAATATTCTGCGGAAAATAGAATAGTAAATCCAATGCAAACAAGTTGAATAACAATGAAATATCCATGCATGTATAAATGGATAAAGTAAAATTTAGGAAGAGACAGGTAAAAAACGGGGAACGAAGCAACGCCCAATTTTAATTCAAATTCCAGTTGAATAATTGGAAAATCATGATTGTTGTTTTAAATTGCTTTGGTGTGAATACTGAAATGAAAAACACAAAAGATAATTGTTTTTAACAGCTTGGTCCCTTTGATCTGAAACAATGAAACAATAAAATATAGCAATACACTATTATAACCAAAACATGATAAAATTTATTCAACACACAAAAAAAAAACGTAGTCAGAATCTCACTTTATTTTGAAACAAGTCAATGAAACAAAGTTATAGCAATACACTAACCAAACCATGATTAAGAGTTATTCAACACAAAATAAAACGTTGACAGAAACCCACTTTATTTAGAAAGGGTTATTATTATTTTTAACAATACACTATCCAAAACATGATTAAAATTTATTCAACACAAAAAAAAATGCTGTCTCACTTTATTTTGAAACAACGACAACAAATATACTTATAAGAATACACTTGCCAAAACATGATTACAAAGTTATTAAACACAAAACCAATTAAAATTGGGCGCGAACATGTAGGGTGCGAACGGACTTTGGGTGCGAACATGTAGGGTGCGAAAGTGAAAGGGGTCGAACATGAGAGGGTGCAAACGTGAATGGGCGCGAACGGACCCGGATTCAGAAATGTACACTGAATGTTGATAAAAAAAAAACAAAGATTTTCGTTATTGTGATATTTCAAAATCGATCATGTCCGCTTGGTTAGTACCTATTTCCGCTGTACGATGATATATATGCATTGCTTTAATTCTATACAATATATGTATGAATGCTCTTTTCGGTTCTTTTCTGTAAATTGTTAGACCGTAAAATCATTACAATTTGCAGAGAAAATGATTTCGTTCTTTGCTAGATAATTGATGAAACAGACTATATTTAATAAAACAGACTATAGATACTTAATAAAACTAGTGAGAGAGGACATGGAGTTCTTAGTATAAATAAATGTCAAAGAAATACTTTGGTTGTTTCCCTTGTAATTTCATTTGTTGTTTATATAACCAAAAAAAATGAGATACTGTTTTCTCAGGCCACTGAGGCGTGCATGAATATACAGTCAACTTTTTTTTTATATATTCCCCTTATTGTAGATGACTGTTTAAAAAAGAAATTTCATTGGTTTATTTTGATATTTACAAAATAGAAAGGCTAACAATTTACATGTAAGTTGTAACCGTAGTCAGTGCCTTGAGTTGAAAGCCTGTGTTACGGACACAGAAATAAATATGGCAGATTGTTTTGAATGAGTAACTACCTCATCTTTAGTAATTGACAATTCGGTATTTTCCTTGATTCTTTTCTTTAAAATTCCAGTATTGCCTTCAAATGCCAATTTGCATATATCATACCGGTCTGTAAGCGCCATATTACAAGTTGGAGGAATCGAGGCAGGCCCTGTATAACTCGGCCCTTAACAAACTCGGCCTATAACAAAATCGGCCTCACAAAAAAAATCTTATTTAGAAATTCAAGGTGGGATCATTGTATTTTATTTACGTGAGGGGGTTGGTACACGGGGTGCTTTAAATATACATGGAAAAAATCTTTCAGTTTGATGCTGCTTCTTTATGAAATTATAGCTTACCAGACCATTTCAGGACTGGTATTTTCAAAACCGCTTCTCACATTTAAAAATCTTGTTCAGTCCTGGAGTGGAACAGACTGTTTTTTTTGCTCTGACTGAAGGTAATTTGTGTTACATTATTTATGCTTTATTTGCTGCATTAACAGCTTGCATTTCAACTGAAATTTTGTTTTTACGTTTTGAATAATTACAGGACTTGAAGTTTTTACTGTATAAATTATTTTAATGTTTTGCCGGAGCTGCAAATTTTAAAAATTATTCCTGTATTAGTGCTTCATATATATGTATTGGTATTAGCAAGATAAAAATATATGCTAGAGTTAAATTTGGTGCTGTTTTATTACAACCTATTTATTTGCATGCTGCATGCCTTGTTTAATTTATTTTTTAGTGAATATATGTTTTTATATTCGGTCTCATTAGAGCTTACGTTCTTAGTATGTTTGTCACTATGCTAAATCAAAATAAAGTTTTACCTACTTTACTTACTCTTCTTTTGTTACAGAAAACCATCAACGTACTGATGTTTACTTTCCGGCGCATGCCTCAGTGTTAAATGTTTCTATTAATTTGATATGGATAATTTTTGTCAAAAATTTGATTACAAAGTTTTTCTTGTTTGAAGTTGTTTTTGGTCATATATTTTCGTATTTTCAATTTTTACAATTTTTCTTTGTTTTTAATTTATGCAATTTTTTTTATTTAGTTTTAAATATTACATTTTTTATTTTTTATTTTTTGGTATAAGATAAAAACAAGAGTATCAGTTTATTTCAGATGAGGGTAAGTATCAAGGAGCACATCGTGAGTGAGTGTTGCCTTGAAGTTTTCTGTAGTTTGTTATTAGTAATTTCAAAGGATAATTTGTTCCAGTCTTTGATGGTTTGACAGAAAAAAGAAAATTTATAGCTGTCTTTATTGCATTGAATTTGTGTGTAAGATTCTTTATTGGTGGATCTCGTAGTAGACTGGCTCTGTTGTAATACATTATGCAATGGAATGGCTATATTTTGATTTACAATTTTGTGGAACATTATAAGCCTTGTTCGTAGTCGGCGTTCTTGTAAGGTTTGCCATTTCATGGTGTCTAGCATCTCAGACACACTGCTGGTGTTGTGATGTCTGTTGCACACGTACCTTGCATGCCGCCCGTCTTTGTACTTTTTCTAGTGATTTTATATTTTCGTTTGTAAATGGGTCCCATACAGTACAACAGTATTCTAACTTTGGTCTTATAAGTGTTTGTAACGCTCTTTCTTTAATTGTTTGCGATTGGACTTTAAGGTTTCTTCTGATGAAACCTATAAGGATTTATTTGCTTTTGCGGATGTTTGTTGGACGTGTGTGTTCCATTTTAGGTCTGCTGAGATGGTGATGCTTAAATATTTTGCATGTTTTACCGATTTTAAAATGTGTCCATACATGTTGTAATAAAAGTGGATGGGATTTCTTTCTTTTTTTTTTTGTTATATTCATTATGTTACACTTGTCTGGATGAAAAGCGAATCTTTTTCCCATTGTATGGCTGCTTCTAGGTCTTCCTGCAGCTTGAGGCAGTTTTTTAAAGTTTTAATTTGTCGGTAGATTATATTGTCATCTGCGAAGAGTCTGATTTTGCTATGTTGGATGTAATCTGGGAGGTCATTTATGTATATTAAGAAAAGTATTGGCCCTAGCACTGTACCCTGTGGGACACCTGATGAGACTGGTATTTTTGAAGATGACATGTTTTCTAAAAGTACTGTTTGAGTTCTGTTTGAAAGAAAGGATTCAACCCATGCAGTTAATGATTTGATCTAATATTTCAAAGTATTTCATTTTGTATAGTAATCTTTTGTGTGCTACCTTGTCGAAAGCTTTAGCAAAATCCATGATTATGAGATCTGTTTGTATGTTCTTGTCATTGTTTTGGAATAATTCATGAATCAGTGAGATAACTTGGCCGGACTCACATGATCGTTTTGCCCTAAATCGCCGGATCCATGTTGTAACTCATACAGAGTGTTGTTTGTTTCTAGATGATTCATCATGCTGCTTGCAAAGATATGTTCGAGTAATTTGAAAGCTATGCAAAGTATATAGGCCTATAGTTGCCTGGGTTGTATTTATCCCCTTTTTAAAATACACTGTTAAGTTTTATATTTAGTTAGGAAAGTTTTTATTTTATTTCAGGTCCCGCGCGCTAGGTTGTGGCGTCACGTGACGAGGCTTTATAATAGCGAAAACTTAGTATATTTCTTTCTTTTTAGGTGGAGACGTTAGACAGACAACATGTATATAACGAGGGAATACACACGATGTATTTCTTTTGTCATTGTAGGAAATTGACGTTTCGATCACAGTTCACGAGCAGTGCATGCTTTGGATTTAATTTATCCTGTGTAACTTTAAAACACGATTATTGATTATTTTCTTACAATATACATTTCTCAAAAGCAGCTTGTAACACAGATTTTATTATAATATAGGAGCAGACATTTTATTGTAGGATTTCATTGAGATTTACGGACCTAGCAAGCGATTTTTACGGCATTGCAATTTCTTTTCTCTACGGAAATTCTTGGGAGGTAGCTGCAACACGTTGTTTTGTGAAGTTTTTTACATGTATGCCCTGCTGACTGCAAATGTTGAGGTCGATTGGACTTGTAGTTTCAGAGTATATCAGATAACAAGCATGTGGATTTTTTTTCTTCAGAAGAGATCTATGTAAATACAATATTAAAGAGAAAATAAAACGGAGTTGTCGTTCTTCTCCGTATAAAGGATAGATAGCACACAGCTTCATTCAACCGAGTTTGTAAGTGGAGGGTAAAAAACAAAATATGGGGGGGGGGGGGCAAAAGGAGGTCCCAGGGGACATTTTTTAAAAATAAATACGGTACATACGAATTGTTAAACACGCCGTTTTACAATATAAATCAATTGCTTAAAAAAACAAAAAAAACAAAAAAAAAAAAGCAATTGTAAACGGTCTCCCCCCCTTTTACCCAAAAAACATGATTGATTGATTAATGTGTGTGTGTGTGTTTCTTTCTTTCTTTCTTTCTTTCTGCAAGGGGTTCCGTGATATTATTGTGTTACCCATGCCAAGAAATCCTAGCTAAAAATTCCGGTGGACCTCCTACGGCACCCATTAGTAGATGAGTCATTTTCAAAAAAATGTCGAATTTTCAGTACACCCATGCTAATTATTTTATTTCTAATGGAAATTTCAGTTGTAATGGTTTAAATGAAAGCTTGTCGGATTTGTGATTCAGAACATTAATAATAAACACACCTTATATCTATTTTGATAAGATTAAACTCCATTTAAGTCCGATTTTGGGGGTATTTGTGTGCGTACAGTGTCAGAAAAACACATTTCAAATGATTTTTTTTCCGATTTTCTGATCGCCTTGATATCTGCAAAAGGGACTTTTTAAAAACGTTCATTATTACTCTAACGAAAATCGTAGCTTTTTTATCATTGTATGTAACATTATCTACAAACTAAATTCAATCAGCGCCGGTACGGGAGGTTCATGTCCATCCTGTTACCGCTACTTAAATCAGCCGTTAAATTATTCTCCCTATGCATATTGAATCAGTATAATTGAAGTGTTGATTTCAAAAGTGCAAAGTAATCTATACATTTAAAACGCCTCGTTTCTTAAACGGCAGTGTAGAGAACGAAATTTTAAGACATTTAGTGAAAAAAAATAGAGTGTACTTTTTTTCATGTTTATGCTGTTACCAACAATTTTGATTAATTACACCAACAGTATGCTTGTAAAAAGTGCAATAACGTGTTGGAAACCAAATTCACAATAGAAAACCATAATCACTTCACCAAAGGGAGTAGTTATTTCACAACAGCAATCAAAAACGAAGAAATTTGTCTATCCTGTTATGTCTATCCTGTTACTATGGTTGCTTTGGTTACAGTAACAGGATAGACAATTGTAGACAAAAACTGCCTTAATTTTTTTTATCTTAACATAAAGGTGCAAAACGAATGAAATATTTCGTTGTTTGAACTCATCTTAAGGTTATAACGTCTTAATCTTCCCAATTAAGCATTTGCAGGTGCAATACTGATATCGGTAACAGGATAGACTTTTATATAGTGATATATCAGAAGCGTATGTTCCTGTTACCACTGAAATAAAGCGAAAAGTAAACTAACTTATGAGGGATTTACTTGATGTTGGGTTTATTTGAAAGGGTGAAAAAATACCGAACAATATAAATTGCTATCATTGACTTGCATTATTGGTGGTAATTTTTATAACCTTTGAAAACCAATTTTTAGAGACATTTTTCAGTACAACCTGGAAAATTGGCAAATAATCTATTATTTTACACAAAATGAATGTATATAGAAGTTTATTTTCTTGAAAACCATCTAATTGGCTACGTAAAACAAGCTTAACATTTTATCTAAAACTTTTCTAAATAACCCAAAATTTCTTTTGAAAATGGTAACAGGATAGACAAAATATTGTACCACCGATCAAAAAATGTTTCAATATATTCTTGTATGACATCGTTAAGATTGCATCTTTAAATATGTTGTTCTTAAAGTACTTTTTGTTTTGATTTGCTTATGTAGAGGGTTGTTTGAATAAGTCAGTAACTTTTAATATTTTTTTCAATTTCAAAATTCGACATTTTTTAAAAAATGTCCCAGATACAGATTTTATTTCATTCAACAAATTAATTTATGACCTTTATGTACGTCTCGCTAAGAACACGGCCATATACCAAATGGTCAATATTAATCATCCATGTAATTTGCTCTATGGGATATTTGCAGAATTTCAACGGAGGCGATTTCTTGGCATGGGTGTGACGTTTGCATGGTTCATGGTACTTTGCCTGTTTGTAGTGATCTTGTAAATATTAAAGTGAGGATATCTGTACATATTTCGATGTTTTGTTTAAGTACTTTGCCTGCGATGGTGTCAGGACCGGTAGCTTTATTCGGGTTTATGTTTTTAATTAGTTTGTAAACACCACCGCTAGATATTCTAATGGGTTCCATTGTATATGGGGTATTTACTAGGACTTTTGTCTGGAATGTTACTTAGTGCGGTTTGCTTCAGATGTAAATGCAGACTGAAACTGTTTTCGTATTTCTGGCTTTTGATGTAGGAGTACAGTTTTTAAGGTGTATTTGAAGCATGGCTCCTTTATTTCAATATCGAAAATCATATTTTCTATGTATTGCCAGTATGAGTTTCTCATTTCTTTCTGGAGCTTGGTTTTAATTTCTTGGTATTGTTTTTTTTATACTTGGGATTTTTCTTTTTATATAGTTTGTTTTTCTTTTTAATGAGCTTTTTAAGTTGGATATTTACTGGCCAAGGTAGTTTCGATTTGTTACCAATGCTTTTTGTTGGAATATGCTTGGTAATAGATTTTTGGATGTTGGTTTTGAACGTGTTCCAAACCGAGTGGTTCCAAAGTTCATCGAGATTTAATTTATCTTGATCTTGTTTTAGTTGTTTGTATGTTTCAGTGAGATCTTTTTCTATTTGCTCACAATTTGCCTTTTTGTAGTGTAGTACTTTATGAGCCTGTTGCTTATTTTGCGGCAGAATTAAGTTTATTTCTCTGTAAACAATGTCATGATCACTTGCTCCGATTGGTGGTAATGTTTCGATTCTATTAACAAATGATGGATTGGTCATACGCAAAAGGTCTAGGGCTGTGTCGTTTCTGGTGTTCTTTAGGACCTGTGTTAGTTGTTGTCATTCAATATCTAAACTCTAGTTAGAATAATTGAATAATTTATTTTGAACATTTTAAAAGTGTTCAAAATAAATTATAATTTACATGCAAGAATTATTTATAAATTAGAGTAGAAAAGACACTTTATGGCAAAAAGAAAAACCCTGGGTTGAAATGTAAACACGATATCAAAATTATATTGTATTAGTTATACAACTTTTATCATACTACATGTATGTATACATATTCTTCTAGTTGGCCGATTTTGTTGAAGCTCGTTTTTGTAATAGTCCGAGTTTGTAATGAGCCGAGAATGCCGGATATCAACCGCTCGGAATACCTTGATACCCGCTCGGAATACCTTTTGTAGTATCGTACAGTATTATTTTGTCTGTCAACATAGAAGTGATCTGCACGAACTGAGACTACACAAACAAAACAAAAACAAACATGACAGCAAATTCAGTATTTCTTGTAATGGTTGGTGGACAAATTGAGTCCGGAGAGGTAAAATTTGGAAGAAAACCATTATAATCTTCTAAACACTTCCATAAAACCTGAAAAAAATAAAACAAATTCTCTAAACAAGCCTGTTCATGTTAAGAAAAAGTCGGCATATCAAACAAAACATTATAGGAGAAATCTGTGGTTTAATTGAAGCATACATTTGTATTAAAACCGATAATCTATCTTAATAATTTCTGATAATATCAATAAAAAGTAAAATCACAAAAATACTTTTTAAACAGAATTAAGTTCCTAAAGCCCCAGTCCCACTAGACCACGATCGCACCATGCTCACTGCGATCTAAAATAAATTTAGATCGTGGTGAGGTCGCGGTATGAGTGGCATGAAAATGTTAATTTTCGTTGCTTTCACGATGCTACTACGTCCTAATTACGCTTCTGCAACGATCCCGCTACGATTAAACCACGTTCTCACCGCGCTTATTCTGCGACCTCACTACGCTTATTAAGATATTTCTACGCTCTTCATGTTCTCACTACGACCATACCACGAGTTATCCGATTGCAACACGATCTTACTGCGATTATAGCACGTTCTTACCACGATTATACTACGTTCATACTGCGATCTTACTACGTTCTCAGCAATACCGTCAATATCGTGTTTCATATCAATATAGTTCCATTCCTTCTATTTCTGATTAAAACGGAGATTTCTCGGAAACAATACAGTCATGCCACCAAAATCTACTAGAACACGTGGGCGTGGTGGTAGGGGTTGATGTAGAGGCAGAGGGAGCAAAGTATGAACACCATACTAAACTCCAAATAATACACAAGAATCTAAAATTAAAAATAGTACAAGACTAACAAAGGCCAGAGGCTCCTGACTTGGGACAGGCGCAAAAATAGTGGGGTTAAACATGTTTGTGAGATCTCAACCCTCCCCCTATACCTCTAGCCAATGAAGAAAAGTAAACGCATAACAATACGCACATTAAAATTCAGTTCAAGAGAAGTCCGAGTCTGATGTCAGAAGATGTGACTAAAGAAAATAAACAAAATGACAATAATACATAAATAACAACAGACTACTGGCAGTTAACTGACATGCCAGCTCCAGACTTCAATTAAACTGATACTATACACATAAGTAGTATCATACTTATCATCAAGAGTTGTCGGAACGACCAATCAAACCTAAATTACAACCTATTGCTGGTCCATAAAGCTCAAATGACAATATTTTAGTGAACGATAGTAGAGAGATGACACAGATTTGTCAATATATATAGGAAGATGTGGTATGAGTGCCAATGAGACAACTCTCAATCAACGTAAAAATCGATAAAAGTAAACCATTATAGGCCATGGTACGGTCTTCAATACGGAGCCTTGGCTCACACTGAAAAGCACGCTATAAAGGGCCCAAAAAAATACTAATGTTAAACCATTTAAACGGGAAAAACAAACGGTCTAATCTATGTAAAAACGAGAAGCATGGTTGAGCCGTTAGAGCAAATGGATAAATACATTCAGACAAACAAAATCTAAGAAGTTTTTTTTATATATTTTATGTGAAAGTGACAATAAAAATGATGGTCGTAGTGTGAACGTAGTAAGGTCGTGAGAAGAGCGTGATGAGGACGGCAAGGACGTGCTAGAATCGTACTATGGTCGTGAACAACGTGGTAAAGTCGTAGTGGAAGCGTAGTTGGGTCGCGGTGAGAACGTGATGGTCGTAGTAAGGTCGTGATAACGTCGCTGTGAGATCGTAGCGCAATCTCTCCGAATAGAATCACGCTTTCGCTGCGCTCTCGCAACGATTGTACAGCGACCTTTGCGATCTTACTACGATCTTAGTGCGCTCTCACTACGCTTCTACTACGACCTAATTTCGCCACGACCGCAACCACGATTGTTTTGAACATGTTCAAAGTTGGCCACGCTCTTCACGATCTTGAAGACCTCACCATGACCGTGGTACGACCTTACTGCGACCTACACGATCGTACCATGATCATCAAAATTTGCATTTTTTTCACAGATCGTAGTGCGATCGTGGCCTAGTGGGACTGGGGTATAATCAAATGGTATCGAGTCTGTTCGCCCTAATAACAAAGTTCAAAGTTCTATATTTTCCAATGAAGGGCCCCTGACGGGACATTATGACAACAATACACAATACATTCTCATTCTTAACACATAAACATATAATGAAGATAAAATTAAAATTATAATTCACATGAAGAGGATGAGATAATATCATAGAATGTATATAATCATATAAAATATCACAACATAAAACAATTATTATTATTTATAAGTTATTTTAGTTCTTTCAAAGTTTCATATCTTTGATTTAACTGCCATGCCAGAGTGCCAGCAAAAATAGTTTAATAATTTAACATGTTAGCCTTGGGTCCGTTCGCTCTGAGTTCGTTCGCCCATAGAGTCTGTTCATCCTACTAAAAAAATATTAATATTCAGGGCATTGAAGTTGAATAAACTTTTATTCAAATATTTCTATGGTATATATTTTCTTGAAATTTATGGAAACATGGAAATATTTAAAAGTTTATGGCTTGTTTAGGATCATTAATTGTTCAATGACAAAATAATTCGGATCACTGATTATTGTGATACTTGTCTTTTGATGGATTAATAATAAAAACAAATGTTTTGTTTTGATAAAATATTCAGCTTGTAATTAATAATTTTAAGCCATAATGTCATGAATGTACGAGCTGTAAATTATGAAACAGATTTACAAGTTTATTTATTTATACTCTGAGACTAGTCTCAGTTATACTGCATACATTCATGATTGACCATGTTGACTGAATACAATTATTTTGTTAACAAATATCAATAAAGATAAATACATTGTATTCCAGTATTCTACTCTGCAAATCAAAGGGAAAATGATAAATTGATTGCGGCAATATAAATATTCTGTCAATTTTTCAACAAACTTCAACATATTTTGTTCAAATACTTTAAATTATGTGACTAGACAACAATTAGAAAAAAATAAAAATCAGGGCGAATGAACCCTGGGCGAACAGGTATCAGGGCGAAAGGGTATCAGGGCGAACAGGTACATGCACTAGGGCGAACGGACCCGGATTCTAATCAAATGGCAATATCAAAAGTTCAAACACATCAAAAGAATGAATATAATATATTCCATTGATTGATTGCCTAGATATCTATCAGAGCTAGTACTCAAGTTCATTGTATCTCTCAGTAAAGCCAACAAGTATTCAATAAGTAAACTGTAATTTTTCACTGAGTAGCTTATAGACATACCTACATGTATTATAGTATAAATATAAACCTATATCTATCATCGAAGCTCTATCATCATTAAATTATTTAGCAGAGTGATAAATACATGAACATGAAATATATGAAACATTTTAATTTACTGTGCTTATCTAGTGACCTTTGGGGTATCACAATAGCAATGGCTCAAACAGTTTACCAAATTGCAGTTAGATTTCTTCTCCAACTAACTGATCAACTGGTAAAATATTTTAGCAGATTGCTCAAGTGAAATGTTGTTAGTATGAAGTGAGTGCTGTAAAATACTTACCATCCAGATCCAGTTAGTTGATATCTTTGTCATTTGTTTCAAACACAAAAATGACTTACTATAATACGAGTCACTGAATAAGAAGGTCTAATTTTGACATGGAAACTTCTATCATAAATAGATTTTATAAATAAATAATTGATACTGGATAAGCACTGTAATAACTGGTTTTATTAGCATGTGTGACAAAAAATGACATCTGATTATTATAATCTGTTCAGTGGTTGTCTTTTTTTTATGTGGTTCATTATAAGTGATTCTTGTTTCTTGTTTTTATACAACCCCAAAAAGTTATGTTCGTATATTGCATTTTAATCAATTGTTTGGGGATATAAAGGTTTAGGGATTAGGGGCAAAAAGGGGCCAAAAACAAGCATTTTTCTAGTTTCAATAACTTGTGGTTAGGTGTATGGATCTCTGAAATTGTGCTACAAGGTTTATTATTCTACTACAAATGGAAGGCTCTGATTTATTATGGGGGTAATTGCCCTAAATGTTTAGAAATTAGTTAAAAAAGGGGCAAAAAACAAGTGTTTCTCTAGGTACCAGGCAATAACTTGTGTTTCAGTTTATGGATCTCTCTGAAATAGTATTGCAAGGTACCATACCATAAAGGTAAAGATAGGATTGAGTTTGGGGGTAATTAATTAAAAGGGAGTTTAAAAAAATTGAGGGGGATTGTTCTTTTTCATGATTTTTCTTTTTTTTTCATAAAATTTTCGATTTTTGTCAAGCCTTCGACTTTAGTCGAAAAAGCGAGACATAGCAATCCTACATTTGTCGTCGGCGGCGCCAGCGTCCACAAATATTCACTCTATCTGTGGTTCAAGTTTTTAAAATTTTAATAACTTTCTTAAACTATATATACTGGATTTCTACCCAACTTGGACAGAAGCTTGTTTATCAAGTTTATGATCATATTAAGATCCAGAAGTAAATTTTGTAAAAATAAAATTCCATTTTTTCTGTAATTTTACTTAAAAATGGACTTAATTTTTCTGCCGGGAAACATTACATTCACTCTGTGGTTAGAGTTTTTAAAATTTTAATAACTTTCTTAAACTATCCTGGGTTTGTACCCAACTTGGACAGAAGCTTGTTTATGATCAGAAGATAGTATCCAGAAGTAAATTTTGTAAAAAAATAAATCCATTTTTTCCGTATTTTACTTTTAAATGGACTTCGATTTTCTGCCAGGAAACAACACATTCACTCTGTGGTTCAAGTTTTTAAAATTTTTATATCTTTCTTATACTATTTTTGATTTGTACCAAACTTGGACAGAAGCTTGTTTATGATAAAAAACTAGTATCTAGAAGGAAATTTTGTTAAAATTTTGTTCCTGTTTATCTGTATTTTACTTATAAATGGACTTAGTTTTTCTTCCTGTTAACATTACATACAGTCTGCAGTTAAAGTTTTTAAAACATTTATTAGATTATAAACTATCCTGGTTTTTACCAAACTTGGACAGAAGCTTTTTACAATCAAAAGATAGTATCAAATGGAATATTTTTATTGATTTTTTCATCATTTTTGTTGACCTGCGATTTACAGCAAAAGCAGGCGAGACACTGGGTTCCGCGGAAACCTTACAAATTTTTCCATTGATTCTTTCTGATTTACATTTAAAAGCAAAAAATACTGATATGGCAGGAGAAACTCACCAAACATGATTTGTAAATTATATGAAGTATTGTGCAATACATGTAGAAGGAAATCTTCAATTGCATAGTATTGTGCTATAGCACATTTTGCACAAAAGCAAGAAATCTTCAATTGCACAGTATTGCACAATAGCACAATAGCAAGAAATCTTCAATTGCACAGTATTGGGCAATAGCACAATACTGCACCATAGCAAGAAATCTCCAATTGAATAGTATTGTATTTATTGTGATTTGGTCTGTTTTTCTTAAATTATAAGCAACAGGTCAGCTGTATTTGTTGTATGGAATGATTGTAAGGTGTATATGTTGTCTGGCAGGTATAATCTGACCTTGACCTCATTTTCATGGTACATTGGTCAATGTTAAGTTTTCATGGTTAGTTTGTTTCTTAGATACTATAATTATAAGCAATATGAAATATGTCAACTCCCTTCCTTAGATTTTCCATCAAACATGATGGAATTTTGTGATGGAAAAAAATGCCATCGAATTCCATCATGTTGATGGAGTATTGGAACAACTTTCCATCAACTTTCCATCAATGCTGGAAAATGGTTGATGGAAATTGTTAGATGGAATTTGTGTTCATGATGATGGAAAATTGATGGCATAATTTCCGTCTGATGGATAATTGATGGTATTTTTACCATCTGTCTAAGACTGATGGATAATTGATGGTATTTTTGCCATCTGATGGAAAACTGATGGTGTTTTTGCTATCAGATGAAAAACTGATGGAACATTTTCCATGAAATTGAAAACCATTACATGTAAAATGCATGGAAACTTGATGGAGAATCGACCATCAGATGGAATTTGATGGATGAGTAAGGAGAATGTCTTTAGAAAATCTTTCCATATATGGCATATTCTGTGATTTAATAAAACATTGTATTTGTTCTCTGTCATCTATAGGTACACCTGTCACATGTGTGCATCTTTTAGTTCAGTGCATGCCCTATTGAACTTGCTGTCCTTAAAGTTGAATTTGTTGATGGGAAATTCTGCAAAATAAAAGTAAAAGAATCTAGCATATAAAAGAATATAAAGTTGAAATTGTAAAGATATAAAGTTAGTTGCAGTTACATTCGTTCTCAATTCTGAAATTGTCAAACAAAAATAACACTTTTTGAAAAGATTTGTATAAATGTGTCACTTGCAGGGGCAATATCTAAAGAGGTTGTCCTTTCTTTTTTTGTTTAATATTTGTTTTTGGGGAAAGACGGCTTCAAGCCGTCAATCCCCTATGGGGTTGACCAGAGTGACATTCCCTCACATCATTCATTTTGTTTTTATAGTGTGGAAAACCCCCCAACAAATCTTAATGAGATTGATGAGAAGGAAACACACAAATGAATAGATTGACTTTAAACACTTTTCTACACATTTCCCTTCTGTTTCTAGCGAAATTATCGTATTTTAAGCTCTCTTTTATACTATTTATGTTTCTTTTACAATCCGGAAAAATCCGTATGACGAGATATTCTAAATATATCCAACCTACATTATATTTTATAATGACGTCATTGTTGGAATGCCACACTTTGCAGAAGCAGGGATATCCTTCACTGGTTATTTAAATCATTCTCAGAGTTCGTGCTTGTTATTTGTTAAATTTAAACATAATTATGTTTGCAATAGATGATTCAAACATCAACATGCAATACTTTAATTTGTAGGTCAACAACTTTCAAAGTAAACACAGTTCGTGGAGATACATGAGATTGGGGAGAGAAACAATTTTTTTCATTTTTTCTGTAAAATTCTGTTTTGTGAATCTTCCTCCAAATGAGGAGCACCTCAATTGATGAGTAATTATCCACTAAAATAAAACTTGAAAAAGTGACATTTAGTATATGATTAGTAGTCTTCCATTAAAACTAAATTGTGTGTACCAACAAATAAATCATTGTAATGGTAAAAAATTAAAATTAAAACATGCCAAGAAATCCTCGCTAAAAATTCCGGTCTACCCCCTACGGCAGTCATTAGTAGCTAAAGATTTGATTTCATTCAAGAAATTAATGTATGACCTTCATGTACGTGTCGCTTAGAACACGGCCATACAATGTATACCAAATGGTCAAAATTAATCATCCATGTAATTTGCTCTATGGGGTGTTTGCAGAATTTCAACGGAGGCAATTTCTTGGCATGGGAGAAAGGAAGAAAGACCATTCACCATTTGTCTTATATTTGTTTTTCTCTTTTTTAATTAAATAAAAAAAAAATAAATAAACCTTTCAAATGTACAGTTCATAAGATAAAAAAATATTCCCTGTGGAACACCTCCCCCCTTTTTTTGTGCTCTCTATGTTTAACCCTCGAATTAAGCTTTCCAATCTAATTAAAATTAAAACCTTGCTTTCTAACCAATCTATTCATGTACCGGACCGGCAACTTTCTTTATTTAATACGAAAATCTACAGCGCCGTTATACACATGCATGTTGTTTGCTTGGAGTCCTTTCCCGAAAAGAAAGAAATAGCCTAACTCCAAGATACTATATTCCTGCATCACGTGATTTTTACCACATGGAGCTTAGATTTGAATAAATACCGAATATGGAAAGTGAAACTACAATTCAAAACATAAAGTCCGAAGGCACAAATAAGAAAAAAGAAAGGGGTTTTTTTTTTTGGCAAAGGGTGCCGGGGTAATTCTCTCGGTGTTCAAAATATACATGAAATATTTGCCACTGCCCCTTTTCTGTTCTATGAATTTTGACCCTGAGTTTTCTATCTGTTACATGCCAAGAAATCCTCGCTAAAAATTCCGGTCGACCCCCTACGGCAGTCATTAGTAGCTAAAGATTTGATTTCATTCAAGAAATTAATGTATGACCTTCATGTACGTGTCGCTTAGAACACGGCCATATACCAAATGGTCAAAATTAATCATCCATGTAATTTGCTCTATGGGGTGTTTGCAGAATTTCAACGGAGGCAATTTCTTGGCATGAAAAGTTTTATAGATTTTATAGTTTAAACCTATTTATTCATGAAATTTACAAATATTTCAAAATGTAGGATCTGGAAACAAGCTTCACACAGTTTACATCAATCATATTATTTTTTATTAGTACCTGTATCCCTGTGATGAGAGTTGTAACTGGGAACCTTATCAATGGAAATTTAAAATTAAATGGATTTTTCAGTCCTAACTTTCTTAAGAAAAAAATTTAAAATCTTAGAGTACTGTCACAAAAAATGGAAAATGACCTAGCCTGCAGTTCAGTGGTACACAATTAAGATTTCAGAAAACATTGTAGTTGTTGTTAAATGACAGAAATCAGTTGAATTTTACATAATTAACTATCAACTTAGATCGAATGTTTAGATTTAGAAGTTGCAGATCTCTTGGTCCAAATTGAATCCTAAACTAAGGAAACAAAATTAGATTAAACAACAACAATTGACTTCAATATAGTCAACCTTTCTACATGTTCTAGCTGTTCTTTTTTTCATTCTTTATATGAAGACTATTAAAAGATACCCCCCCCTTCCGAAAAAAAAAGAAGAGACAAGGGCCGTCTTTCCCCTCAGAGCTATTCAGCTCTTTGATTTCATAATCATTGTACTATTAACATAATGGCCCTGTTTAGATCATAATTTTGGTGGGTAGTGTACATACTATACATGGATATATAAAGATATATTGTTTTGTCATTTGTTGATATATAAATGTCTTATTGTGAGTCATACCACTGTCCTACATAATTCTATAATATGTATATGCATATTTTTTGTGTCATATTGTCTCTTGTGGAGAGTTGTCTCATTGGCAATCATACCACATCTTCTTTATTAATATTTTTTATAAATCTATGGTACTTTTTTTCTAGACTCTTAAAAGTTAATAAACACTTTAGATATCACTATATATATTGCTACTTTGAACTAAAAGAGCATGTACATATATTCAAAATGGTGGAAATTCTGATACATATTGTACTTACCAAAAGATGTAATCCAAAATATGTGTACACACTAATCTTCCTAAATCCAAGAGACATATGTCATCAGAAGAATACATCTGCACTGTTCAATGTCAATAGAAATTAATAAGAACTTTTTGATCTTACATCCATTGTAAAATTCATAATTTGATCATGATAGAAGACATCTTTGCTTCTTGTCTGCTAGTTTTTGGAAGTTCAAATTTGAATTTGTTGATTTGTTGAGGTTTGTTTAGGGGGTTGTGACAACCTGATTCCTTTGAAATGTACTTCTAATAAATATATACTATATAAATCTTGAATAATTGCTATATATTATATAAAAAATATTGATCAATTGTTTGTAGTTTATCTTTATGTTATAAGTTATAGATATTGCAGAAAAATGCATAAAAACATGTGCTCCCCTCATTTGGCCTCAAACTCTGTGTACATTTATGATGTCACATCCTGTACTCAAAGATTAAAGAAAACAGATTGGCACCTGACACCTGTTTCTATCACCAGCTCATATTTCTAGTTGATGGAAAAAATTTCTAAGTTTTTTTCCATCAAGCAAAATGTCCAAATACCATCACAGTCTTTCCATCAACAAAATATTCTCAGTCCAAATTCCATCCCACTTTCCATCAAAGAAAATGTTTAAGTCCAATTTCCATCAAACTTCTTTCATTTCCATCCTATTACCATCAGATGGAATAAGCGCCATCATATTTTCCATCAGGGGGTAAAAATGCCATCCAATTTTCCATCAGGGGTTAAAGATGCCATCAAATTTTCCATCATAGAATGCTGATGGAAATAATATTCCTAATTTCCATCATTCTTTGATGAATTTTTTTGGTTTGAGATGGAATTCCATCAAGTACCATCAAATTTCCATCAATTGGTCCGAGACCACAATTATTTCGTAGTGCATTTCTTTTAGAACATAAATGAAAATAAAAATTAAAAAGTCAATTGTTCATGAACAATTGAATGGTCTTTCCTTTTTTCTTTTATTAATTGCCTTCTTAGTTAAAAAATATATGGTTTCTAAGGACTTTTATGTTCATAAGTGGTTGCTTAGGACAAAAATCATTCCTAAGGATAAATATATTAAAATAAGTTATTAAAAATGTCATATGTACTATTCATAGTTTTTAAAGGTAAAAAAATAAGTGATTGCTAAGGATTTGTATGTCGTTGCTAGGGACAAAAATGTCATTTCCAGTATTAAAAATGTCATATTTATATTATTCATAGCCTTCTAAGTTCAAAAATATATGGTTGCTAAGGTGTTTTATGCCGTTGCTAGGGACTTGACCTCTGACCTTGACCTAACTTTGTAGATCTTATTATGCTGATCATTTTTGCAATTCAAAGTTTCTTTCTATCTCTAACCACTTTTGAGTTATAAGCAAACAATCATCATTTCGGACCCCAAAAACAGTTTTGGTGCCCTAGTTCCATAACAGTTGGTCCAATGATTTTCAACCCAACATAACAAATGTAGATCTCAACATGACACATATTTTCTCCGTTACATTTTATCAGCCATCTTTTACGGTTATTTAGTAAATCCGATAACAAGCTAAGGTCAAAATCTAGGTCATGACCTTGACCTTTGACCTTAGGTCAATTTTCATATTCATGTGAATTGATGATCATTTGTGATGATCCTAGGTAGCTACAACTTACAGTTTTTGAGTTTTAGTGGCCAACCGACATTTGTTAATTTTCAAAGGGGCATAACCCTACCAATGAGTCGTTGAATATTTTCGATTCAAATGTAACGAAGCACCAGGGTCTGTTCCTGAACAAATTCCACCCTTTGTTTTTTGTCTACCTATTATGGTTGGAGTTAGAATGATAACAAGTTTTTCGGTGTTAGGGGAGATAACCCCTATAAAGGAAATGTTACGGGGTCGTGCCCTCACCACAAGATAGCTTTTGGTCAACCGATACTAGATACCTAATATCATTTCAACATGTCGCGTACTTTTTTTGGGAAATTTCGTTAAAGTTTGGCGGAAAGAATAATAATAATAATAATAATAATAATAATAATCAGAAGAAATACAGTAAGGTCTTTCCTTATAGAAAAAGGAAAGACCTTAATAATAATAATCAGAAGAAATACAGTAAGGTCTTTCCTTATAGAAAAAGGAAAGACCTTAAAAATCCCACCTGCGCTTTCTCAAAGAAATTTTTACAGTGTGTTGTACTACTTTTGGGACAAATTATATCAAAATTATAGAAAACTTCATCGTCTCTAACTCAAAATATGGACAATTTTATGTTTAGGCCGTCTTGAAATCTTTTGACAGCTTCCAAAGTAGTAATTTTTAACCTTTTTCAGCTGGACCAAATCACTACTTTCCTTTAAAATTTTGGACCCAAATTTTTTTACAGTGTAATTTCACCCCCCTACTTGCAATTTGAGGCATTAAACATGGAGAAATAAATTTGGAAGGGGTATCAAAATAAATGGCAAGTAACCCACTGTCAACACTAGGAACTATATTCGTGAACAACGAAAATCAAGGGACGACAATTGTGGTCTCGGACCTAATAGGATAGAAAGAGTTGAATAATCTTAATAAAACTTGGTATGACCAAAGCTTAATAAATTATAACACTGCTTACAAAGTTTCATAACAATAAGATATATATTATAGACAGTATGTTAAATTTTATACTCAACTTTGCGTGTTAAATTTTGACGTTAAAATTGAAAATTTCAACTATCAACATTTGGGGCTTTAAAAATTAAAATATTGGAAAAAAACACTTTTTAAATGCCTTAATATATCAATTATCATGTACTAAAAGCAATATAGTACTCATTTGATTTATCAGACTTAGTATAATTATTCAAAAGTCAAATTTATATGAGCCTGTGCCTAAAAATTGAGGTTTTTCAATGAAGGGGGGCCTTACATGAAGATGTAATATTTTCCAGCAATTTTAAATTTGTGAAGCTTTTTGGTTATAAATAATCCTTACATATGTATTAAATGTACTTTAAATGGAAAGAAAAGTTACAAATAACATATCATATTAGTTTAAAAGGGTCTTTGGCCAAGTAAGACTGGAAATAATTTAGTGTCTATTTAGGCCGTGCCACATATTTACATTAAAAAATGCATATTGAGGCTATAAGAAATAAAAATGTGTTTCTTTTTTATCATTTCTATACTCATGTGACATGATACAACAAATCTGAGCACAAAAAGACTCTTGCAATTAACTTTTCTTACAAACAGTATGGTCTGATACAAAGATTTTTGCCTTTTTAGGGAAAAACTTGCATGCAATTTATTCTCAACAGGCTTATATTTAAACCACTTGCTATCCTACAGAAGAACAGAAAGATATTATGTGAAATGGAACAGGTACAATAGACATTGTAAAGTGCTTTTGATACAAATTTAGTGAGGTCTTTATTATGGACTTCAAATTTTATGTACCAAGCTCCCCACTTTTGACTTCATCCAAACAGGGTGTTAGACAAGGGTCATTTATACAACACATTTTGCACATATTGTCTTCTTTTCTGTAGATTCAGAGTTCATAAATAAGTAAAAGAACTAGATAAAAGCATAGAAACACAAATATTGACACATGAAAACCTGTCAGATAGAAAATCAGGATGCCATTTATGCATCAGTATTGAAAAATCTATAAAATGCCTATTTTGACCATAAAATGCCAAAATTGGTCATTTTTGCAGAAATTCTATAAAATAAAAGTTTAAATCCTTTAGTTTCATGCTATTTGACAAATTGACACCATCAAATCATTTAGGGAAGTTGCCAAAGTACAGATTCTATATTTACAGATTTCATCTCTTAGGTCCGAGACCACAATTATTTCGTAGTGCATTTCTTTTAGAACATAAATGAAAATAAAAAAAATCCCACCTGCGCTTTCTCAAAGAAATTTTATACAGTGTGTTGTACTACTTTTGGGACAAATTATATCAAAATTATAGAAAACTTCATCGTCTCTAACTCAAAATATGGACAATTTTATGTTTAGGGCGTCTTGAAATCTTTTGACAGCTTCCAAAGTAGTAATTTTTAACCTTTTTCAGCTGGACCAAATCACAACTTTCCTTTAAAATTCTGGACCCAAATTTTTTTACAGTGTAATTTCATCCCCCTACTTGCAATTTGAGGCATTAAACATGGAGAAATAAATTTGGAAGGGGTATCAAAATTAATGGCAAGTAACCCACTGTCAACACTAGGAACTATATTCGTGAACAACGAAAATCTAGGGACGACAATTGTGGTCTCGGACCAATTGTCCATCAAGTGTTGATGGAAAATGAAGAAATTGATGGAAGATCTAGGGAAGAGTGAGTGAGTGAGTATATGTACATGTAATGCATAGATTGATTGTAAGGTGTACATGTTTGTCTGGCATGGTTCATCAGACCTTGACCTCATTTTCATGGTTCATTGGTAAATGTTTAGTTTTCTTGGTTAAGTCTATTTCTTAAAAACTATAAGCGATACAAAATGTAGGTCAACTATAGTTGGTGTACATGTATTTCTTGTTTGGCTTCATTTTCTTTGATCATGTTAGGTTTATATGATACTTGTAGTAAAGCTTTATTTTTAGGACTAATACCATAAAATCAAATGTTAGTAAAGAAGACAAGACATTTCAGCGTGTGCACTATAATTAGAACACAAAATTTTCACCTTATCATTTTTTAATTTTCAGTTCCCAGGCTTTGATGATATTTACTGTAAATACTGCTTACACTATGGTCCAGACTGGTTAATAACTTCTGTGAGTATATTTTTACAATATTTTTGTACGACCGCAAAAAAAAAATTTGGATCATATAATGGTATGATGTTGTCTGCGTTGTTGTCGTCTGCTTTGTTGTCCGAAGACACATTTGGTTTCCGGACAATAATTTTTGTTTAAGCGAATGGATCTCTATGAAATTAAATGAGTAGGTTCAATACCACGAAAGGAATGTTGGGATTGATTTTGTAGATGATGGTCCCTACCTAACTTTAGTATAAGGCCACACCAATTTAATTCCTTATTCGACGGACCCGCCTGCACCTATTTTTTTCAAAACAGATTTTTTTATATTTTTTTATATTCACGCTTCCCGCATTCGGAAATGTAAGCATGTCCATTTCCCGCCAGTTTTTAGCTCACCTGGCCTAAAAGGCCAAGTGAGCTTTTCTCATCACTTGGCGTCCGTCGTCCGGCGTTCGTCGTCGTCGTCCGTCGTCGTCGTTAACTTTTACAAAAATCTTCTCCTCTGAAACTACTGGGCCAAATTAAACCAAACTTGGCCACAATCATCATTGGGGTATCTAGTTTAAAAAATGTGTCCGGTGACCCGGCCAACCATCCAAGATGGCCGCCATGGCTAAAAATAGAACATAGGGGTAAAATGCAGTTTTTGGCTTATAACTCAAAAACCAAAGCATTTAGAGCAAATCTGACATGGGGTAGAATTGTTAAACAGGTGAAGATCTATCTGCCCTGAAATTTTCAGATGAATCGGATAACCCGTTGTTGGGTTGCTGCCCCTGAATTAGTAATTTTAAGGAAATTTTGCTGTTTTTGGTTATTATCTTGAATATTATTATAGATAGAGATAAACAGTAAACATCAATAATGTTCAGCAAAGTAAGATTTACAAATAAGTCAACATGACTGAAATGGTCAGTTGACCCCTTTAGGAGTTATTGCCCTTTATAGTCAATTTTTAACCATTTTTCGTAAATCTTAGTAATATTTTACAAAAAATCTTCTCCTCTGAAACTACTGGGCCAAATTAATCCAATCTTGGCCACAATCATCTTTTGGGTTAGTAGTTTGAAAATTGTGTCCGGTGACCCGGTCATCAAACCAAGATGGCTGCCATGGCTAAAAATAGAACATGGGGTAAAATGCAGTTTTTGGCTTATAACTCAAAACCCAAAGCATTTAGAGCAAATCTGACATGGGGTAAAATTGTTTATCAGTTCAAGATCTATCTGCCCTGAAATTTTCAGATGAATCGGACAACCTGTTGTTGGGTTGCTGGCCCTGAATTAGTAATTTTAAGGAAATTTTGCTCTTTTTGGTTATTATCTTGAATATTATTATAGATAGAGATAAACTATAAACAGCAATAATGTTCACCAAAGTAGGATTTACAAATAAGTCAACATGACTGAAATGGTCAGTTGACCCCTTTAGGAGTTATTGCCCTTTATAGTCAATTTTTAACCATTTTTCGTAAATCTTAGTAATCTTTTACAAAAATCTTTTCCTCTGAAACTACTTGGCCAAATTAATCCAAACTTGGCCACAATCATCTTTTGGGTTAGTAGTTTGAAAAATGTGTCCGGTGACCCAGCCATCCAACCAAGATGGCCGTCATGGCTAAAAATAGAACATGGGGTAAAATGCAGTTTTGGGCTTATAACTCAAAACCCAAAGCATTTAGAGCAAATCTGACATGGAGTAAAATTGTTTATCAGGTCAACATTTATCTGCTCTGAAATTTTTAGATGAATCGGACAACCCGTTGTTGGGTTGCTGACCCTAAATTGTTAGTTTTAAGGAAATTTTGCTGTTTTTGGTCATTATCTTGAATATTATTATTGATAGAGATAAACTGTAAACAACAATAATGTTCAGCAAAGTAAGATTTACAAATAAGTCAACATGACCGAAATGGTCAATTGACCCCCTTAGGAGTTATTATTCTTTATAGTCAATTTTTAACAATTTTTATAAAATTTGTAAATTTTTACTAACATTTTCCACTGAAACTAATGGGCCAAGTTCATTATAGATAGAGATAATTTTAAGCAGCAAGAATGTTCAGTAAAGTAAGATGTACAAACACATTACCATCACCAAAACACAATTTTGTCATGAATCCATCTGCTTCCTTTAATATTCACATAGACCAAGGTGAGCGACACAGGCTCTTTAGAGCCTCTAGTTTGTTGTTGTAAATATTATAGAAAGATATTAACACTTGTTTTAGAATCACAGTCATTGTATATAATGATTTTGAACCTATAAGCACCCCACCACACTGTGTAAATATTTGATTAAGCATTAAACCCATATATCCCAAGTGGGAGTGCTCTGATATAAATATATAACAGAGAAAAATACCTGTACAGAACAGGAACATCAGTTTTCTTCCCCCTTACTTACATTCCCCATCAAAAAAGTTTGTTGTTTATTGAATAAAGTACGCAGAATTTCTGAAGGAGAAGACTTGCCTTAAAGACCAAACAGCCTATTGTTTATGAGCATCAACCAAAACAACTTGGTAGTGACATAAAAGCTCTATGACGTTGTTTCTAGCAAAGAAAAAACGTCAAATAATAATGTCCTATTTCACGTTTTTCACGGATTCCAACATGGTGTACGCTTAAAAATACGTCTTCCAAGAAAAGAGGAATTAAATTTCGCGCTGATATCTAGTGGAAATTTAACATAAATTGACACGAAAGATACTACACTATATTTAACCTTAAGTTTGTTCCAGTAAAAATAATGAAATATAAATTTTGAACTCGACTTTTGCATTTGTGCCGATCTACATTTCTTTTTAGCTCACCTGGCCCGAAGGGCCAAGTGAGCTTTTCCCATCACTTGGCGTCCGGCGTCCGGCGTCGTCGTCGTCGTCGTCCGTCGTCGTTAACTTTTACAAAAATCTTCTCCTCTGAAACTACTGGGCCAAATTAAACCAAACTTGGCCACAATCATCATTGGGGTATCTAGTTTAAAAAATGTGTGGCGTGACCCGGCCAACCAACCAAGATGGCCGCCATGGCTAAAAATAGAACATAGGGGTAAAATGCAGTTTTTGGCTTATAACTCAAAAACCAAAGCATTTAGAGCAAATCTGACATGGGGTAAAATTGTTTATCAGGTCAAGATCTATCTGCCCTCAAATTTTCAGATGAATCCGACAACCCGTTATTGGGTTGCTGCCCTGAACTGGTAATTTTAGGGAATTTTTGCTGTTTTTGGCTATTATCTTGAATATTATTATAGATAGAGATAAACTGTAAACAGCAATAATGTTCAGCAAAGTAAGATTTACAAATAAGTCAACATGACCAAAATGGTCAGTTGACCCCTTTAGGAGTTATTGACCTTTATAGTCAATTTTTAACCATTTTTCGTAAATCTTAGTAATCTTTTACAAAAATCTTCTCCTCTGAAACAACTGGGCCAAATTAATCCAAACTTGGCCACAATCATCTTTGGGGTATCTAGTTTAAAAAATGTGTGGCGTGACCCGGCCAACCAACCAAGATGGCCGCCATGGCTAAAAATAGAACATAGAGGTAAAATGCAGTTTTTGGCTTATAACTCAAAAACCAAAGCATTTAGAGCAAATCTGACATGTGGTAAAAGTGTTTATCAGGTCAAGATCTACCTGTCCTGAAATTTTCAGATGAATCGGACAACCTGTTGTTGGGTTGCTGCCCCTGAATTGGTAATTTTAGGGAATTTTTGCTGTTTTTGGCTATTATCTTGAATATTATTATAGATAGAGGTAAACTGTAAACAGCAATAATGTTCAGCAAAGTAAGATTTACAAATAAGTCAACATGACCAAAATGGTCAGTTGACCCCTTTAGGAGTTATTGACCTTTATAGTCAATTTTTAACCATTTTTCGTAAATCTTAGTAATCTTTTACAAAAATCTTCTCCTCTGAAACAACTGGGCCAAATTAATCCAAACTTGGCCACAATCATCTTTGGGATATGTAGTTTAAAAAATGTGTGGCAAGACCCGGCCAACCAACCAAGATGGCCGCCATGGCTAAAAATAGAACATAGGGGTAAAATGCAGTTTTTGGCTTATAACTCAAAAACCAAAGCATTTAGAGCAAATCTGACATGTGGTAAAAGTGTTTATCAGGTCAAGATCTATTTGTTCTGAAATTTTCAGATGAATCAGACAACCTGTTGTTGGGTTGCTGCCCCTGAATTGGCAATTTTAAGGAAATTTTGCTGTTTTTGGTTATTATCTTGAATATTATTATAGATAGAGATAAACTGTAAACAGCAATAATGTTCAGCAAAGTAAGATTTACAAATAAGTCAAAATGACCAAAATGGTCAGTTGACCCCTTTATAGTCAATTTTTAACCATTTTTTCGTAAATCTTAGTAATCTTTTACAAAAATCTTCTTCTCTGAAACTACTGGGCCAAATTAAACTAAACTTGGCCACAATCATCATAGGGGTAACTTGTTTAAAAAATGTGTGGCGTGACCCGGCCAACCAACCAAGATAGCCGCCATGGCTAAAAATAGAACATAGGGGTAAAATGCAGTTTTTGGCTTATAACTCAAAAACCAAAGCATTTAGAGCAAATCTGACAGAGTGTAAAATTGTTTATCAGGTCAAAATCTATCTGCCCTCAAATTTTCAGATGAATCCGACAACCTGTTGTTGGGTTGCTGCCCCTAAATTGGTAATTTTAAGGAAATTTTACTGTTTTTGGTTATTATCTTGAATATTATTATAGAAAGAGATAAACTGTGAACAGCAATAATGTTCAGCAAAGTAAGATTGACAAATAAGTGAACTTGACCGAAATGGTCAGTTGACCCCTTTCGGAGTTATTGCCCTTTACAGTCAATTTTTAACCATTTTTCGTAAATCTTAGTAATCTTTTACTAAAATCTTCTTCTCTAAAACTACTGGGCCAAATTAATCCAAACTTGGCCACAATCATCTTTGGGGTATCTAGTTTAAAAAATGTGTCCGGTGACCCGGCCATCCAACCAAGATGGCTGCCATGGCTAAAAATAAAACATAGGGGTAAAATGCAGTTTTTGGCTTGTAACTCAAAAACCAAAGCATTTAGAGCAAATCTGACATGGGTTAAATTGTTTATCAGGTCAAAATCTATCTGCCCTGAAATTTTAGGATGAATTGGACAACCCGTTGTTGGGTTGCTGCCCCTAAATTGGTAATTTTAAGGAAATTTTACTGTTTTGGGTTATTATCTTGAATATTATTATAGATAGAGATAAACTTTAAACAGCAGTAATGTACAGCAAAGTAAGATTTACAAATAAGTCAACATGACTGAAATGGTCAATTGACCCCCTAAGGAGTTATTGTCCTTTAAAGTCAATTTTTAACAATTTTCATAAAATTTGTAAATTTTTACAAACATTTTTTACTGAAACTACTGGGCCAAGTTCATTATAGATAGAGATAATTGTAAACAGCAAGAATGTTCAGTAAAGTAAGATGTACAAACACATTATCATCACCAAAACACAATTTTGTCATGAATCCATCTTCTTCCTTTGTTTAATATTCACATAGAACAAGGTGAGCGACACAGGCTCTTTAGAGCCTCTAGTTTTTTTATTCTTTCACTTGCGTAGATTTTGTCTTTCATTTGCGCCAATTGTGTACAGGTAAATTAGATAGGTGGAAGTTATTTTTATGCCCCATTAATGGGCATTATGTTTTCTGGTCCATCCGTCTGTCCCGCTAAAAGTTAGTTCGTGGTCAAGGTAGTTTTTGATGAAGTTGAAGTCTTATCAATTTCAATGTAAATTTTTCAAAAATTTCAAATATTCAGAAGGGAAGGCCAATAAAAAATAATTTCTAGAAGTTTTGACATGCTGGCAGCGTACATGTATGCATGTAACTTATTTTTGGATGATACTCGTAAAATAATGTCCGATCTTGCAATGAAGTTAAAATTTATTTATACTGCTTATTTGACAAAATCTTCTAATAACTGCAAAAAATAAAATTATGACAAAGATTCATTGTAGTTTGTCATTTGTTTCATTTCAAATTGTCTTAAGGAGAAATGGTAAAGATTTCCCCTTATCTCACTGAAGCCTACAACTAATTTCCTAATGTATGTAGAGCAACACTTTGGTTTGCTTGCATGCTTTGTTTGTATATTTTGTATAATTATATTGGAATAACGTCCAATTGAATTTAAATATTAAATATGCAGGTTTACATACCTATATATGAAGATGTCAATCTTAATTACTAAGCTTGAATAAACATTTATACAAACAAAGCAAGGAAGCCAACCAAAGTTTTGCTCTTCATGCATTAGGTCCGAGACCACAATTGTCGTCCCTTGATTTTCGTTGTTCACAAATATAGTCCCTAGTGTTGACAGTGGGTTACTTGCCATTAATTTTTATAACCCTTCCAAATTTATTTCTCCATGTTTAATGCCTCAAATCGCAAGTAGGGGGTGAAATTACACTGTAAACAAATTTGGGTCCAGAATTTTAAAGGAAAGTAGTGATTTGGTCCAGGTGAAAAAGGTTGAAAAATAGTACTTCGGAAGCTGTCAAAAGATTTCAAGACGCCCTAAAGATAAAATTGTCCATATTTTGAGTTAGAGACGATGAAGTTTTCTATAATTTGTCCCAAAAGTAGTACAACACACTGTAAAAGTTTCTTTGAGAAAGCGCAGGTGGGATTTTTTTTATTTTCATTTATGTTCTAAAAGAAATGCACTACGAAATAATTGTGTTCTCGGACCTAAGAGGTGAAATCTGTAAATATAGAATCTGTACTTTGGCAACTTCCCTAAATGATTTGATGGTGTCAATCTGTCAAATAGCATGAAACTAAAGGATTTAAACTTTTATTTTATAGAATTTCTGCAAAAATTACCAATTTTGGCATTTTATGGTCAAAATAGGCATTTATAGCTTTTTCAATATTGATGCATAAATGGCATCCGGACTTTCTATCTGACAGGTTTTCATGTGTCAATATTTGTGTTTCTATGCCTTTATCTAGTTCTTTTACTTATTTATGAACTCTGAATCTACAGAAAAGAAGATTATCTCAGACAATATGTGCAAAATGTGTTGTATAAATGACCCTTGTCTAACGCCCTGTTTGGATGAAGTCAAAAGTGGGGAGCTTGGTACATAAAATTTGAAGTCCATAATAAAGACCTCACTAAATTTGTATCAAAAACACTTTACAATGTTTATTGTACCTGTTCCATTTCACATAATATCTTTCTTTTCTTCTGTAGGATAGCAAGTGGTTTAAATATAAGCCTGTTGAGAATAAATTGCATGCAAGTTTTTCCCTAAAAAGGCAAAAATCTTTGTATTAGACCATACTGTTTGTAAGAAAAGTTAATTGCAAGAGTCTTTTTGTGCTCAGATTTGTTGAATCATGTCACATGAGTATAGAAATGATGAAAAAGACACAAAATTTTATTTCTTATAGCCTCAATATGCATTTTTTAATGTATAAATGTGGCACGGCCTAAATTGACCCTAAATTTTTTCCAGTCTTACTTGGCCTAAGACCCTTTTAAACTAATATGATATGTTATTTGTAACTTTTCTTTCCATTTAAAGTACTTTCAATACATATGTAAGGATTATTTATAACCAAAAAGCTTCACAAATTTAAAATTGCTGGAAAATATTACATCTTCATGTAAGGCCCCCCTTCATTGAAAAACCTCAATTTTTAGGCACAGGCTCATATAAATTTGACTTTTGAATAATTATGCCAAGTATGATAAATCAAATGAGTACTCTATTGCTTTTAATACATGATAAGTTATATATTAAGGCATTTAAAAAGTATTTTTTTGCAATATTTTAATTTTTAAAGCCCCAAATGTTGATAGTTGAAATTTTTCAATTTTAACGTCAAAATTTTACACGCAGAGATGAGTATAGAACTTAACTTATTGTCTATAATATAAATCCTATTGTCATAAAACTTTGTAAGCAGTGTTATAATTTATTAAGCTTTGGTCATACCAAGTTTTTTTAAGATTTGTCAACTCTTTCTATCCTATTATAGGTCCAAGACCACAATTGTTGTCCCTTGATTTTCGTTGTTCACAAATATAGTCCCTAGTGTTGACAGTGGGTTACTTGCCATTAATTTTTATAACCCTTCCAAATTTATTTCTCCATGTTTAATGCCTCAAATTGCAAGTAGGGGGGTGAAATTACACTGTAAAAAAATTTGGGTCCAGAATTTTAAAGGAAAGTAGTGATTTGGTCCAGGTGAAAAAGGTTGAAAAATAGTACTTCGGAAGCTGTCAAAAGATTTCAAGACGCCCTAAAGATAAAATTGTCCATATTTTGAGTTAGAGACGATGAAGTTTTCTATAATTTTGATATAATTTGTCCCAAAAGTAGTACAACACACTGTAAAAGTTTCTTTGAGAAAGCGCAGGTGGGATTTTTTTTATTTTCATTTATGTTCTAAAAGAAATGCACTACGAAATAATTGTGTTCTCGGACCATTAGGAAATAAGCTGTAAGGCAAAACATAAAATACTCAGCAAATGTGAATTAAAATCAAAATTTTCTGTGTTTTAACCTAAATTGTTGTAAATTTAACTTATGACAAAAACAATTGCTCCAAAAATAATATCCAACTTAAAGTTTCTCCCTTTCATTAAGCTTCATTGACCGGAAAGATTGGAAACAAATTTCGAGTTTCCATGCCGGAAACATACTTGTCTTTGTTTTAATTTCAAAAATGAGCAATTTAAATTCATAATATTTTATCCTGTTGGAGAAATCTTACTTTGTAGATTTCAACGGAAAATTATTTCTAAATTAATTTTTGAAGTAAAAACTTTTTGTAATTCATATTTACTGTCTCGTTTATTCAAAACACGTAAGGTAGTAATAACAGGGATTTTATTTTATGATAGATGTATAACGTTTTAGAATCAAAAATGTTAATTCCTATTTTATACCTCTAATTTTAATTTCCTTATATCTTAAATATTTAGAAATAATGAATTCACAAACAAGATGATATAATTTCTATACGTTCGTCTTAGTCATGAAAAATAATTGTGTAACGAAGTCCGTCCATTCTTATATTTGTCCATCTGTCAATAGTAGCAAATAAGTGCGTTAGGGCAAACTTCTGAAATTAACACGAAAAAAAACCCAAACATCGAGTCCGTTATAGTCAAATAGTCTGTCCGTTATTTAGTGCCATCCTTCTTTCCTTTTTTATTTTCAATGATTTTGCTAATGAGGGGCAGAGGACAAAAACAAACTTTCCTAACAAAAGGTTAAATTATTTCAAGCAATTTTCCATTACAACGGATTGTGTTTCTAAAGGTTAATATTGTGCGGCAACAACATCATAAGATCTGATACTGATGTAATCTCTTGTATTACCAGGGTTGCGTTCAATATCGTAGCGGCTATGTAGTGCTACGTAGATTTTTGCCTAGCTGCTATCAATATCTATCCTATATAGTAGCTATAGGCTAGCTACACTTTCAATAGTCATAAATCTACGTAGCCCTTTGTTACCGCTACGATATTGAACACAACCCTAATAAAGTAGGTGAATATAGTTAATATTCTTGGAAATGTAAATGTTGGTTTCAAACTTCCAATTTGCGATTTTTTTCAAATAGTGCGAGAGCAATGAAAGTTTGTACTATGACGTCAGATTCAATGTTCTGAAGAAGACAACTCTTTTCTTCTAAACAAACGAGAAAAAAACATGAAAATTGCTCATACCTTTTTTGAAAGGTCGGTGACATATACTTTTTTTTGGTTTATTTTGAAGAGTACACATCATTTGCACATGGCACTTTCCTTCTTGAAATGTTTACGAAGAAATCACTGGTAGATATTTTTTTAAACTGGAAACGTTTTTCATTTTTACCTTTTACTTTTGGGGGAATGAAATAAATCATATTTTTAAAGATCAAAACAATTTGAATCTTATACTCTTGAACCTATATTTGATAGACATAAATCTACTGTTTAACGTGAAGCAATAATTATGCTTGTAGGTTTGATATTAGGCTGTTTGGTCTTTAAACTGCAATTATATAATTTGTATGCTGGCGAAACAAAACTATCCATATACCCGCTGCATGTTCATGCACCTGGCTGCTCTGATTGATTCAGTGGTTATCGTTTGTTGAAGTGGAACATGGAATAAGGGGCCAAAAAAGGGCCAAAAAGAAGCATTTTTCTAGTTTACAGAAAATAACATGCATCGCACTGAGTGCCTGGTTCTTACAAAGAGCTGTTACAACTTAAGTGTATGGATCTCTCTGAGATTATACTACAAGGTTTCTAACTACAAAGGAAAGGCTGGAATTGAGTTTTGGGGTTCTTGCTCCAAGGGGGGTTTCAATAAGTTGGGGGCCAAAAAAGGGGCCCAATAAGCATTTTTGTTGTTTTCAGTCAAAAACTTGTGTTTAAGTGTATAAATCTCTCTGAAATTATACCACAAGTTTCCATACTACAAAGGGGTGGTTATGGGAGGGTTATGGCTCAAATCTTTAGCAAATAGGGCAAAAAAGGGAGAAAAAAAGGGTTTTTCTGGTTAAAGGACAATTTAGACAATTTAAAATGCAGTGTAAGGGAGGTAATCAATTCCATTTAAAGAATACTGTTTTATATACAAATGTATATGTTTGATTACCTCCCTTACACTGTTTGAAAATTATATATTAAAAAATGATGATTGTCTTGAGATGATTTGCTGTAAAGAAATTTTTATGCCCCACCTACGATAGTAGAGGGGCATTATGTTTTCTGGTCTGTGTGTCTGTTCTTTTGTCCTTCCGTCCGTTCGTCCCGCTTCAGGTTAAAGTTTTTGGTCAAGGTAGTATTTGATGAAGTTGAAGTCCAATCAACTTGAAACTTAGTATACATGTTCCCTGTGATATGATCTTTCTAATTTAAATGCCAAATTAGAGTTTTTACCCCAATTTCACGGTCCACTAAACACAGAAAATGATAGTGCGAGTGGGGCATTCGGGTACTATGGACACATTCTTGTTAGAAGTTATTTAATTAATATTAATTTTAACCATGACTGTATGACATTTTATATTTTATGATGTATTTAAAGGACAGGGGAGGTGAAAAAAAATTGGGGGGGGGGGGGATACAATTTTTCTCATTTTAGATTTCAGAAATTAAAAAGATTTTTTTTTCAAATTTTTTTTTTTTTAGGAGATTAATATTCAACAGCATAGTGAATTGCTCAAAAGCAAAAACAATTTTTTAAGTTCATTAGACCACATTCATTCTGTGTCAGAAACCTATGCTGTGTCAACTATTGATGATAAATGAGATAAATGTATTATTTTTTCGATTTTCAGTTTAAGCTCATCAAGCCAGAGTTGTATGCAAAATTTTACTGAAATCTCTGACATAGCCCATTTACTGTACATTATAACTTTACCTTAAGATCAACTATTTCTAGCAAATTTTTGCAAGCATGTATCAACAAATAAAGGTACTTTTAGTGAAATTGATGTAAAATGCTAGTGTTTTTGTTGTGCCCCACACCGCAAAGAAGGCACACTTCGCTGGTCCCTAAATATAACTTAAGTTTGCCTCAACCAAATTTTATTACAAAATTAAGCACTTTAGCTATTGTTCATTAGTACAAAACACAGATCAAATTTGAATTTGGGTAGCATTACTTTAACCAATCTTCAGTTATATTCCTTTATTGTGGTATAAAATTATATTGCAAGCAGTGGCATCATAGGCATCATATGTGTCATATGGACACATTCTCCATTTCTTGTTATTATATCTTGAACAGGGTTTAGAAGATGGTATAACACAGATGACAAAGAAAAGTAGAGATGAACGTCAACAGTTTGTATGGAATTTTCCTTTAGATGTCACATTCAAAAGTACAAATCCACATGGTTGTAAGTGTCAATATGTATTGGTTAAGTTATTTTACAAGACAAATTGAGATAATGTCTTATTACCTAATAAAAAGGTGAAATATCAGTCACTCATGTAAAGACATAAGAAACTAAAGGCTTCAAAATCAGTGTAAATAAATAATATTGTAAAAATGCCATATTGATGTTAATGTTGACATCAGAATAAAAAAGCCTCAACCCCAAATGGCCCTCCCAAAAGCAGTAATTAGAATATTATAAGACTGATGAAATGAATTCTATGTGTAGACATCAATTTGCCTGTTCATCATCATCGTCCATTCTGTTTTTATACGACAGCAAAAATTGAAAATTTTTTGGTTGTATATTGGTATCACGTTGGCGTCGTTGTCGTCGGCGTCCGAAGACTTTTGGTTTTCGCACTATAACTTTAGTATAAACACAAGGTTTATGACCATAAAAGGAAGGTTGGGATTGATTTTGGAAGTTTTGGTCCCAACAGTTTAGGAATTAGGGGCCAAAAAAGGGCCCAAATAAGCATTATTCTTGGTTTTCACACAATAACTTTAGTATAAGTAAATAGAAATCAATGAAATTTAAACACAAGGTTTATGAACACAAAAGGAAGGTTGGGATTGATTTTGGGAGTTTTGGTCCCAACAGTTTAGGAATTAGGGGCCAAAAAGGGGCCCAAATAAGCATTTTTCTTGGTTTTCGCACCATAACTTAAGTATAAGTAAATAGAAATCTATGAAATTTAAACACAAGGTTTATGACCATAAAAGAAGGTTGGGATTGATTTTGGGAGTGTTGGTCCCAACAGTTTAGGAATAAGGGGCCCAAAGGGTCCAAAATTAAACTTTGTTTGAATTCATCAAAAATTGAATAATTGGGGTTCTTTGATATGCCGAATCTAACTGTGTATGTAGATTCTTAATTTTTGGTCCCATTTTCAAATTGCATTGGTCTACATTAAGGTCCAAAGGGTCCAAAATTAAACTAAGTTTGATTTTAACAAAAATTGAATTCTTGGGGTTCTTTGATATGCTGAATCTAAACATGTACTTATAATTTTTATTATGGGCCCAGTTTTCAAGTTGGTCCAATTGGGGTCCAAAATTAAACTTTGTTTGATTTCAACAAAAATTGAATTCTTGTTTTTTTTTGATATATGCTTAATCTAACCATGTATTTAGATTTTTGATGTTTGGGACCGGTTATCAATCTGATTTTGTCCACATTGAGTTAAAAGGGTCCAAAATTGAACTTTATTTGATTTCATCAAAAATTGAATTCTTGGGGTTCTTTGATATGCTGAATCTAACCATGTATTTAGATTTTGGATATTGGACCATAATAGGTAATGTCCAATTTAAATTTTAAAGTTTTTAAGTTTAAGTTCTTAGACCACATTCATTATGTGTCAGAAACCTGTGTTGTGTCAACTATTTAATCACAATCCAAATTCAGAGCTGTATCAAGCTTGAATGTTGTGTCCATACTTGCCCCAATGTTCAGGGTTCAAACTCTGCGGTCGTATAAAGCTGCGCCCTGCGGAGCATCTGGTTCTCTATATTAAAAATATATATTTTTTCAAATATTTATAAAAGCAGAAAATATAAGAAATGTTTTGCTTTTGACAGTAAGTTTGGTTCAAATGAATCAAAACCAAGCAAAATAACATTGTTGATCTATTATTTAGATATAGGAAGATGTGGTGTGAGTGCCAATGAGACAACTCTCCATCCAAATAACAATTTATAAAAGTAAACCATTATAGGTCAATGTACGGCCTTCAACACGGAGCCTTGGCTCACACCGAACAACAAGCTATAAAGGGCCCAAAATTACTAGTGTAAAACCATTCAAACAGGAAAACCAACGGTCTAATCTATATAAAAAACGAGAAACACAAATAAATTACATAAACAAACGACAACTACTGTACATCAGATTCCTGACTTAGGACAGGTGCAAACATTTGCAGCGGGATTAAACGTTTTAATGGTACCAAACCTTCTCCCTTTTTCTGAAACAATAGCATAACATCACAACATTGAAAAACACAAGATAAAATATCAATTGGAAGGCTTAACTCAATCAAAAAACGTAAATTAACACACTATGAACGAATAAATTTGATCTGCGATACCTGAATGCAAATGCACAGTTAATAAAATATTAGAGACAAAAATTCAAGGCCAAAAAGCATACAAACAAGTCCAAACAAAGCCATGGCAAAACACCACCGCGAAATATTTAACCCTTCGAAAATAATCACTTTTGAAAAAAAAACAGTTTTGATAATATATACAGGTAAATGAAAAATACCTTTGTCGTTTTAGGTATACTACTTATGTGTAATAATTAGGAATACCAAGAAAGTTCTGTCGTATAAATACATAATTTAACCTAGATACAAATTGGGGTGAATATCAACAATAAAACTATACAATTAGAGCTAGCTAAAACTTCTCTGTACAGATTTAGGGAATAATCTTGATATTCATACAAATGTAGTACAAAGAAGTGAAAATTAGTACATATTCCAAATAATCAAAGCTGGTATGTAGACAAGATCCATATTAATATAAAATAACAAAAAAGCATTATAAACAGTATCAACAGGTCGAATAAACAAGAAAATACAATATGAGAGTACTCGCAGTTACTGACAGCTAGTTAAAAGCCAAAAACAATTATGGCGAACCAAATGAAAGTTTACCACAGATTCGTCTGCTCTTGACCAAGGTACTGTACATTCAGAAATTATTGCGTGCATTTATTATTGCGATTTTTGTAAAATTGACAAATATGCGAGATTAATTATTGCGATGACAGGAAAATCTGCATACAGATATATGTATCAGATATAAGAATGCGAGTTCTTATTATTGCGATACTCACTCAGTCGCATTATTCGCATTAATAAAAACCTCGCAATAAATTCTGAATTTACAGTATTTAAACTTTTGCAAGTTTACCTGTCCCATTGAGTCAATACAATAGCTATTGGTCTCTATGTAGTTTATTCACTTGGACCTTTAAATTTCTTCTAAGAGAAATCTATCACTCATTGATTAATTTGCCTGATCAAAAAAATATCTTCTTTGTTGATTGAAATACATTTATAAACTCACATAAACTGCATCATCACCATGTGATACAATATTTATTCAATATCAATAATATATTTTCAATCTGTTCAATATAAGCACTGAGTAAGAGTGCATTTCTTTCTAACACAAACGATGCAAACGGCTAAGCGCGCACATGTTTTGATAATTTCTTTCAAACATACGTTTGCAAAGTTTACATAAACTTTGACAAAATATGCAATCGCTAAAGATGCGTCTACATTTTGTCGTTCGTCTTTTTTTAGTACAAACGCTACATTTGTTTCTAACTTGAACTTGATTAAAGGATATATTGTTCTACGTTTGTAAAAAATCTGTTTACCAACAACATGTGCATGCATAATTGAAAGTTCAAACAGGGTCAGTAAAGTCTTATTAAACGTTGTATTTGTTTCTACTTTTGTAGCATTTAGAAAACAACAACAAACGCCACACAATTTTGGTTAGAAAGAAATGCAGCCTTATGAAAAAGTTTATTTCTGATTTTTTTTTAAACTACTGCATGCATGTATGTTCTAAAGAATTTGAATGATTTTTGTGGTTGTTCAGTTATAAAGAATACATTTTTGAAGACCTTTATTTAAACATTATCATTTCAAGTTTTTATTTGTGAACACTAAAAAAAAAAAAATTTTAATAGGTAAAATGTTGAAATTTGATCAGAAATCAACTTTTAATTTTTAAATCAGTGTTTATATCAAACAAATTGAAAATGCGTTATTGATTGAATAAATACAACATCACATTCAGTTTTATAATTCCTTATTTGTACATGTATTTCCATCATTGACAGTTTGATTTTTTGTTCAGGTAAATTAATCAGTGAGTGATAGATTTCTCTTGCAAGAAATTTAAAGGTCCCATTGAATAAACTAAACAGAGAACAAAAGCTATTGTATTTGTTAGATGGGACAATAGAACTTACAAAAGTTTAAATGGACAGGTAACTTGCAGGTGAATCTGTGGAAAACTATGATAGGGTTCACAATAATAATAAAAAATCATGCATCTGAGAGACTAAAATCAACTAAAACACATCCCAGGGATTTAGTATTTTAACGTCATGAACAGTCAGAGAAGACATGACTTGTGCAATGCCAAAAATAAATGTATCGACAGGTAGTAGGATAGTGAGGAGCGACTTCTTTAGAAATAAAAATTGACGTGTGTGTGTCTCTATACATCCCGCCTCAAAAGAAGATATAATTTAGTTATGTTTTAATTTGCTAATGACAAAATCGATATTAGTGCCAATGTAAACTATATTCAGAGATCTAATAACAATATTGCATGCAAGTCATAATTCAGCTTCAATGAAATCCATATATCATGCAACCTTTAATTTTACCTGAGAAGAGATGGGTTGCGCATGTGTTTAACATGTTTGTTCATTTAAAGGTAAAGAATATCAACATTGAAAAGTGAAACATAGGAGACAACAGTTATCAATATTCCATTGACTTAAGCTTTTTATTGGAAAGTAGAATACTTTTGTGACATAAATATGGGCTGTTTTTGACAATATAAAGGGCATGCATATATGATCATCATTATTTTATACAAAATAAATGAAATCTTCACAATTTTAGCATTTGTGAAAATTTCAAGACAGTTTTATATATAGTTTTATATATATCGAGACAGTTAATTTTTAAAGCGAGGCTTGCCAAGCTTTTTAAATAATTAAAATTTAACTGTTGAGAGTGGAGAAATATCGTAATACACGAGTTACAGTGGTGGAATCTGTTTCTCTAATGATTTTTATCCTTCCTTTTTCAAAGATTTGAGGAAAGTTGTGTACTTTTGATGTGACGTCATCAGGCATGGTAGCCTTTTTTGTGACGTCACAATAAAAAAATTCAGAAGAAAACAAGAAAATTTAACGTCACAATTAAGTTTCAACCAATCATTTGCCGAGAACAAATTTATCACTAGTGAGGAGAAATATTTTTCTCACACCGGTCATGATCAGGAAATGTGAAAATAACACAAAAATTAGAGAAATTTGTATTCAGTCTTGATATTTAAATATGGGTTGTATTTAATTATGATACAATGTACATAACTTATATGAATGTTGAGCCTGAATCTTGAAAACTATAATAGATAGATAGAAACTTGAAAAAGCTAAAATGATCAAAACTCAGAAGCTCAAAACAGTTGATGACAAATGGATAAGGTCAGCACTGATTTGAACACAAATGCAACATACTTTATTCAGTGGCCAGCAGTTATCCAGATAAAAGTTTCAAGCAACCCGTCCAGCAGGACAAGATCAACATATAAGTTAACTCTTTATGAAGTTATTGCCCTTTATTGATGATTTTTACCAAAAAGTTGCATTTGATGAAGATATTTTTACCAAAAAGTTGCATTTGATGAAGATATTTTTACCAAAAAGTTGCATTTGATGAAGATGCAGGTGAGCAATGTAGGCTCTTTAGAACCTCTAGTTTAGGGAGTAAAGGGATTTTTAGCATATTTTGACTATCATACCACAATGACTTTTGTGACACCCAATTTAATTGGTTATTTATACAACACTGGAAACATGTAGCTATCTTGTTGATATAACATTACATTTTTCACTTATGATACTTTGACAAACTACTATTATCTTGATTTCATCCTTTTGTTATTATCTCCATTAATATTACGCAAATTATGTTACAGGGCCACAGTTAATAGTTCATGCCTATGGTATTGATTTCTTAGGAAATGATGTTGTAAGAGGGTATGGAGTGTGTCATGTGCCTATCACACCTGGAAAGTAAGTTTTAATTAAAATATACATACACATGTACATGTGCAAAGCTTTGCATCATATACATTTCACATGCTGTTTGGTGAACCTTTATAAAATGATAACCATGCCATAGCACATCATAACAAACTTGCTAGATATACTTACTGGAGACGTGATGAGATGATTGAAGCTGTTCATTTTCTCCTCGATAATGTTTTTTATAAAAAAACAATATGTGGTATGATTGCCAATGAGACAACTCTTCACAAGAGACCAAATGACACAGACAATAACAAATATAAGTCACTGTACAGTCTTGAACAATGAGCAAAGCCCATACCGCATAGTTAGCTATAAAAGGCCCCAGAATGACAATGTAAAACAATTCAAACGAGAAAACCTAAAGGCCTAATTAATGTAAAAAAAAAAATAGAAAAAGAATATGTAACACATCCACAAACAACAACCACTGAATACAGGCTCCTGACTTTGGACAGGCACATACATACAGAATGTGGCAGGGTTAAACATGTTAGAGGGATCCAAAACCTCCCCTAACCTGTGACAGTGGTGTAAAAGTACAACATAAGAACGAACTATAAAAATGAGTACGTTTTGCCAACAAAGTTTATCCACAGTTTGTAGGTATTCCTATGGGCATTAATTGCACCCTTTGATAGTTCAATGACTTGTTTAAGTACTGTTATGAATCACAATTTATGATCAAACTCAGTAAAAAAATGTAATATCTTCATGGAAAAGAAGACATTCTTTAACTGTCCATTGATATTACAGTCACAAATTGAGATTGCCAATGTTTGTACCAGAATCAACATCAATGTTACAAAAGTTTAGAGCTTGGACATTTGGAACACGACCAGAATATGTAGATGTCAAAGTTTTAGGCCAAGGTGAAGGGAGAGAAGGTATGATATATATATTTATTTATTAACAAGCATCCTTAAAACAGAAAATATTTCCTCATTGTTAAATGCTCACATCTATTGTTTTAAGTCCCCTACCGACAAAGTCTAGGTGCCTTAAGTTTGCACTAGGTCGGTCTGTCTGTCTGTCCATCCGTCAGTCCGGCAAATCAGTTTTCCACACTTTTTGTCTTCATGCTTGAAGATATTGATTTGATATTTGGTATATTCCCGGTATATAGTTTCATCATGACCAGTTACAGATCAAGTTTGTTTTTTGTTCCACTCTGATGATTTTATGCAGAGCTATGGTGAGTTGTGCAGTCCTTTGACTTAAAAAAATCACTCAAACAACCAGTTTTCCACACTTTTTTTTGTTATCCTTGAATATACTGATTTGAAAATTGGTATATAGTTTTATCATGACAAGTTACAGCTCAAGTTAGAATTTTGTTCCAGTCTTTATATATATAATTAGGGGTAATGTGAATCAGATGAGGATACTAAAAAATTCAAAAAATGTCCTGTTAAGAAAGTGTAAATGAAGCATAGCTAAATAAAAAGGTCTAATTCAAATTCAAAACTTTTGTGAAACTTACATTATAAATATGCTTGATTTTTGGAAAGATTAAAACTTGTTCTAAATCTTTACTAAGGCACTGGCCTCCCTAACAACACGACAGGTTAGCTACTGTTAGTAAATGTATTCACACTGAAATATAGTTCCCTATGGTTCTCATGTATGTGCACATAATACACATCTAAACTGGAAAAATGGGTATATTATTGGAGCAGTTCATTCAAGAATGTATGTTATCAAGGATTGGTATAGTAACTATACAAATCCTTGATGTCATTAAGGTGTGTTGATGTGCAGGCTTTTAAAAAAAAATGAATAAGTAATTGGGTATTGATACAATACTAGTATGATTGACAACTGTCATTATCACTAAACAATCAGAGACAAGGTAGACCTTTAATTACAATGCCCGACCTCCTAAACTGTCAATCAAATTGACCACATTACTTATCAACCTCAGTCTTACATAATTATACAGACCCTTCAGTACACATCCAGATCTTAATATACAAATATTTGACCTCATAATTGAATACACAAATGTATATATTAGATGTTTGATATATATAAAGATGATAGATTTATTTATTGCCTATTACTTTTGATCTACATTACATAAAGTGATTCTGTAAATCATATCTCAAAGATAAATGATTAATGGATTAACAAGATCTTTAAAAAAAAATGAAATATGAATATAAATATGAATATATAAGAGGTATTCAAGTAAGGCCTATAATTTACTTGATTAATTTCCAATAATCATCTGTTACAGTAATTAATCAACAATTTAGATTAGTTCACTTTTTTTTTTATCAGGAATTGGCTTGAAACAGTTTTAAAATTTTAAAACTTTCTATTATAATCAACCATTGTTTATTAGTTTATTCCCCATCTATCATAATGTGTCTATTTTAGTCATTTGAATTTTTATGAGAAGTGAATATATATTTTAGCAGCAAGAAAGAATCCACATTTCAATAAAATATGTTTTTTAATTTGTTTACGTTGAAAAAGTACATTTTCAATGCCCTGTGTTGAAAAATACTTTAAAAAATTGATCAAAAGGCACTCTACAACTTTTAATCTTCAATGTCATATAACCTCTTTTTCAACCTACAAAATGCCCCAAAACAACATCTTTAGATTATTTTTGTTGACACTTTAAAGTTCTTAGCTGTTGATCTAGATTTTATGTCTTACAAGGATAGTTGGTAACATTTTCTAGAAGAATTTTAGTGATTTGTAAGTTTTTTTTGAAACATGTTCAGAATTGGCAACATTATTTGAATAAGATATAAACTGCAGTTTAAATAAAATTGTGCAAATTAAGAGATCCGTATTATTTAATTTGAGCTCATTTTATCCTCATACTGGAAAAGCACGTTTCCTTCTAAAGACCTGCTGTTAATGCAATTTTCAGCAATAGTGCTTTATTAATGTTCATTTTTCCCCACCATAGTAGACATGGGGTAATTGTAATTGTAATCGCTAATCAGCTGTTATTGATTACAATTTTTCAAGAAATCATTGTAATCATTAATCAGCCAAAAATCTGATTACATGTAATTTAATTTAATCAATTCCTTTTCAAAATACCCTGTAATCCTGATTACTTTTTGATTACATTGTAATTACAATGAAAAAAATCTAAAACTGTGTTTATGGTCAATAAATGAACCTTTTTGTTATTTATATTTAATAAATATTCAAAATGTTAATACAGTTTTTGTCGAGCCTGCAACTTTTGTTGCAGAAAGCTCGACATAGGGATAGTGATCCGGCGGCGGCGGCGTTAGCTAACTTTTTAAAAGCTTTATATTTTAGAAGGTGGAAGACCTGGATGCTTCATACTTTGTATATAGATGCCTCATGTTACGAAGTTTCCGTCAGTCACATGTCAAATGTCCTTGACCTCATTTTCATGGTTCAGTGATCACTTGAAAAAAAAGTTCAGATTTTTTGTAATGTTGAATTCTTTATTATTATAAGTAATAGGATAATAAGGGCCCCTCCAAAGGCGGGTCCCCTATAGTGATCAGTCTGTCCGTCCGTCCGTCCGTCCGTCCGTAACACTTTGTGTCCGCTCCATATCTAGAGAACCATTATGATTTCATACTTTATACTTTACATGTTTATTAACCACCACCAGAGGGCGTGTCGTGATGTATGTACAACTTCCTAGGTCAAAGGTCAAGGTAAAAAAACTTTGGTTTCAGTTGACAACCCTGTGTCCTGTGGTGAAGATCGTGTCCGCTCTATATCTTGAGAACCGTTATGATTTCAAAGTTTATACTTGACATGTATATGAACCAACACCAGAGGGTGTGTCATAATTTATGAACGACTGCCTAGGGCAAAGTTCAAGGTCAAAAACTTTGGTTTCAGTTGACAACCCCATGTCCTATGGTAAAGATTGTGTCCGCTCTATATCTTGAGAACCGTTATCATTTCAAAGTTTATACTTGACATGTATATAAACCAACACCAAAGGGTGTGTCATAATTTATGTGCAACTTCCTAGGTCAAAGGTCAAGGTCAAAAACTTTGGTTTCAGTTGACAACCCCATGTCCTATGGTAAAGATCGTGTCCGCTCTATATCTTGAGAACCGTTATCATTTCAAAGTTTATACTTGACATGTTTATAAACCAACACCAAAGGGTGTGTCATAATTTATTTACAACTTCCTAGGTCAAAGGTCAAGGTCAAAAACTTTGATTTCAGTTGACAAACCCATGTCCTATGGTAAAGATACAATTTTTTAATTTTTAATTCACAGCGGGGCCCACAGAGATGGCTCCCATCTCAATGATATCTAGTTATATTTGGTATGTGTGTACCTTGCAAGGTCCTCATGCCCGTCAGACAGTTTTCACTTGACCTCGACCTCATTTCATGGATCAGTGTACAAGGTTAAGTTTTGGTGGTCAAGTCCATATCTCAGATACTATAAGCAATAGGGCTAGTTTATTCTGTGTATGGAAGGACTGTAAGGTGTACATGTCCAACTGGCAGGTGTCATCTGACCTTGACCTCATTTTCATGGTTCAGTGGTTATAGTTAAGTTTTTGTGTTTTGGTCTGTTTTTCTCATACTTTTTGCAATAGATCTACTATATTTGTTGTATGGAATGATTTTAAGGTGTACATGTCTAGCGAGCAGATGTCATCTGACCTTGACCTCATTTTCATGGTTGAGTGGTCGAAGTTAAGTTTTTTAGTTTTGGTCTTTTTATCTAATACTATATGCCATAGGTCAACTATATTTGGTGTATGGAAATATTTTATGATCTATATGTCAGCCGCGCAGGTTTTATTTGACCTTGACCTGGTTTTCACAGTTCATTGCTAAGTGTTAAGTTTTTGTGTTTTGGTCTATTTTTCTTAAACTTTAAGCAATAGGTCAACTATATTTGTTGTATGGAAGCATTGTTAGCTGTACATATCTGCCTGGCATGGTTCATCTGACCTTGACCTCATTTTCATGGTTCATTGATCAATGTTTAGTTTTCTTGGTTAATGTTAAGTTTATGTGACAGTCGTAATAAAGCTTTATATTTAGGAGTATCAACATAATATCAATGATTAGTAAAGAGGGCGAGACATTTCAGTGTGTGCACTCTTGTGTTAACTTTAAGCATGTTAATTGATTTGTAAACTTCAGTAAAATTAAAATTACAGTATTGAAAAGTCATCATTAGCCTAAGTAAAAGATATTATACATATATATATTACTTTATAATAAAATAAATTATTATTATTGTATAGCAATATAATATTTTCCACAGAACGTAACCAAAAGTTAGCGTGCAATAAATTCTAATATTGCACTAGTGCAATAAATCTTCAAAATTCATGACGTCATTAACGAGAAAATCTTAGTTTAAACCAATTTTTACTTTCAAATATTATATTGCTATACAATAAAAGGGTTATTATATATTTGATAATAACTGTTATGTTCAAGTTATACTTTTCTTTAACCCCTGAATTATAATCTTTTGTTAATATTTTGATTTTTGTCCACTTTGAATTCACAGGTAGGTGACCAATTAACTTTTGTTTTTATTGCAATTACCAATTGTGTATAGCTGTAGGGTAATACATATATGATAAAAGATAAATCAGACATGTGAAAATTTATCTAATTAGCACAAACTAATTTATGTTGTTTAAATTAAAACAAATTTTGGTATGTTATTGGACTGGACATGTAAAATGCAATGATTTTTAGTATTTTTTGTTTGTTTACAATTTGATAACTCAATTCTTTTAACATTTTACATAGTTTTAAAGAGGTAACTTTATTTCATTCATATTTCAACTTCCAGAAACCGAACCTTGAAATACACATGATACATGGAGAGGTTTGATGACAAAAACCAAACTCTTATACACCTTTACTTAATTGAAGTAAAAATAATTCAGAGATCAATGATGATATTGTGTAATGGGTCATAACCAGTGACATGGAAATATGTTGTAATTTTTTGTGGTTTATTAAATAGATAAACTTTGAAGTTATTATTTTATAACATATCATAAAATCCTTTTGCAAAAATGCTAATTTTGCTATATTGAACGTTTTTTCATTCACATCATTCAAAATGTTTTTTTTTAAAATTTCATTGTAATCAGATGTAATCATAATTACTTTGCCAATGTAATCATTAATTTAAACAGATACTTTCAGAAATGATGTAATCGTTAATTTAATTTAATCATACAAATGCCAAAGTAATTGTAATTTAATCAATTACATTGAAAGTAATCAGACCCATCTCTGCACCATGCCATAATATGAAATTATTCCAACTATTCTTCTATTCTTTCCATGAGTGATTTCCATCAATTTGATTTTTTATTAGATAACACATATGTAATATTTAAGTGCACAGATTTTTCTATAGACATTGTGCTCAGTTTCTTCAAAACTGGTTTCTTTATTCATATGAGACAGATTTCATACAGGAACTTCACAAGAAGATTAAGGAAAGAATATTACATTACATTTTAACTTCTTCACATTCCAATATATGATTGTGTCCTCTCTCTGATAAATTCAAATTTTTCCCACTATCATGACTATGTTGATCATATCTCTCCCATTAAACTTGAAATTAAAGATATCACGTACTTCACCCCTGCTATAAAAAAAGTGGGGGTATACTGTTTTATCTCTGTCTGTCAGTCCATCTGTCCATCCGTCCGTCCTGCCTTTCCATGAATAATTTTTGTCGCATCTTTCTCAGGAACTACAGCATAAGGATTTCTGATATTTGGTTTCAGGGTTAATATAAGTCAGCTATACTGTGTGATGTGTTTTCAGAATCATCACTGAACAACTTCCTGTTTACCAAGCACTTGTATCATTAAACACATGATAGTAAAGTTGAAAATTTTTGTCGCATCTTTCTCAGGAACTACCATACAAGTATTTCTGAAAATTGGTTTCAGGGTTTATATAAATTAGCTATACCGAGTGATGTCTTGTAGATTCATCACTCAACAACTTCTTGTTAACCAAAATATGTAGGCTGGGTATCATCAGTATGCAGTAGCTCACAGTTTCACCTGTTTATTTTTAGCTCACCTGACCTGAAAGGTCAAGTGAGCTTTTCTCATCACTTGGCGTCCGTCGTCCGTTGTCTGGCGTCCGTCGTCCGTAAACTTTTACAAAAATCTTCTCCTCTGAAACTACTGGGCCAAATTTAACCAAACTTGGCCACAATCATCCTTGGGGTATCTAGTTTAAAAAATGTGTCCGATGACCTGGCCATCAAACCAAGATGGCCGCCATGGCTAAAAATAGAACACAGGGGTAAAATGTATATTTTGGCTTATATCTTTAAAACCAAAGCATTTAGAGCAAATCTGACACGGGGGTAAAATTGTTGATCAGGTCAAGATCTATCTGCCCTGAAATTTTCAGACGAATCGGACAACCTGTTGTTGGGTTGCTGCCCCTGAATTGGTAATTTTAAGGAAATTTTGCAGTTTTTGGTTATTATCTTGAATACTATTATAGATAGAGATAAACTGTAAACAGCAATAATGTTCAGCAAAATAAGACCTACAAATAAGTCAACATGACCAAAATTGTCAGTCAACCCCTTAAGGAGTTATTGCCCTTTATAGTCAATTTTAACAACTTTTTCTCCATTTTTTGTAACTTGTACAAAAATCTTCTTCTCGGAAACTACTGGGCCAAATTTAAACTAACTTGGCCACAATCATAATTGTGGTATATAGTTTAAAAAATGTGTCCGATGACCCCACCTACCAAACAAAATGGCCGACATGGCTAAAATTAGAACATAGTGGTAAAATGCAGTTTTTGCTTTATATCTTTGAAACTAAGACATTTAGGGCAAATCTTTCAAGATTTAAACGTCCATCAGAATAAAATCTGTTCCCTCACAAATTTTCAGATGAATCCTACAACCCGTTGTTTGGTTGCTGCCCTAAAATTGGTAATTTTAAGGAAATTTTGCAGTTTTTGGTTATTATTCTGAAAAGTATTATAGATAGAGATAAACTGTAAACAGCAATAATGTTCAGCAAAGTAAGATCTACAAATAAGTCAACATGACCAAAATTGTCAGAGAACCCCTTAAGGAGTTATTGTCCTTTATAGTCAATATTGAACAACTTTTCGTCATTTTTGTAACTTGTACAAAAATCTTCTTTTCTAAAACTATGGGCCAAATTTAACCAAACTTTGCCACAATCATAACTAGGGTATCTATTTTAAAAAAAGTGTCTAATGACCACGCCTACCAACCAAGATGGCCGACATCAGTAAATACAGTAACAGGTGAGCGACACAGGCTCTTGAGAGCCTGTAGTTTTTAGCTCACCTGCCCCGAAGGGCCAAGTGAGCTTTTCTCATCACTTTGCGTCCGGCGTCTGTCGTCGTCGTCCATCGTCGTCCGTCGTCGTTAGCTTTTACAAAAATCTTCTCCTCTGAAACTACTGGGCCAAATTAAACCAAACTTGGCCACAATCATCATTGGGGTATCTAGTTTAAAAAATGTGTCCGATGACCTGGCCATCAAACCAAGATGGCCGCCATGGCTAAAAATAGAACACAGGGGTAAAATGTATATTTTGGCTTATATCTTTAAAACCAAAGCATTTAGAGCAAATCTGACACGGGGGTAAAATTGTTGATCAGGTCAAGATCTATCTGCCCTGAAATTTTCAGATGAATCGGACAACCCGTTGTTGGGTTGCTGCCCTGGAATTGACAATTTTAAGGAAATTATACCGTTTTTGGGCTATTATCTTGAATATTATTATAGAAAGAGATAAACTGTAAACAGCAATAATGTTCAGCAAAGTAAGATCTACAAATAAGTCAACATGTCCAAAATTATCAGTTGACCCCTTAAGGAGTTATTGCCCTTTATAGTCAATTTTGACCAATTTTTCGTAAATTTTTGTTATCTTTTACAAAAATCTTCTCCCCTGAAACTACTGGGCCAAATTTAACCAAACTTAACCACAATCATTATTGGGGTATTTAGTTTAAAAAATGTGTGGCGTGACCCGGCCAACCAACCAAGATGGCCGCCATGGCTAAAAATAGAACATAGGGGTGAAATGTAGATTTTGGCTTATATCTCTGAAACCAAAGCATTTAGAGCAAATCTGACATGGGGTTAAATTGCCCTGAAATTTTCAGACCACTCCGACAACCTGTTGTTGGGTTGCTGCCCCCGAATTAGTAATTTTAAGGAAATTTTGCAGATTTTGGTTATTATCTTGAATATTATTATAGATAGAGATAAACTGTAAACAGCGATAATGTTCAGCAAAATAAGATCTACAAATAAGTCAACATGACCAAAATTGTCAATTGACCCCTTAAGGAGTTATTGCCCTTTATAGTCAATTGTTAACAATTTTCATAAATTTTTGTAAATTTTTGTAAATTTTTAGGAAATATTTTCCACTGTAATTACTGGGCCAAGTTCATTATAGATAGAGATAATTGTAGCAACAAGAATGTTCAGTAAAGAAAGATCTACAAACATATTACCATCACCAAAACACCATTTTGTCATGAATTTATCTGTGTCCATTGTTAATATGCACATAGACCAAGGTGAGCGACACAGTTCTTGAGAGCCTCTAGTTTTAACAAATTAAAAGAGAATTACAAAATATATAGGTACACCTACAAATGTGTATATAGTAGAAATAATGAACATTTGATATACATGCTATTGCAATTTGTTGTATATTCTTTACTTTTCAAAATACATATCAATTTTATCTCTCCATTTCAGTGACTAGAGTACGATCACAAGGATTTATTACAGTTTCATTTAATGTTGTGATGAAAGACATGAAAAAATTAGGCTATGATGTAATACCATCTGAAGTTTCTACAACAGTCATACCTGAAAATGTTGGAATGAAAACACAAGAAGTGTCTTAGAATTGTTTAGTTATTTCCGACTTTAGTACACATTCATTGTTTTAAGACATTTATTTATATATTTATAACATATAATAAACTGTAAGTAGTAGCTTGACATCTTGATAACTCATACATATATGTATATATATATATATGGAAAAAAATATTCGAAAATGTTGAGAAATATTTGTAAAATTGAGAAAGGAAATGGGGAATGTGTCAAAGCGACAACAACCGGACCATAGAGCAGACAACAGTCGAAAGCCACCAATGGGTCTTCAATGTAGCGAGAAACTCCCGCACCCTGAGGCGTCCTTCAGCTGGCCCCTTAAAAATATGTATACTAGTTCAGTGATAATGGACATGTATGCTTTTATACATGGGTCAGATTTAGACCTTTTTATCTAAACACTGAATTGTTTAGTGTGATAATCAAAGCAAAATTAATTGAACTTCCATGTATTTAAATTATTACATTAGGTCATTTCTTATGTTTTTGTTAAAAAGCAGTTGATGGAATTGAAGACATGGAATAATTGTGTGTAAATTTATGATACAAAATCACTACATACAAACGAAAAAAATACCAATATAAAAAAGAAGATGTGCCATGAGACAACTCTCCACACGAGGCCAAAATGACACAGAAATTAACAACTATAGCTCACCGTATGGCCTTCAACAATGAGCAAAGAAGTCTTGAGTCAGTTTTGATGTAAAGAAACTAAGTTGGTTTCAGGGTTTATGTAAGTCAGCTATACTGTTTGATGTGTTTTCAGAATCATCACTCAACAACTTCCTGTTTACCAAGCACTTGTATCATTTAACACATGATATTAAATTCCTAAGTTCAAATAGCATAGATTTGATAGCTAAAAATTGACATTGAAGGGGTAAATGAGAGAAGAAGTAATCAGACTGTTGAGATTTTCCAGTTATCCATTTACATCAAAATTATTAGTAGACATCTCATAGGAGTTATTGCCCTTAATTACCTAATTTACAATAATTTTATCCTTTTTGCTTATACTCTTGAAAACAGTAATAGATACAAAGAAATTTTAAATAGCAAAAATAATCAACAAGATAAGATCTACAATAAAGTCAAACATGGCCCAAATTGTCAGTCGACTCCGTATTGCTCTAGATCTTAAATCATATATTACCATTTTTTGCAGTATTTTCTTTTATTAGTTCAGGCCAAGTAAGCCTTTCTTATCAATTGGCGTCTGTGTCTGTCGTCATCTTCCATTAACTTTTATAAACATCTTCTACTCTGAAACTGCAGGGCTAAATTTAACTGAACTTTGCCGTAATTATCTTTGGGGTATATAGACTCATGACCAGCCTGCCAACCACCATAGCTAAAAACTGAACTTAAGGATAAAATGGAAGTTTTGTCTATTATCTTAAAAACCATTGTGGTAGTGCAAAAAATGTTCCGAATAGTGAGATCTACTCAATGTTTCTTTACATCAAAACTGACTCAAGACTTCTTATAGGAGTTGTTGCCCTAAATCTCGAACTATTAATATATAAATACTAATAGTCCCAGCCTAAATTTATGATTGTTTTCATTTCTTTCACTTTTGCCTGATATCTTAGAACTAAAAGAGCGGCACAAGATTCACAAATATATCTAAGTCAACATTGTTGAAATCATCTAATGACTCCTTACTGGAGCTATTGTCCTTTTAATGACGACTTATGTGACAAAAGTCTCAGAATGCCAGCCATAGGTATAACTATCCTGCAGCAGAAGCAGGGGCGATGCCAACTATTTGAAAAAAGCTTCAAGTTTCAGAAGGAAGAAATACTTGGATGCTTTATGTCTTGTATTTAGTATTTTATGTTACGAAATTTCTATCTGTCTGTTGTTGTTGACCTCATTTTCATGTTTCAGCGACTGCTTAAATGAATTTCTCACTTATTATGAGTAGTAGGATAGCTATACAGGTTCTTTGCGATGCTTACATGTCTGTCAGACAGGGTTCAATGTACCTCTACCTCATTTCTTGGATCAATGAATAAGATTAAAGTGTATAGATTGATTGTAAGGTGTATATGGTTGTCTGGCCTGGTTCATATAATCAAGAATTCATTATAATTGAACAGTGATATTGTTTAGTTCATTTGATACTAATAGAAAATAGAGAAATAAGAAGATCTGGGATGATTGCCAATTAAACAACTCTTCACAAAAGACCAAATGAAATAAAAGTTAACAACTACAGTTTACTGTACGACTTTCAACAATAAACAAAACCCATAGTCGGCTATACAACCTTCATGATACACGCTTTTAATATAAATTCAATGATAAGCCAGATATTTCAGCGTGTGCACTCTTGTTACCCATATCATGTGTTTTTATACGACCGCAAAAAATTTTTGAGAATGAGGGGCCAAAAAAGGGGCCTAAATAAGCATTTTTAAATTTTTAAGTCAATAACTTGTGTTTAAGTGTACAAATCTCTCTGAAATTATACCACAAGTTTCCATACTACAAAGGGATGGTTATGGGAGGTTATGGCTCAAATCATATAGCAATTAGGGGCAAAAAAGGGGGAAAAACAAGTTTTTTTTTCTGGTGGAAGGACAATTTAAAAGCAGTGTAAGGGAGGTAATCAAATTAAAATTTAAAGAATACTGTTATATATATGTTTAATTACTTGATTACCTCCCTTACACTGCTTGAAAGTTATGTATTAAGAAATGATGATTGTCTTGAGATGTGTAGCTGTAAATTTATTTATAGAAGTTACATTTAATTTTAACCATGACTATGTCATTTTATATTTTAATAATTTATGATGTATTTAAATGAGTAGTTATTGTTGCCAACTCCATTAGAAATTTGAATTGAGATTAGTTTTGGAATAAGGGAATCAGTGAGGTTAAAAAAAAAGGGGGGGGGGTAAATTTTTTCTCATTTCAGATTTTAGAATGTAAAAAGAATTTTTCTTCAAATATTTTTTTTGAGGGGATTGATATTCAACAGCATAGTGTAAAAGCATAGTGCAAAAGCAAAAAAAAAAAATTTAAATTCATTGGACCACATTCATTCTGTGTCAAAAACCTTTGCTGTGTCATCTATTTAATCACAATCCAAATTCAGAACTGTATCAAGCTTGAATGTTGTGTCCATACTTGCCACAACTTATCAGGGTTTGACCTCTGCGGTCGTATAAAGCTGCGTCCTGCGGAGCATCTGGTTACTTATATATTACAGAATAAAAAAGACAAATAGAAATTAAGATAAGCAGATTTGATCAGTGAGGCAAGATCATTAAAGTTTATTAGCCAAAATCGCCAGTTGACTCCTCTTTGGAGTTGTTGCTCTTTTAAGATGATTCTAACCCATTTTGGTGTTTTGGGCTATTATCTTAATAAACGTATATATAGACCCCGTTTAGACAGCACAAATGATCACAAAGACCAGATTTACCAATAAATGTATTTGTTTGAAATCGTCAGTTGACTCCATTTTTGAGTTATTGCTCTTTTATGAGGATTTCTACCATATTTTTGTGTGTGTTTTTTTGTCTTTTATCTTGAGATTATAAAATATAAATTGACACTTTAAATAATAAAATAAAAATAACACATGAATAACCAGCAAGACAAGATCTACATATAAATTGTTGCTCATATTATTCCGATATCATTTGTAGACTCTTTACCTATAGGAGTGTATGACATAAATTGGTGACCTTTTTTAAAACCTTTTCGTGTTTATGCAAAAAATAAAGAAGACAAACGAAGCTTTACACGAAAAAAAATATATCAGCAATATAAATCAACAAAAAAGAGATTTATTTCATGAATTCTATTCTAGTCCGCAATTTTGGAGAGTGTCCATCATTAAAATGCACATTGACTTAGGGAACAATGCAGGCTCTCTAGAGCCTCAAGTTTGAAACCAACAAATATATAGAAAAATTAAATGCGTTTTGACCTATCATCTTGAAAACTATAATGATAGATATATAGATGTATGCCTTATTCTCTAAAAAAAAAAGTTTACAGAGAAACATACAATATAAATACAAATACAATAGTTGAGGTAAACAAATACATTACGATATTCGAAAATGAAGTACAAATTATGATGGCATACATGTTTAGTAACATGTATAATGAAAGGTTAAACCCAATAGAAAGAAAAAAATAGGTAAGATCAGTCTAGGGAAGAAGCGAATCGATAAAAACGTTTCTTATATGAAATAGCGATATTGTCTAATATGAACTTGATGCATTGTGTGAAATTTCAGACGAATGTTTACATTTGTATGAAGAAAGGAAGATTTCTCGATATAAAGTTATAAGTATTCTTCTTAAAACAGGGTAATATTTGACATGACAAACGTCTGCTGTATTACTTTCATGAATTTAATAATATAATAATAAGCAAGTTGTATTAATACGAGGAAATCGATATATTGATTAAATGAAATATAAATGCACAATTTATCATTTGTAGAGGTATATATTCAATTAAAATACCTGATGCTTTTTGTTATCTATTAGTAATGTTTTTCTTTGTCTGATATGTTCTATTAATTTATTGTATTGTAGTCCTGTAATATTATGTTGTCATTTCAATGTTATATTTAACTTTGCCATTAAAGTGCGAGGTTTGGCATGCCACAAAACCAGGTTCAACCCACCACTTTTATTCCCCTTTAAAAGTGTCCTGTACCAAGTCAGGAAGATGGCCATTGTTATATTATTGTTCGTTTCTGTGTGTGTTGCATTTTAACGTTGAGTCGTTTGTGTTTTCTCTTATTTTTGAGAAATTGAGATAAGACGTGGCACGGTACTTGTCTATCCCAAATTCATGTATTTGGTTTTCATGTTATATTTGTTATTCTCGTGGTGTTTTGTCTGATGCTTGGTCCGTTTCTGTGTGTGTTACGTTTCGGTGTTATGTCGTTGTTCTCCTCTTATATTTAATGCGTTTCCCTCGGTTTTAGTTTGTTACCCCGATTTTGTTTTTTGTCCATGGATTTATGAGTTTTGAACAGCGGTATACTACTGTTGCCTTTATTTATTATGCGATATTTTTTCAAATATGATAATAATGTGTTTTTAATATGAAAAATTTCTGAACGCAATAATTTTTCTTATATAACTGTGATAGTTTTCTTATATAAAATAAATACGATAACAAGTCACAATGTATGTAAAAAAACCTGAAACATAATTCACAATCATAGTTCATGCCAGGTTTAATGTTATAGGCCAAATATCACTAAAATCTCATACCTGTAATACAATTAACGCTTATATATACTAATCAGGTCGAAAAATGTTGTATGGCCCTATCGATGGTTGCTAATATTTAGGTTTAATAAACTGTCTCCTTAAATCTCTATAGCATTGACATTGTAAGGCATTAGGAAAAAGTTAAATCACAAAAATACTGAAAATTCAAAACGGAAAGACCCTAATCAAATAGCAAAATCAAATGATAAAATACATCAAACGAATGGACAACAACTGTCATATTCCTGACTTGGTACAGGCATTTCCAAATGTAGAAAATGGTGGATTGAACCGCGCACTTTTATGACAGTCGCATACACCTTCAATGATATTCAAAGTACAGACTACATTGTCTGTCTATAGATATAGGAAGATGAGGTATGAGTGCCAATGAGACAACTCTCCATCCAAGTCACAATTAATAAAAGTAAACCATTATAGGTCAAGGTACGGTCTTCAACATATTTACTCCACGATAACGGCCTACTTCAATAAACATATGTGAAGACAATGTAAGACGAGTTAAATACACTCTAAAATGCATATGTTTAGTGAGATAATTCTATAGACACACATTATTAACAGTATTATATATTTATATAGGAAACACTTAGATGAAATGTTCTTTGATGATTTAATAATGAATTTTTATCAATAATCAAATTGTCTTGGTTATACCAAATCTAATTTATACCTAAGTTAGATAACAATTATTGCAGTTGATAGATCCAAATGCTTCTAATATTACAGACATTATACAGTTGTTCCTTATATAACAGTTTTGAAGAATACAGTTGTTAGTAGATAAAAATGTTAACCAGTACTTCATTATTTTGTACATTCTAGGATTTATCAAAGGATACATGTATCTTCACAATATTTATAATAAACCATATAAAATTTGTTGTACACTGTTTGACACTTAATATATATAATTTAGTTTTTGCAAAACTTAAGTTGTATTTTTTCAATATTTTGAGCTTCATTGAAGCCCCAAATTTCACAACCATAACATAGAATGCTTCTTGTATGAGTATCAAACAAATTCAAATATGTAAGTTGTCACACATTATTTTGGTACTAAAACATTATTTTGGTACTTAAATAATGTGTGACAAAAGCATTCAAATACGATGACGAACCTTCGACTTTAAACCAAATACAGCTTTTTTACTTTGCTCAGCTAAATGTTTTTCAGCTTTAGCAAATTACCATAAAAATGTACAGTACAACAAGGTTTTCATCCACTACGTCAATAGCATTGCCATCATACTGCCAGATTTCACAAAACCTCCGTTTTTTTATACCATATTTTTTTGTTTTGGAAATTTTTACTATCCACATTAACAAGTCAATATGATAAAAGTGTGTTTAACATATCTTGCAAGAACTGAATCAGAAAATAAAATCATTTCATCAGTGTACATAAGTTAAAATAATGATAAGTCTTGTACTTCATATGATTTATTATACTTTTACATATATATATATAGTAATTCCATTTCATAGTCATTGACATGTAATGGAAAAAGTAAAGCAACATTTGTAAAGTGGTATGGAAACACCTAAGCAATACTCACTATTGCCAAAACATAAATGATCACAGATTGTATAAGAGCATATCGTCATCGTTTGACGATTCGATAGTACCATATGTCTTGATTTTTGACTGATGTTTGTTTAAATTGTTTTGTCTCCTATTTAATCTATCTTTCTCTAAAAACTCATATAATAAATTCTTCATTACTGTCGAAATTTTGGGTCCCTTCTTTATATGTGGATGGAAATTAAAATCAGCTACTTCAGTAATATGATACTTTTTTCGTACTTTTAATGAATATGCTAATGCAGCCACTGTTACTATAAGACCAACCAAACAAAATGTAATTGTCACTACCATCACACTGGAGATCTTGTGATCTGAAACATAAATGACTAATTAATAGCGATATGTGAAGTATTCCTTGATGTTTTAACCCTATGTGTGCCGGAGGGACACATTTGCCTAATATGACTGTGTCAAGGGGCATATGTGTTCTTATTTTCTGTGCAAGCACCAGTTCTTTACTGTATCTCTTTCAAATAAAACGTCAAAGGTTATACAGTGTAATCTTTTTCTTCAATGAGTAATGTGATGTAGCAGAAGATATTGCATGACGACATAGCCGGGCATTGTGACCTCACATACGTAAAAACTTGTATTTCAAGGCGCTAGAGAAATAACATAGGTGCCTACATTTAGAATATGACGAGAGTTCTCCAAACAAATTTTAATTTGGACGAATAACTGTATATGTAATGACATTTAGCGATTTGACGGTTGCCAATGCAGTTTACTGGCGACGCGTAGTGCGATTCAAATTCAAAATTAACAGAGCATTAACTATTCAACTACAGCACTGTTTGTCCGATTTTTTTCGATAATGGTAAATCAATGATATATCATAAGTACTTTTATCAACATCTTTGATCAGAATAACTTAATGTATCAACTAATTTTTGAAAGCCATTTGGCATGGTAAAGCTTTTAGAATTACCTCATATTCTGTATGCATTTGAGAGGCATGAATCTTGATGATGCATTTGTACGTTTATATCAAGTATCAATAGTTTAATTCATAAGCACTTTTCCGAAAGTAAGAATAAGCAGAAGACGTAACAATATGTGCCGAAGAAAGCACTGCCACATTGCCAACAATTACTCTAAGCAAGACATATACAGCTATTAACAGCAGAATATATAAACTCGCCAACACGGGTGGTAATCTACACACGCAAAACAAATGGTTCTGCAATGAAAACCGTGAGAGGATTTTCCGGTTGTGCATGAGTGGAGCAATTGTCACCGCTTCCAAAGGTATGTACATTTCTAAATCGCAACTTTCTAATTTAACTGATCACAATATTGAAAAACGGAGAATGCTATGCTGTGGTGAATACTTAAATGCAGGTGTTACTAGATCAGAATACTTTAACGAAGAGATACATGTTTCATTTACTGTTGTACAGGGTTGAAATGGTTCTATCAAGTTCAAATTTAGTGGTTTTTTTTCAGTCAATGGGTATGAATGTCGTTTCGGGCGGCGTGAACGCACAGTTGTATCCGAACTTGTAGATCTGTTGATAGAACCATTTCAAAATTCAAATGTAACTTTTTTCGCCAATTTGTCGTGGGCAACTGATTTTGTTGGAGTTTAACTCCATGTACAACAGTAAATGATACATATATCTCTTCATCTCTTCGTTAACGAATTCACCACAGCATAGCATTCTCCGATTTTCAATATTTTGATCAGTTAAATTAGAAAGTTGCAATTTAGAAATGTACATACCTTTGGAAGCGGTGGCAATTGCTCCACTCAAGCACAACCGGAAAATTCTCTCACGGTTTTTATTGCAGAACCAATTGTTCTGCGTGTGTAGATTACCAGCCGTGCCTAGTTAAGAAGACATGAACATATTTGAATTAATATAATATAATAAGGAAACCAAAGCTTTTAAAATATGTCACTGAAATGTGTATACATGACAAGATAATAAAAGCTTTTGATGTAGACAACAAACCTTTATATCCATCTATAACTTTGAAAGATATCAGAGCATAAACCTTGCTAACATCATTTTTCATGGTTATATTCAGTTTGTATGTGCCTTCCTCGTGGTCAGCGTGTAAGTCTATTGTATATCTGTTTTCGTTTCCATTTAACCATGTACAGTTAAAACTTTCATTTATATGCATAACATGCCAACATATTTCTGTTGGATTGCTGTAAACACAATAAACCTGATAAATTATAATTTTAGTGAAGACATGACAAAATTACAGACAATTTCTGCTATAAAAAGATCAATTATGTTACTTCATATGTAAAAACTTAATTATTTTGAATTTGAGGAATGATGTCATGGTCCCACGAAAACCATGATGATTCACAATCTTCTGTCACATATTACGCTATTAAAATTGTGTCAATGTTAAAATAAATAAATCAAAGCGCAGGAGCAATGTAATCAAAGGCAGTTTCTGTCTAATCAAATGATGTTGTAACTCCCATCCCTAATTTAATTATCATATTGACTGTCGACACTATTCATATATCAAGATATTGAAATATTCTGTGACTATTGATATTCATCAGATTAGAATATTTTCAATCTTAGATAAAAAAAAAAATTGCCTTAACTACACTTCACTCAATGCTCTTCAACTTTGTACTTGTTTGGCTTTATAAATATTTTGATATGAGCGTCACTGATGAGTCTTATGTAGACGAAACGCGCGTCTGGCGTACTAAATCATAAACCTGGTATCTTAGAGATACAAATGGCTGTGATAAAGCAAAATTGTTCAATCATATTTCAACATATTATGATATCTAATCACTTGTTATATATATCAAGCTTGAGACTTATAACCATGTGTCGCTAACCTAGGTCTATGTTAATCTTAAACAAGGACACCCTCAAACATTGTGGACTAGCATAGAACTCATGACAAAACAATCTTTTGTGGATCTTGCATTGCTGATCACATGTTCGGTTTACAGTTTGCAGTATTTCTACCGATAATACAAAACAAAACGTAAACAAAATCGTCATTTAAGTTGAAACAATCCCATTAGGATTTCCACAAAAGGAGTAGACCCAGTAAGACCGCTGTTTGGCCCCAAAATATAGCAGTTTTACAAATTTGTTAAAATGTAATCTTTTAGCAATTTATTGGGAAGTAGAATAGTTCTGTTACATACATATATATGTGGTTTTTTTACAAAACAATGTACATGAAATAGAATAGTTATACAGATGTAAGCATTTTTTAGTAATATGTGACTCTATAGTGCCGTCAAAATGGACGTCATACTAAACTCCAAACTAAGATACAAAAAATATATACCATGTTAGTAATATCAAATAAGAAGCTTACAATTAAGATTATCAAACATATAATTATCTAATGTAACAAATGCACAGGTTATAAACAATACAGTGTTTTGTTGTTTTAGTAATAAGATATAAAGATATATATTTTAAGTATGTATGTAGATCTAAAAGCAATCAAATAATGAAAAAGGGTAGTTTCAAGAAGAATTTAAAAGGATTTTTTTTAATTGCACAGATTAATTATTTAGTATTTTCTCATAACAGCTAATATATCATATGACAATTCTATTTCTACTAATTTATGTACACAAAAACATTATAAAAAATTATCATTCACTGAAAAGAATAGCAAAAGCATTCCAACTCTTCTCAAAAATATCTACTCTTTTATTTTTAATACCAATTAGTTTTTTTTTCATTGCTATGTAACGACTTTATTTTACTTTTTTTACTATTTTACACTGCTTCCAATGTAAACGGTTTTCTTTTCTTTTTAAATATTTGCAGTTGAAAATATATTGCTTTATTTGTAAATACATGGAAATTGCAGCATACCCCTAAATGAATTCGTATTATCCCCGAAAAGAAAATGTGATATGGTAAATGGAACACTTATACCATTGGACAAAATCAAGAGTCAATTTCATCAATGAATGTTTGAACATACTCACAATTCCAAAATAATTGTTCAATGGTTTTCTGCTTCATCTTAGCAAAAAGTACAATTTGGACTGTCAGTGACATTAATTTTATTCAAATATTTATTTGTACCTAAAATATGCTGATTTATCTACATTGTAACGCGGCACTGCAATTTGGTCATTTTTTATGACTATGAAAGTTAATTTGAAAATTAATCACCATTTATTTTCATCTGAATTTAAAAGTTGATTCAAGTTCCATTTTTTCTGACCCGTTGAAAATATATCATTTCGAATTAATAGTTTATACATGTCTTTAGTACACCATGAGCTTTAGCAAAACATCTTGACAAATGAAGGAATAAATGGGATTGATAGTTTATAATTATCAAAATCGTAGCACTTTCATATTCTCTTTACAGCAGAAATTAAACTGTTACATATTTCATAAGATTTCTGTAAATTTTGAATGTTTCTTCTAACCGTTCCAAACTGACATTCTTTCCAAAATCTCATACAATATCATTGATTAAGAATATACCTTTATTGAACCATTTTTTTGAATTTTTTATAAAAAATAGAGTTTTTTCCTCTATTTTAATACAATTATTCATTCAGTGGGCTGGACAAAAATTATTCCAACATATTCTTGTCTTCTTTTTCCACAAAAGTGTCTCATGCATGATTTACCTATTACTGTAAGAATTCTTTTGACCATATCTTAATTAGATTTTTTTTATCTGTAAAACTGTCTTATTATAATTAATGTAAATAATTTGATCAAGATCAACAACAGAATACTCATTAACTTAAAAGATGGTGTACCTCAGGACAAAAAGAACCGTTTGGACAAAGAACAAACACAAACAAATGTATATCACTACATTGTTCATTGTTAAATGTTAAGGCTTTGTGTGTTTTTTGTCTGTTTTTAAGTACTTTAATCATCAGATCAACTGTATTTGGTATATGAAATGAATGTAAGGTATTCATGTCGGTCTAATTGGTATTATCTGACCTTGACCTCATATTCTTGGTTCTTTTGTCAATATAAGGTTTTATTACTAATAGCAATATGTCAGCTATGTTTGGTGTATGGAACAATTGTAACGTGTACATGTCTAGCAGGTAATTACATGAGCTTGACCACAGATCATCATTTATTAAGTTTTCGTAATTTTGTCAGTTTATAAAATACTTTAAACAACAGGTCAACTATTTTAGCTGTATGGAATGATTGCAAGGTGTACATGTCTGTGTATGGCCTGATTCATATATCCATGACCTTATTACCATAGAATATGGTAGTACAAAATAACTGTTTTGTATTTGAAGCTTTGCGGTCGTTCATCGGTCGATTTACTGTCAAAATATGAATTTATACCTAGACTGTAATATGACAAGTACGGTATTTTCATAGGTCGAAGCGCACGAAAATACCTCAGGAATGATTGGCTGTTAATTACTGTTTCTTCTACATGCATTATGCACATTACAGATTTGTTTTCACCTGTCCCTGCATTTTTTGTCGAGCTTGCGACTTCTGTCATAGAAAGCTCGACATAGGGATAGTGATCCGGTGGCAGTGGCGTTAGTTCAGTTCTTAAAAGCTTTATATTTTAGAAGGCGGAAGACCTTGATGCTTCATATTTTGTACATAGAAGCCTTATGTTACAATGTTTCCGTGTGTCATATGTCCTTTGTCCTTGACCTCATTTGTATAGTTCAGTGACCACTTTAAAAGTTAAGATTTTTGTAATGTTGATTTCTTTCTTATTATGAGTAATATGATAACTATATTTAGAATGTGCATACCTTGCAAGATCCTCATGCCCAACAGACAGTTTTCATTTGACCTCAGACTCATTTCAAGGATATGTCAACAAAGTTAAGTTTTGGTAGGTAGGTCCATATATCAGATACAATAATCAATAGGTCTGCTATATTTTGCGTATGTAATGATTATAAGGGGTACATGTCCAACTGGCAGGTATCATCTGACCTTGATCTCATTTTCATGGTTCAGTGGTCAAAGTTATGTTTTTGGTGGGTTTTTTTTCTGATATTATATGCAATAAGTCAACTATATTTAGTGTATGTAAATATTTTATGATGTACATGTCAGTCTTGGAGGTTTTATTTGACCTGATTTTCACGGTTCATTGCTCAGTGATATGTTTTTGTGACTTGGTCTGTTTTTCTTAAACTATAAGCAATAGGTCAACTATATTTGTTGTATTACATGATTGTAAGGTGTTTCTCTGGAAGGTATCATCTGACCTTGACCTCATTTTCATGGTTTATTGGTCAATGTTAAGTTTTCATGGCTTAGCATGTTTCTTAGACATTATAAGCATTGGTTCAAAAAGAGGGACGAAAGATACCAGAGGGACAGTAATACTCATAAATCGAAAATACACTGACAACGCCATGGCTAAAAATGAAAAGGAATAACAGACAAACAATAGTACACATGACACAACATATAAAACTAAAGAATAAACAACAAAAAACTAGGGGTGATCTCAATTGTTCCGGAAGTGTAAGCAGATCCTGCTCCACATGTGGCACCCGTCGTGTTGCTTATGAGATATCAAATCCGGTAAATAGTCTAATTCGGTAGGTCACATTCATGAAAGGGAAGGGGATTGTAGTTACGACGTAAGGAACATATCCGATATCATTTGTGAAACGGTTATTCCATAACGGTCAACCAACTCGTGATGGCGTCCATACAATTTACGAAGTGATGATTTCAACTTCACCATTTGGAACTCTTGATTTAATAGCTTCCTTGTGAGCAACAACCCTAAATCAAGAAAATCATGATAGGATATGCAAGCACGTATCAATTGGGAGATATATAGACCGTATGCAGGTGCTGCTGGAATGTTGCTACTTAGAAATGGAAAGTTCACAATTAGAAAGCTGAAATCATCTCTTTTGTCGTAAAGTTTTGTTTTCAATCGACCCTCATTGTCAATTTCTAGATGTAAGTCAAGATATGAGGCCGACTTAACTGTATCTGTTGTATTCTTTATCTCTAGTTCAATGGGATAGATGCGTTTAAATTTTGAATTATTTAGTGAAAGTACATCATCTATATAGCGGAAAGTAGTTTTTTCACTTTATTTAATGCATATATATTGATTATATGGTGTACATGTTAGTCTGTCATGGCTCATCTGACCTTGACCTCATTTTCATGGTTCATTGGTGGTTAATTCTATTTCTAAGAAACTAAAAGCAATAGGTCAACTACATTTGGTGTATTGAATGATTGTGAGGTATACATATATTTCTTGTTTGGTTATCTTACCTTGGCCTCATTTTCTTTGATGATGTTGAGTTTATGTGATACTTGTGGTAAAGCTTTATATTTAGGATTGTCAACATAAAATCAATGGTTAGTAAAGAAGGCGAGACATTTCAACGTTTACACTCTTGTTTAGTTCTAAGAATATTTTTACCTTCCATTGTAAGAAACATTGACATACATATGTTGACCTTCACATACTTCATTTTCACCCGTGATATTGCCGATGTTGATTGCATCTGAAATAAATGAACACACAATTTTCATATGCAAATAGTTATATCGAATAGAAGTTTAATACAATTCCGTAATTTTGATTAGCCGAGTCACTCCAGAGGTTATATTTTTTTTAATTCCCGTATAAAATGCAACAATTATGACTGCACATTCTCTCCATGTCAACATAAAACAAGAGTGCACACGCTGAAATGTCTCGCCTTCTATACTAATCATTGATATTATGTTGATAGTCCTAAGTATAAAGCTAAGCTTTAATACAACTGTCACATAAACTTAACATTAACCAAGATAACTAAACAAAGACCAATGAACCTTGAAAATGAGGTCAAGGTCAGATGAACCATGCCAGGCAGACATGTACAGCTAACAATGCTTCTATACAACATATATAGTTGACCTATTACTTATAGTTTAAGAAAAATAGACCAAAACACAAAAACTTAACACTGTGCAATGAACCATGAAAATGAGGTCACGGTCAAATAAAACCTGCGCGACTGACATAAAGATCATAAAATATTTCCATACACCAAATATAGTTGACCTATGGCATATAGTATTAGATAAAAAGACCAAAACTCAAAAACTTAACTTTGACCACTGAACCATGAAAATGAGGTCAAGGTCACATGACATCTACCCGCTAGATAGGTACACCTTACAATTATTCCATACAACAAATATAGTAGACCTATTGCATATAGTATGAGAAAAACAGACCAAAACACAAAAATTTAACTATAACCACTGAACCATGAAAATGAGGTCAAGGTCAGATGACACCTGCCAGTTGGACATGTACACCTTACAGTCCTTCCATACACCGAATATACTAGCCTTATTGCTTGTAGTATCTGAGATATGGACTTGACCACCAAAACTTAACCTTGTTCACTGATCCATGAAATAAGGTCGAGGTCAAGTGAAAACTATCTGACAGACATGAGGACCTTTCAAGGTACGCACATATCAAATATAGTTATCCTATTACTTATAATAAGAGAGAATTCAACATTACAAAAAATCTGAACTTTTTTTTCAAATGGTCACTGAACCATAAAAATGAGGTCAAGGACATTGAACATGTGACTGACGGAAACTTCGTAACATGAGGCATCTATATACAAAGTATGAAGCATCCAGGTCTTCCACCTTCTAAAATATAAAGCTTTTAAGAAGTTAGCTAACACCGCCGCCGCCGCCGCCGCCGCCGCCGGATCACTATCCCTATGTCGAGCTTTCTGCAACAAAAGTTGCAGGCTCGACAAAAAACCCACAAAAACAAGAAGAAAAAAAGGCGTGTTTCAACTAGTAATTTCGTAGTTGTAATGCAATTCTTTGGGCAATTCAAAGAATTGCATTATTCTTTTGTACTTTATATGTTTTAAAAGCGTTGAAAGTGTATGATTTTAGTATTACGCACTTTGTTAAAGACGTCCCAACCTTATCTGTCCATATTGTACACTTTGGTTGGACAACACTTTGAGGTTCAAACGCCTTTCCTTGCTTTCAGTAATGAGTATTCTTAGATCGGTACCTTGTATATTAATTGGCTTTTTATGTGATTGGTGCCGATCTGACGATTGAAGCCCTTTTTAACTATATAAAATATTCTTGTCCACTGTCCCAGGGAAAGGCATGATTGAAATCTCGCAATATTTTTTATGAGCATGTGTAAAAGCATATATGAAACCATGAGCATTATATCAAATCAGGAGCTTGTAATGAAGTGATTGTCATTGATTGTCTGCTATATTTGTTTAAATAGTTGTTTCTGGTATCTAATCAAGCTGTTGTGTTTCTCTTGTAAATTGTTCCTCATTTGTTATGTCAAATAGCCTTATAAAGTTTACTATATATTATAGGTTTGCTCATTGTTGAAGGTCGTATAGTGTCAAATAGTAGTCTTACAACTTCGGTCTTTGGACTCGGGTAAATAGTTGTATATCCCTTTGACAATCATAACACATCTCCTTATCTTTATATTGAATATTTATGATTCATTTCGAAATTGAAATATTTTCTCACATATCGTTTTGTTTTTGGGGTAAAATGCCAAATTAGATTTTCAATAACTTTTTGAAAAGACCTTCGTGATACAGTGGTCGTCAATAAAAAATACGTTGTATATAAGATATCAATCAACACGTTCATGACAGACTCGACTTTTTATTTCAATATTGGGATTATGTAAAGTTTGTGACCTTCACATTTGAGACAGATAGTGACGGGAAACAATAATGCCAAATATTATTAACATCATTCTGACACGACTTTGTTTGTTTGAATACGCTAAAGGGACGACCATTAGAGAGCCAGGGGGATTCTGTATCATTTTTCTGTTTACCACCGTAGAAACATACATACGGATTACTATCCAGGCTTCGCATTAGAAAAAAACCCATCTAGATGACAGCGATATTTACTACAAACGGAACTATGCCACTTACATGCTTCGCTTTACAAGTAACAACCTCTGTTTATTATTTATCTTCAGTGTGCAAAAATTAAAAAATGCATACGATTTTTTTCCAATTTTACGATCACGAGAATTGTAGGCGCCGATGTTTTTGAACTGCTTCTGTCTAATATGATAATTCTATGTCATCTAATGAAGTTGCTACCGCTCCCGGAATGAAAGGAAAACAACGTTCATTTCGTAGAAATGCAACTGATTTGTCAGACGTTAAAATAGCATGGTGACAATAATTGAAGTGTGATGAAGACAAGAATGGCAGTTCATTGAGAATAAGAATTGAAGTACGATGATAACATAAATTGAAGTACGATAATGACGAGAATTAAAGTACGATGATGACAAAAATTGAAGTACGATGATGACAAGTATTAAAGTATGATGATGACATGAATTGAAGTACGATGATGACATGAATTGAAGTATGATTATGACAATACTTGAAATACGATGATGACAAGAATTGAAGTATGATGATGACATGAATTGAAGTACGATGACGACAAGAATGAAAGTACGATGATGACATGAATTGAAGTACGATGATGACATGAATCGAAGTATGATGATGACAATAATTGAAGTATGATGACGACAATTATAAAAAGTACGGTGATGACCAGAATAAAAGAACGATGATGAAAAGAATAAAAGAACGATGTTGACAAGAAAACAAGTACTATGATGACAAAAATTGCTGTACGATGATGACAAGTTTTGGAGTACCACGATGACAAGATTTGAAGAACGATAATGTCAAAAATAAAAGTACGATGATGACATAAATTGTGGTACTCTGATGAAAAAATTTAAAGTACGCCTGCAACAAGAACTGAAGTACGATGATGACAACAATTGAGGTACGATGATGACAAGAATTGTACAACGATGATGAAAACTTACAGTACGATGAAACAGGAATTGAAATACGATGATAACAAGATTTGAAGTACGATGTGGATGACGACTAGATTTGAATAACAATGATGACAAGAATTGTACTCCGATGATGACAAAAATTAAAGTACTGTGATGACAAAAATTGAAGTACATGAAGCCAAACAGTTTGAGTTCATTAGTACGAAAATGATTAACTTATTTGATTTCTACAAGACAAGCTTACTGACATCGGTAATGGAGTCTGAACGTCTGAACATGAGAATCATAATAGTCATAATACGGTAACAGTAGATTCATATCGTTTAACAGTGCTATCAATGTGCAACAACAAAAAAACGGATAATATGTACAAACACTACCTGGGTCAAGATGCCTTTCCAGGTAGCCGGTAAGGATAGCATTTATCTCAATTTTTCTGCCCATTATCGTTAACTTGGATATGTTACGGCTTTTATTGAAGCTGACACATTTTCACATAGGAGGTTAAATTTTAGGGGTTCTCACTTAAATTTATTTTCCCGTTTTGTCGAAATTAAGCTCTTACCGAAGTGTTGCTTCTCGGTGTAAAAAATCCTTTTTATTCGCATATAAATTAAGTTCTTTGAAAATGTAGTTCTTTGCATAAATTCAATAACTCAATATTGTTTATACCTTTGTTAAATGCTCCCCGAATCAGCACAACTGAAATGATCTTTTTAATTTTCATGCCAAATTAGAGTTTTAGAGCTTTATAACCATTTTGATCTGAGCGTGACTGATGAGTTTTATGTAGACGAAACGCGCGTCTGTCGTATTAAATTATAATTTTGGTACCTTTGATAAATATTAACCCCATTTTCAAGGTTCATTGAATATAGAACATGATAGGGCGAGTGATCCGTGTACTATGGACACATTCTTGAAAAGTATTTAATCAATACTGGTCAGATGTGCCTAAACAATAAGCAATGTACGATTTTTATGCAAAAAGTACAAAAAAAAAAAAAAAAAAAAAAAAAATCCAAGGAAAATTCAAAACGGAAAGTTCCTTATCATATTGCAAAATCAAAAGCATCAAACATATCAAGCGAATGGAATTGAAAGGTCATATTCCCGACTTGGTACAGACATTTCCTTATGTCGAAATGACGGATTAAGCCAGGTTGTGTAGCTATCTTAACCACTCACGTGTTTGACAGTGAAATAAAATGTCATTATACTGACAACAATAAAAAACAAAACAAACAAACATAATAGGTAAAAAAGTCAAAAGTAGAGGTACAGCAGTCAATGTGTTATAATCTTGATCACTATAAAAAAAAATGATTTTAAAGTAAAAAAATGGCACTATTACAAAGCACATAAGCAAAAATTAAAGACAACAAAAAAAACAAAATATGACCATAGCACAGAATGGCGGGATGTGTAAGAACCGAGCCATGCCAAATGGATATTAGCAAAAATGAACAACAGTAAAGATAAATAATTCAGAAAGACAAATGAAAGAATCCTTAACACGTAACTAAGATGATAAATAAAGTCAGTACCCATGCAGTATCTATACTGCAAGACAGCCATTTATCGTTATTGAATTGATATGGAATATTTATCAATAAGGTATTTTATTTTTCGTATTCTTGGTATTTACCGGTGAACTTTTTCAGAAATGTAAATATGAATTAGTGTAATGGTCAATTTCTAGAAATAATTTGCATTGTTATGTTTTATTCACATGACTTGATATATAAGTTTATAACTGTAAACAGCTAAATAATAAGATATTTTACAATATGTACTGACAAAATGTGATGTCCGTGGTTGATGATAAGCTCAGTCCTCATATGAGTAGCATTTAATCGATACAATTCTTGCACATAAACTGTAGCATAATATTATATTAGTATATACAGTTAAATGTTTTGATATTCATCATGTCATTATTTTTGCAGTAATAAACACATCATATTAATAATTTATCAGCTTACCTTTCAATATGATAATTTTGGTTTTCAACTTTTTGCAGTCATATCCTTGAATTTTACGATTTGTGGTTTAAACAATGTAAATTAAAAATCTATTAAATCTTACCCTTTAAAGTGATGAACTTGGTAAATATCCCTTCTTTGTTTGAAAGAAAATCAAAGGATGCTTTAACTTTGACAGTAATATTTAACTTCCCAGGAGTAATACCATTATATGTAATGTAAGAATAACTTTCATTCCATTCTTGAAATGTTCCATTAACAAACCAAATGTAGGCATATGAGTACTCAATTTCAAACTCATCTGTCAAAACAGACGAGAGATTTAGTGGCTTTTTTGTTGCAAATGTATGATTATTAACATGCATTTTGTCATTGAGTTGTTGTTTGATTGTCAGTTTTCCATTTAAAAACTCTGAAACATAAAGAATAAAGTAAGAAAAAATGAAAATGTTGGTAAAACATCAATTATACAGCAACCTGACTTCGAAATAAAGCTTAAATTGGAAATGTTTACTATTTACAGCAGTAATGTAACACCTATTTATTATATAGTTATCTTAAAAAATATCAGGCAAAAACATAAAGCAAAACTTAAAAAAAATGTCATTTAATGACAGTTATCTCTACAAGGAGGCAACGACGACGAATCCAAGTAATTGCAATACCCTATAGGACCAGGCGATCTAAATCTAAAAAAAAATAAAAGTGTTTAAGGAACTTCGACTCATATGAAAATAAGAATAAGTCGGCAAATAGATGTACACAGTTGTATCCCATTGGAATGCTGACAATTTTCTGGATAATTATACCCCCAAATTATACAAAAATGTTGACAACGAGATACATTTCCAGCGTACTGATCACTTGATCTTCGGTGTGGAATGTTTTATTTTGTAGCCATTACTTAACAAAATATGCCGAGTTATACCCAAAAACAATAAATGTGTAGCGTATGGTACAAATTTTATCGAGGAAAGCCCTACTTTTTTAAGACAGGATTTCAATTTTTCTTATGGTATGGTAGATTAAACGGTGGAAAAATCGAATGATTTTATAGAATTTATTTCAAGAACTTACAATTTTTCCCGATGAACAGAACATGGTTCACGGAAGAAAATGCAGAGGCACCGGCGATGTATCGTTGTTGGTACGGAGCTTTGTGAAGGTTAGGTACTCAGTACAAACTAGGTAAGTTCTCAGATTTGTAGGGTATTGAAATATCCAATGAGGTCGTACAGGACTTATGGTTTCCAAGATCTCACCCTTTACCAAAGGTTACCTTTTTGTTCGATATTGTTTGAAGCTTTGTCCACAGGAACACATATATGTCGTGAAGAGATATTCAGATATTTCTAAGCGGGGCAACTGAGACCACCCCCAGTTTTTGGTTGGGTTAGTGTTGCTCAGTTAGTTTGTGAACTATTTTTTTTTATCTGTTGCTCTTTTTAAGCTATGGCGTTGTCATTTTATTTTCGGCTTATGAGTTTGGATGTACCTCTGGTATTTTCCGCCTCATCTTTGTCCCTGAAACCAACTTAGGTCGGACATTTACATAGTTTTTTAGCTTGTGGATTCTACGTTGTAGCATCGACCTAATTGCGTTAACTCATCCAGACCGTGGCTAAATCAATCCTTTTTTGTTTTGCCCATTCTGGCGTAATCCTCAATGGAATTCATTATAATTTTAAAGTAATGGCTGTAATTAATGTGTTTTGGCTCTCTAAAATTGTGACCATGATATATCACCTTCCAAAGATGTACATGTTGAACTATATTTAGATCACTTGTTATAACATGGCAATATGACTTGTAACTATATGAAGAGTGCGAACACTCATAAGTCAGAGGGTTTTTCAAGTATTCTTCTAAATCAAGATCTTGCAATGATTGTTTATAGTTAAATATTGTAGATGAAATTGTTTTGGTGTAACTATAGGAGACAATAACAACAGACTGATTTTGAAAAATTATATGTTTCTCCCTTGCTACGCAGAACGATGTGTTGATGGATCTTATTTGTAAACTGAATTTGATGGAATTTCCTCTTTTCATCATATAAAGGTTCTGATCTAACGGGTTTAAGTAGATGGAAAATAGCTGGATACAAAAATTATACTCATCACATAAAAATAAGTAGATGTACAAATGTAGTATGATTGTCAATGAGACACTACAGTTCAAACGAAGTCGGTGAATATAATTATATGCAACCGTACGTCCTTGTAATGAGATACAATGATATATGTTGGGAAAACTTATACTTCCTTTCATTGTGAAGTGCCATACTAATCTCTTCAACATTTCAAAAAGATTACAGGTAGCGACTTAATACAAGAACAAATGTAATATTACCCAGTCGGAAGATGGTGATTTGAAAAAGGAAAAAAAAAAGGTCACTAAAGTTCGAAGCTATTTTCGGAAGACTTTTTTTACATTGGGACCTTTAATGACTGTGACAGCTATTTCAAGCGTCAAACACTTTTAAAGTTAGGACAGTTACAAAATAACTGCAAAAGTGAAACTTATCAATTGTTACAACTTTAACAAACATTATAAGTCGTTACTGATATGGACAGTTGATTTTTCGTCCATTAGTGGATGATAGAAGAATATGTTTTTGGTCATATGTGAGATTTGATTTTAGGGTAGTGTTGAATAAACATATATTATATCTTCACCACTACAGGCTCGTTCTGAAAACTTTGCTACACCTTTGATTTTATCATTTCAACTTTATGACATTGCAGTAACTCATTCCCTTATCCTTTCATGGATAAAGGGGGATCATCCAGTTGTTAAAAAAAGTGAAACGAATAATAAAAAAAAACGGATTACTGTTAACAGACCGGTGTTGACACATCTTTTAACGCAGCCTTTATGGAGTTCTACAAACATAAATAGCCTAAACAAGGTAAACTCAAATCCGTTAAAAACGTTATCCGTGGAACAACAAAGAGGCTCAAATGATTTTGTGTAATAGGTTTTTATTGTTAAATTACTAGTCTAGTGAATTCTGTAGTAATGATTGGCATAGTGCATGTTTTACATGTGTTCTTTTCCTTTTTTGTTGTTGAATTTTTTATTGTAAAAAATCCTTACATAATCGAACCAAAAACTGATTTTCGGAAGTGAAGAATTTTCTTTTAAAGTCATAATTATCTGATCTTTCAAATTTAATAAAACTAAAAAAAAAAAACGCGGCTTGATATGTTCATGGTAATACACAGCTAAGGTCCATGTTTCTTAAACTGTTTTATGCAATAATGCATTAAGCTGATATTTTAACAGTATTGCAGTTTTCCTTCCATAGGATTTGAACGTCCAATTAGTAGCTTCTGTCACGATGTTATACATGTCCTCCTTAAACGGGGGAAATAACTCAGATAAGAAGAAGACAACCTAGAACACGGATGATTGACACATTTCTCAGTGGTGCTAGTTTGTAGTATTTCTTTTTTTTCTTTTTCGAAAGATGCACATCAAGTTCTGTCTCTGTGTGAGACGGGTGTTTTGATAACAGAGGAAATAAATAAGAGAAGACAATCTAAGTGCAAAACGGATACAAACCATTCCCGCCTGCTTGCATAACATAAACGGCAAGAAACAAGCTATGGAACCTTTTTTTGGGTTTAATTAATTAAGTAACGCTAATAAAAATCATTACTATATGGAGTTATAAAGTACACTACATACACTAACTATTTACTATTATATAATATTTCAGACGATCGTCGGTTCAGAGACAAACCGGCTGAAAAAAGATGAATAATATGTTATATACTGAATGGCTAATTTTACTATAAAACACGTGTACAAAGAATATCCTTTATTTTATACAAAACAGTATTCAGAATTGACTGTTATTGAATTTTTGTCACATATTCTAATTTGTAGATCGCTTTTCTGTCTGCATCGACTTTAACCTCGACAATTGTCCTTTCGGTAGAAATTCGTCAACCGCACAGCGAAAGGAAAAAAAATGTGGTGGAAGAAAAAGTAAACAAACGACGCGAAAGATTGTATTAGTATAATCTAAGAGAATAATTTAAATACACAAAATCTTTTTAATATCTGTAATGATATACTGTAAACAACTTATTTTCGCGGATGCTTTATTTGCGTTTAGCCCTTTCCTTTCGAGGCGATTTTTTTCGCGATTCTGAAATTTACATCATGAAGTTTAGTAATGAAAAATCCAAGTTTTACATATTCGCGATATTTTTCTTCTCGCAAAAGTCTAGAAAATAAATCGCTCTCAAAAATGAGTTAGTTTACAGTAGTTTAATCAACAAATATTATTGCATATAACATATAAAAACATTTTTTTTTCATCTCACATATCAAAGACATTATTCTGTTTTGACTGTTTATCAAGTTCACGATTAATCAAATTCGGATTCATATCTGAAAATAAGCTAGCAGTCAACAATCACCAAATGATATATTGTTGGTCGATTTTACGTTATGGATTCGTTATAAATGTAAAAACACGTCTATAGATAAGGACTCATTCAGGAAAATGTGCATGCAATTATCAGCAAAAACTCAGATGACTTTAAAAGAAAGTCAATGTTCCAGTATACCTTTGGTAAAACTTATATAGCCTTGAACTTATAGTATATAAAACACGAGCAATTATTTTTTATATTTGATTGATCATATGACTTAAAAATTGAAAATGCTCATTCTTATAAACACCACATTTTAACACGCATACTAACAAACTATTTGATTTTTTGTCGTGTTATTCTAATTTTTCTAGATATCTATAGATATTTAATCTTCTAATTACCTTTATTGAATAGCACATGATGTTCACTGGTGAATGTAACCAACAGGTAGCATATTATATTGCTTGTATTGCAGAAGGTACAATTGTAAATAGCTAGCGGTTATTCTAAAAAATAATGCTAAACAATAGCAAAGAGTATTGACTGAATATAATCCCTCATAAAACAATAATTGCATTGTTATTCTTGTTAACTATGATGATCGTAGTCTGTCAAAAAGAGAGGCGTTAGATACCAAAATACCATGGGTTTGGGGTCTGAGGTGTACAATATTTACCAATAATTAGGGCTCATTTATATAACTTATATAGTGTATACAAGAAACCTACCTGTTAGTAAAAACTTTGTTGAAGCATGACCTATCTTTACACTAAAAGGCCATATCTTCTCTTTCTTGTAAACTGTAACTTTCATGTGATATTCACCAGGACTAACAGCGTAACTCAAAAATGTATTTATATCAATACTTGACGTGTAGTTAGCTTCGGATGTTAATGTGTTCTTGTTTGCAGTATTTACCCAGCGATATACAAAAAGTGTTTTATTAGATAAAACCTCTTCAAGTGATGATATATTAGCTGAAAATCTAATGACAGAGTCCAATACTGCTGGGCTCGAACTGTTTACAGTGATCTGATATGGTTCCTCTGAAAATTAATACAAGAGAGGTAATTGGTGTCCGGACCTTATTTTGGGCCGGAAATATGGATGTTTTTGGTGTAAAAAAAAAGTGCAAAATATTACATAAACAATCTTTATATTGAGTTGACTTTAATCCTCAATTGAGAGAAATGGTCCAATCCAATTAGTTATGATAATGCTATAAGATATAACTTAATTGTGCAGTTAATGAAATCGAATATCTTTTAAGTGCAGTTGATGAAATGGAATATCATCTAATTCATCTAACTCGTAACTATCACAGTTGCATCTACTGACAAAATATTTGTATTCCTCATCTCAGATATGGACTTAAACGCAGCCTTTCACCTCATTTCCTCATCAATGAATTTTATGTCAAGATGACATATTTTTTTAGAACTCTCGATTCTGACTATTACAGACAAAATATTATTTCTCCACGCGTTGTATCTCAGATATGGACTCCAACGTAAACTTTAATCAGTCACTCATACGTGAAATGTAGGTCAAGATAACTTTATTTTTATTAGGACCCCTTGGTTATTCATTACGCATCTACGAACAAAATGACATGAACAAAATCTCATGAACTATAACTATAACACAGGTAGATGGGGAGTCGTGGTGTAGTGGTTAGTGCATCGGACTACTAACACAAAGGTTCCTGGTTCGATCCCCGTTCCGGCTCTCCCTTGACACCATTTGCGATTGTGGTCTTGACAAACAATGATAGTCCGTTGGAAGGGGACGATGAATGGCTGACTCGTGTTAAGAGAGAACCATATCTCTTGCACGTAAAAGACACCATTGTAGAAGGCTAATTCCGCTAAAAGGCAGCATTCGCACCCACAAAGTGGAAAGGGATTAATATAAGTTGCAATAACTTGTTTCCCAATTTACTATAAATAACTATGTTTAAACTAGATAGATGAACTTTAACTTGATGATGGACAGATAGAACACTAAATCCCTTCCCAACTTCGTTTGACAAAAGATATAAAAATCTTAAAGCAAACAAATATCAAATTATTCCTCTCAGTGAAGGCTGAGAAATCCTAGGCTTAATGTTTTCATTTCTATTCGCTTTTGGAGAAATTTAAAAGTATCAGCAAACAGTCATCAAAATAGGAATGTAGCTTTGTATGATATTTAACCATGAATTCTGCTCAAATAGTTATCAAAGGTACCAGGATTATAATTTAGTACGCCAGACGCGCGTTTCGTCTACATAAGACTCACCAGTGACGCTCATATCAAAATATTTATAAAGCCAAACAAGTACAAATTTGAAGAGCATTGAGGATCCAAAATTCCAAAAAGTTGTGCCAAATACGGCTAAGGTAATCTATGCCTGGGATAAGATAATTCTTAGTTTTTCGAAAAATTCAAAGTTTTGTAAACAGGAAATTTATAAAAATGACCACATTATTGATATTCATGTCAACACCGAAATGTTGACTACTGGGCTGGTGATACCCTCGGGGACGAAACGTCCACCAGCAGTGGCATCGACCCAGATGTGTAAATAGTAATCAAAGGTACCAGGATTATAATTTAGTACGCCAGACGCGCGTTTCGTCTACATAAGACTCGTCAGTGACGCTCATATCAAAATATTTATAAAGCCAAACAAGTACAAAGTTGAAGAGCATTGAGGATCCAAAATTCCAAAAAGTTGTGCCAAATACAGCTAAGGTAATATATGCCTGGGATAAGAAACCAATGCGAAAGGTCAACTTGAACTTACTACCAGTTATGAGAAATATTTATCATTGTTGAATGCCGCATGGTGACTTGAAAATGAAGGACAACAATACAAACTTCCCATATTTGTGTTTTACCATGTATTGATATTTATTTGTCTCATGTGCATTTACTCAATTTCCCCATGAAATCAAAAACCTTAATACAGTATAATAATTTTTTCTCTTCGTAACAACTGACAAATCCTTGACAAAATATTTTCATTTCAATCTGTTGATTGCAGTAAAGTTGTAAAGTATTACTTATAAAAAAAAACCTCCCGAGAACGTTTACGTTGAAAATAAAGATATCTTTATTAGGTCTTTCCACTTTTTTGTGGAAAGACCTATTGTTTTTCTTCTGATTTTTTTTTTTCTTCCGCCTAATTTGTTCTTGCGATAAATATATTGTTTCGCAATATGTCGCTTAGATATTTGGTATATGATATCGAACAGTTTATGCACCTTTGAAATTTACCCTGCGTAACTGAATATTTTTCTTTGTAGGAGTTATCTCCCCAAACACTGTTTTCCTTGTGTCCACTACTCCTTCGCGACCGTAAAAGAAAGTGACAAATTTATTTTAAATTGCTCGTTAAATCCTTCGCATGATTTGTCTTATTTTGACCGAAGCAATATGAAGGCTCCATATGAGAGTTATTTCCCCTAATGCATTTGATATAAGTGATATGCATTTCTATCTTGTAAACCATAAGTGATTGAGACCTAGGATCTTTTTATTTGAGGTCCTTGGTCCAAAAAATGAAAATTAGGTCAAGGTCAAAGGTCAAGGTCATATTCTAATTTTTTAATTTGGCTTATTTTCACTTATTTCCAAAAACCGTATAAGATATCAACAAATTATTTTTACTTAATTGTTAGTTGCGACATGTCTTAACACGTAAATTTTGATTGCAAGGGTACGTTGAACATAAAAGGGAGTTTTCTCCCCTCTTGTATTTAAAAATACGCGTATGGTGATATAACTCATTAACCAAATATAAGTAAGACCTATGGTCTTTTGATTTGAGGTCCTTGGTTTATGACCTTGAAATTGATCTCAAGGTCATAGGTTAATTTGACGTTCTAGATTTTGACCTTTGTTTTTACCTCATATGTATACATGATAAAGCCATGAGACTTTTGGCAATATGGAATTTAACCGTTTAACCTTGAAAAAAAACAACCGGAAGTGACCTTGTGTAAACCGGAAGTACCTATTTCTTGTAATTCATCAATATAAAAGTATATAGAACCAGATATTTTTGGAATCAGTGTCAAGTAAATATTCAAATATTATCGGAAGTAACATTTTTCAAACCGGAAGTAACAAATTATCTCCCTTATTTAAAAAATATTGTATAGAAACCATATATTTTTGGAATCAGCGTACAATAAGCAATCATTTGACGATTGAAATGACTTTTAAAACTTAATTTAACTACTTTCATATTAAAATACATTGTTTTGGTGGAAAGACCTTCAATTGTTCTCTGAACAATTGGTTTTTAATTATGATTATTTTTCTTAATGATGAAAACTGGATATATTATAATCAAAATAGAATATAAAATGAGAAAAAAAAAATGCAAACTATAAATCGTTTCCCATGTTCCTACGACGAGTTCTTGTAAGAACATGGTACCTTGTTTACATTTCTTGAAATAGTTTCGGAAATCCCCGATACGGGTCATGCGCATTCTGTACATAATAAAACAATGAACATTCATTGTTATAAATATTTGGTATCTTCTTCTCAATATAAAAATTAAATAAAACTAGTATCTCAATTGTTTGTAAAACAATTGAAAGGTCTTTCCTGTAAAAGTGATGTTTTCGTAATGCACTTGTTATCACCTGTCATTTGATATACGACAAGCATACCTTCTGAATCTTTTCACTTATTACACTTCATGACCCAATCCAACTAACTGTTTTGAGATCGTAATTACGGTATTTGTAATGTAGACTTGATGAACTTTCATTTGATATGCGACAACGCCATGTTCTAAAAAGTTTGAGTTGAGCACTTAAGTTAATAACCCCATCCAACTATTTTTTGGAGGACAGGAATTTAATATTTGAAATGTACACGTTATGACCTTTCATTTGATATGCAACAACCTTATCTTCAAATAAATTTTATGTTTTGCACTCAATGACCCTTCCCAACCCATTTTTTTGGGATATCAATTTGATATTGAAATGCACGCTTTATGGACTTTCACTTGATATGCGTCAACCTAACCATCTGAGAAGTTTGATTTTTTTTGCACTAAATGACCCCACCCTTCCCACTTGGATGAAAAAGGGGTTTGAAATTTTCATTTTGAGTAGAGCTCATTTCGACGTTCAATTTGATATACATAATGACTGCATTTGGCAAAGTGCTAAAAATGATGCAATATCAATTATATAAATAGAACTTATGAAACTTACAAAGTCAATGTAAAAGATGAAAATTTCAAATTGACGGTTTTTTTTAGTTTTTCATTGAAAGTTTTTGGTAATTCGTCAAACATATAGCCATGTTAAACTCTTCAATTTCTGAAAATTTCAGGTGGTAAGCTGTTGTTGATTCAGAAATACATACCTCCGTTCGCAAAATTTCAAACTGCATTATCTCTAAAACAACAATAGATATCCCATATCTGTTAAAGACAAATGATCTGCACTTTAAGGATAACATTGTAGAAAAAGATTTGGGACAATTCCGAAGTTCATCAAGGTCACAATGAATCATCAAATATATGATGAAAATACCAAACTTGAGAACCGGAAGTCGTAGAGACATGGGACTACCACCATTCAACTCAGGACCACTTGACCTTTTAAACATCACAAGGTCAAGGTCATAGTACACTTCGAAGGTCAAGGTTAAATTTCGTCATGACCCGACATTGACCTCAAATTGAAGGTCTTGAATTACTGATCATCTTAACAGTTTATAGTAGGTTGATATCTGTTACCTTATAAAAGATATACCCATGTTACTATAGTTTTAAGAGTTATGTTGACGTAACTTTTGAACAGACGGTCGGACATTTTTTTTTAGCTTATGTATAAAATGTAGAGCTCATCAAGAGGAACATTTCATACGCAGTATGTATGCAGCAAACTCTTATCGTTTTCTTAATATAGGTTGAATAAAGGTTCTATACTGCATCAAGTGTGATACGATATTTATAATCCACTGGAGACAACTGAATTATCAAATTTTAAATACTTGAAATTTGACTGTAAAGACTAGACACATTAAGTATTGCACGAAATTTGGTTGGGAAATCTGTTTCTCTAGTGATTTTTATATGATATGGAGACAACTTAATACTTCTTTTTGAATGATTAGCAAAAGTATTGACACGACCCAAAAACACTTTATAGGTTTGGTTTGTTAGCTGCATTTTCATTGGAAAATTAAAAACCAAAAATTTGAATCCCAAGGATATATACAGGTAGCTTCCAAGATAATTTTAAGGGCCACGGTGGTCGAGTGGTCTAAGAAGTTACTACTGAAATCACTAGCCAGTCAACACTAAAGGTCAATAAAGGTCGATGGTTTTCTCCGGGCACTCCGGCTTCCTACACCAATAAAAACTGATCGCCACGAAATAGCCTAAATGTTGTGCTTAAAAGTGTCGTTAAAACACCAAAAATCATATCAAATCCAAGATAATTTCAAAATAAAACCAGATGCTCCGAAGGGAGCAGCTTTATACGACCGCAGAGGTTGAACCCTGAACGGTTGGGGCAAGTATGGACACAACATTCAAGCTGGATTCAGCTCTAAATTTGGATTGTGATTAAATAGTTGACACAGAATGAATGTGGTCTAATGAACTCAAAATATTTTTTTTGCCTTTGAGCAATTCACTATGCTGTTGAATATTAATCCTTTCAAAAAAATGTTTGAAGAAATTTTCTTTTTATTTATGAAATCTGAAATGAGAAAAATTTAACCCCCCTTTTTTTTACATCCCCCTTTCCCTTTTTCCAAAACTGATCTCAATTCAAATTTCTAATGGAGTTTGCAACAATAACTACTCATTTAAATACATCATAAAATATTAAAATGTAAAATAAAGTGCTTGTTATCACTGAATGGTAAAGATTGTTTTAATTTATCAGTTGGTAGTAAAAGTGAATATACATTGTATATTGTATAAAACAATGATTTAAGTTGATTCAACTACTATTCTGGACAAAGAAAGATAACTTCAATTGAAAATTTCTTGCTATTGCACAATATTGTGCAATTAGATATTTCTTGCTATTGTGCAATACTGTGCAATTGAAAATATTTGCTATTGCACAATACTGTGCAATTGAAGATTTCTTGCTATTGCGCAATACTGTGCAATTGAAAATTTGTTGCTATTGCACAATACTGTGCAATTGAAGATTTCTTGCTATTGCTGAATACTGTGCAATTGAAAATTTCTTGCCATTGCACAATACTTAATATAATAATTTTGGATCCTGATTTGAACCAACTTGAAAACTGGGCCCATAATCAAACATCTAATTACATGTTTAGATTCAGCATATCAAAAAAGCCCAAGAATTCAATTTTTGTTAAAATCAAACTTGGTTTAATTTTGGACCTTTGGACTTTAATGTAGACCAATTTGAAAACGGGACCAAAAATTAAGAATCTACATACACAGTTAGATTTGGCATATCAAAGAACCCCAATTATTGATGAAATCAAACAAAGTTTAATTTTGGACCCCGATTTGGACCAACTTGAAAACTGGGCCAATAATAAAAAATCTAAGTACATTTTTAGATTCAGCATATCAAAGAACCCCAAGGATTCAATTTTTGTTAAAATCAAACTAAGTTTAATTTTGGACCCTTTGGACCTTAATGTAGACCAATTTGAAAACGGGACCAAAAATTAAGAATCTACATACACAGTTAGATTCGGCATATCAAAGAACCCCAATTATTCAATTTTTGATGAAATCAAACAAAGTTCAATTTTGGATCCTTTGGGCCCCTTATTCCTAAACTGTTGAGACCAAAACTCCCAAAATCAAACCCAACCTTCCTTTTACGGTCATAAACCTTGTGTTTAAATTTCATTGATTTCTATTTACTTATACTAAAGTTATGGTGCGAAAACCAAGAATAATGCTTATTTGGGCCCTTTTTTGGCCCCTAATTCCTAAACTGTTTGAACCAAAACTCCCAAAATCAATCCCAACCTTCCTTTTGTGGTCATAATGTGTCAAAATTTCATAGATTTCTATTTACTTAAACTAAAGTTATAGTGCGAAAACCAAGAAAATGCTTATTTGGGTCCTTTTTGGCCCCTAATTCCTAAAATGTTGGTACCAAAACTCCCAAAATCAATCCCAACCTTTCCTTTTGTGGTCATAAACCTTGTGTTAAAATTTCATAGATTTCTATTCACTTTTACTAAAGTTAGAGTGCGAAAACTAAAAGTATTCGGACGACGACGAAGCAGACGACGACGCCAACGTGATACCAATATACGACCAAAAATTTTTCAATTTTTGCGGTCGTATAAAAAGTAAAGACGTGCAAAGAAATCATCAGTTAAGTGACAATAAGGTCTGTGGATCAATTTTTTTTTATATACATCAATAAATAAACTCATCATAGATACCAGGACTAAATTTTGTATTTACGCCTGACGCGCGTTTCGTCTACAAAACCTCATCATAATTTTGATAAACATTCAAGGAATTTTATTATATTTGGACAAATCCCTTTTTTATAAACAAAAGACAGGATCCAGAGCAAAATAAAATTTATTCTCATTTTCAGTATTTCGCTATCAAATCGACTTAGTTTTGTTTTTACAGTAAACATTAAAATACAGTCTGAGGTTAAATTTGTTCATTCATTCATTACTTTGTCAGACCTTCATTCAGATATAGTCACCTATCCTCGTCATAAAAGACCAAAAGAAAAATACCATGAGCGACGTTGTTTATTTAATTATTATTGATAAAAACACGAGGATATAACTTTAAAAGCGTATTAAGTTGCAAAGTTAAATAAAATGGCACATATACTAGTATATAACAATACAAAGAATTGAAAAGAGACAGAGTTAAAACCAATGTTTTTGAAGAAACAATGATTGTTGATAAAAATTAATGGAAGGTTTTGAAAAAAGTACGCATCTGATGTTGAAACGATTTTAAACTTTATTGATGCAGTTTTGTCATTATTAAAAATTGCACAATTAGTGTAAAAAAACTAAAATAACAAAAATACCGAACCCCAAGGAAAAATCAAATCGTGAAGTCCCTTATCAAATAAATACTGTTTAGTGTCTATTAAAAGGGCACTAGCTGTCAAATTTATGTTCACCAATTTGACTCAAATTCTCATATTTGTTTAACAAAGTAAAACATTTATCAAAACTATTAAAAGTCTAAAAGAAACAATTTATAGGGCATGGGCTCGAAAAAATGTAGCTTCATTCATGAGTATTTTAGTCTAGACTAATTATCATCGAGTTGCCCTCCGAAGACCTCTAATGTCATATAAACGATATAAAGATAAATAAAGATGTAAATAGATTAAGCGAACTCGTGTTATTGGATTTTAATAGGTCTGTTTAATTTCATATAGATTAAAATTATATGTTGATCATCGTTTTAACCTGTAAACGTATGAATTTTTGTGGATCGAATTAATCAATCAAATGATTTACCTTCGTTTCACTTTCAATGTTGACATTCTTTTCCTTTAAATAACTGTACACGTACAATGCATGCGACATCTCTAGCTAGTGGGTTTTAATTGAAGTTTACATGAATAATGAGGTCGAATTATTCTCATGCAAGTGAATAATTCATCATCAATGTTTAAGCTTATTTTGACAAAATTGAATCATACTGGCTGCTAAAAGCGAATTATTATTTCACTATGTAACTTTCTTTAATGATTGAACAAATATTTTTTTTTTATATATCTCGTACCTAGTGCCCCTTTAAGTTTTTAGAAAAAATTCATATAAATCAAGTGAACAACCCTTTGAAGTAGTTTTCTGCTAATACAAAGACCCTAAACGTATGCAACATCAATAAAAATTTACTCACCAAAATATTTATCCAAGTTGAGCTCTGACTTTGAACCTGGTAAATGTTGATTTGTTAAATTTGTTTTTATTTTTATACCATGTTTTGATGGATGTTTACAGTCGTATAATCTACATGTAAACGCCTCTTTTAACAAGGACAGAAGTAAATAACACCATTTGCTTGGAACAAGCATATTTCACGTTTCTGTGTCGAAAGTCTAAATGTTGCATCCTTTGATAAATTAGTCGTTAAAATGCATAAAAACTCATTTCATTCCAAGTGTATGCACGTGTATATAACAATGATTCACATTCATAAGGTCCTTGTGAAATTTCTGAAATCAGAAAACAACACGTTGACTGTTAATGACATTAAATATGTGATAATATTTAAAGTGAGATACAAATGAAACTATTTTAGTTCAAAGTCTGCTATCGTTATATGAAAATAAAGATTAATCAGTCAAGTATCTAACCCAAGATTGTACCAAAATTTAGGACGTACGTGTTTACATCAAATGTCTCGATATGTAAACATGGTAAACATGTTTACGTATTGGTTAAGTAAAAAGTGACCAAGTATTGTCTGACCAATTTAGAATATATCCACACCTTACGAGTGACGTAACAAAATAAGTCTCTCCCATTGTAATAATCAAACATAATATGAGTTCACTTAAAGTGTTAACAAGTTATTGAAATGCATGTACATCGAAATATATTATAGCCATTTCAACAGGAGGAATATATGATGAGGTAGTTTAGTGATAACAAAAATGGATTAATTAATCAAAAATGAAGATTTCCTCTGCTTCATGTACAATTTGATAATTCTATATCAATTAAAATTCATACATTTTAAAAAGTACACAATGTTATATAAATCAGCTTTTTTAATTTTTGATAATGACAAAACTTCATCTATAAATTTTTAAAACCACAAACGTTTTTTTTTTTTTTTTTTTTTATCATACACTTATTTTCCTATCGGTGAAATTCAATGAATTCTTAAACATTTAATTTCAAGATCATCGTTTACTTAACGCCAACACCTAGGACAGCGGTTACGAAATCCTACCTTAGAGAAATCCAAAGTTTCGATGTGCGTGCATGTGGTGAGTCGGTTCTAATTAATATCATCTTATTTTTTTCCCAAAGATATGTCTAAGGATCGATGAAAGGTCAGCTTCTAAAATGTTGTTGTTTAAGAGAAAAATAGAGGCAAAGAACTATCAAAAAGTAAAATCACAAAAAATACTGCACTCCGAGGAAAATTCAAAACGGAAAGAATCTAATCAAATAGAAAAATTAAAAGCTCAAACAAATCAAATGAATGGACAACAGCTGTCATAATCCTGACTTAGTACCGGCATTTTCTTATGTAGAAAATGGTGGATTGAACCTGGTTGTATGGCTAGCCAAACCTCTCACTTGTATGACAGTCGCTTAAAATTCCATTATATTGACAACGATGCGTGAAGAAAACAAAAAAACATAATAGGTAAAAATGTCAAAAATAGGGGTACAGCAGTCAACATTGTAATGTTATAATCTTAATCACTATAAAACAAGCAAATATGTAACAAAGAAGCACAAAAATGCATATAGACCAAGTGCATTAGCAAAAATGAAAGACAAAAATATTCTTTTTACCAAAGCACAATAACTCAATGACGGATTGTATTAGTACTTGTACGACTTTGCCCCCCGCAGAGCTATAGAAAAACAGTACATTAACGGGTGTTACACGGACTCTTTTTAGGCGATACACAGACTCTTTTTAGTTGTTACACGGACACTTTTTATGAATAGTATCACTCGTGCATGATAAGTGAGTTCATGGGCACTTTAACTTTGAATTAGATTTGAACTTTTTGGTTCACCGACTTATTTCCTGTCTTTTTATTGAACAAAATATTTACGTTGGCATCAATATTTTTTTTCAAACATTTCTAGTTAAATACTATTCATATCAGTACACTAAGGGATAAGACATTTAACTTCAAAAAAGGGGGGGGGGGGTATGGTTTTCTCCTTAAATAGATATTTTGATCCCAAATTTTATGAGAAAAAAATTATTATGGTCAAGCAGATGACAAATTAATGTTCTGCATGATTCCTGATTTTCCGAATACCGTTAATAGTGCTAATTTAAACAAAAACATTTGGGTGATGGCGTTGAAAAGTAAATAGTTAATATACTAAAGAAAAAGAACATACCGCCCCCTTTATGAAGCAAAATATTCGGTCAATAAATGTTTTCTTCAATATATGGACATGAATAGTATTTTGGACAATGCTGAAAGTAAAAAAATGCTGATACCTACGTGTATTTCAATAAAAATAAGACAGGAAATAAGTAAATAAAAATCAAATCTAATATCAAAAGATAAGGTCCCTATCAACTCACCAATGCACGATTGATCCTATAAACGAAACGTGTTCATGTAATACACGTCCAAATAAGCAGCAAATCTAGAAGAAAATCAATAAACTTATGTCATCAATTTTGGGCGGAAAGCTGCGATTGGATCATATATTAACACGTGTTTAATCCCGATCAACACTTGCAAATCTAGAGACGAGCATGAATTAAAAAAAAATCAAACTATTTGCCTGAATATATATAATATTAAGACAAAATCCATTTTTTTCATAAACATTTCATTCACTATTGAAGTAGGCAATTCATTCTTTTGATACATTTATATTGTCATCGAATTTATATCAGTGACGGATCCAGGTCAAAACAGGGGGGTCCAACTTTGTGTCCCCATTTAAGTGCATTGATCGTCCAAAAAGGGTTGTTCCAACCCATGCGACTCCACCACTGAATATTGAATTCATGTATTTTGCAACAAACGCGCGATTTTTACACTTTTTTATGGGGGGATGGAATGGCACACCCTACATTTTTTCATCAAAAATAAAGATCACAGCCTCTTTATTTTAAAATGAATTAGACCCCCCTTCTCCGCTTTCCGTTTCATTGATAAAAATCAAACGTTATCTTACTTACCACTTAAATATTTCTTTAATACATTACCTTTTTACGAAGTTGCATTTTAAAAAGTCTTAAATGTGTACATCATTCATCTTTTACTTGAAATGGTTCTTTTTTTTTTTTATCAAGTTATTAGATTCCTGAATTTTTTTTTTCTTGAAAAAAAATCTCGGTTGAAGGGAAATGAAAAAAAAAATGTGTTTATACTATGATAACTTACATTTACTGCTTTGTGGCTAAGTTTCTCAAATGTTAAGTCTTGCTAAAAGTATTATTACTTTCTTGAAATGTCATACAAGTCAGATAAAAAACAAAAGTAACAAAAGAAACAGGCCGGTTACAACCAGCCGAATAGTTTTTCTGCACTTGTAGTCAGGTCAAGGTCCTCGGCTATCGCCTCGGACCTTGACCTGACTACTCGTGCAGAAAAACTATCCGGCAACGGTTGTTACCGGCCTGTTTCTTTGTTACCTTTGTATTTTATCTAATACAGAGCCATGTCATATGTGGGCCTTTTACAAAAAATGTGGATTTTCTTGTACAATCAATATTCTAAAAAAGTGTAAATATTTTTATCCAATTTTTGGATACACAATTTAGTTTTTGGTGTGTGTAACAAGTTCCAGCAAATTCAATATGAAATTTAGCTAGAGAAATTGCTTCCAGTGGGTTTCAAAGGGTCCAAAAACCCAAAAATTGCTTGTACGAAATTAAAAAACTAGTCTTTTTTAAATGCTGGTTTTAATACCAAGCGGATTTTTTTTGTTTTTGTTATTATAACAAGTGTGGACACATATGAGTGTGGATAGTATGTTTGGATGTTTGACAGTGTCTTATGACAAAAGGAGTTCTATGTTTTTCCTATATGGTGTTATTAGTTGTGTTGCACGATGACAAACAATCTGAGCATTAGGAGTGTTGTTTATTTATTATTTAGTTTTTATGTTCAAGACGGGCATGGAAGAGACATTAATTGCATTAGTTACCAAATGATTATGATAGAATATGTTCCACATCTTTGATTTTGGATACATTTTGTAGCTAGGACACATAATACATTTTTCTAGGTTCATTTTTTCATGTGTTTTTTTTTTTTTCTAAATGGGAGATGATATCTAGATTTGAGAACATGATATAAGGAGCCTGTAATTCAGTGGTTGTCGTTTTTTATGTGTTATATATTCGTTTTCATTTATTTTTTGTACATAAATAAGGCCGTTAGTCTTCCCGTTTAAATTGTTTTACATTGTCATTTCAGGGCCTTTTATAGATGATTATGCGGAATTGGCTTTGCTCATTGTTGATGGCCTTACGGTGACCTGTAGTTGTTAATTTCTGTGTCATTTTGGTCTCTTGTGGAGAATTATCTCATTGGCAATCATACCACATCTTTTTTATATGTATTTGCTTACTATTTGTATGGTTCTATTTATATTACTTTGTGGAGGATCGTCAGTATCATTAGTAAAAAAAATTGTTAAAAGGTCGAATTGTTCCTCAGATTAGAATACATTTATTGGTGTTTAGTAATGACAATGCCTGACAAGATGCTAGGGGCTAGATGAGCTAGGAAGTAAACTTCTGTGCTGATTTTTATCAATTCTTTGATAATATTTCCTCCAAAGCTGGTTGAAGCAAAAAAAAAATTGACAAATATGAAAATGATTTCACCAAAAGAACTTTTTTGAGCATGCTTCAAAGACTCAAAACTGCTCCAAAAGTAATCTAATAGAATTTCAAGCCTGTCAAGTGGATATTATCAACATCTACTTAATTAGTCTTAATATGTCTAAATATCTAAAAAGTTATAGTATTCAAAAGGTATTGCAAAATTATTCTCTTTTCATTTTTGTTTGTTATATAGATACAAATATAAGTGATACATGTACCACAAATACAGTATTTGTTGTGGTATGAAAGTGTAGTAATTAACATTTACTGTTACAATGTTAATTCACTCAAATTTATTAGAAATAAACAATTGAATGAAAAATGTTGAACATGTACAATGAAACATAGTTTTAGAAATCCATTAAGCCAGATAGGCCTTATATAATTTTTTTAAAACATAATCGAATGACCATTTACACTCGGGACCAAGTCATCAGTAGGCAGTACAGATGTATTAAAACAACCTAGCATCATATTGCTAGTAGCGGGAGTAGCATTGTCGGGTAAATTTGTTCTTTTTATAAAATTTGGTCAAAGGACATATAATGTTTGGTTCAAATCGATATATGCTTTTTATCTCCCTATTACTTACATTGAAGAAAGAGGTGATACTACTTTGACAAATCCTTGTACATGAGAGTTGTCTGTCAAATCTTTATTTCACAAAGAATGAATTGCATAACAATGAACTGAGCTCAAAGCAAAGTACTTTAATAATACACTTAGACAAAGAGCTAAATCCAGTGATATACTTTGTACTGCAGGTTCTTCATGAACATCCATTGACCAAAACCATATCTCAATAAAATGCCATACTACATGGTTGGATCAGAAGTCCTGAAAAAGACATGTTTTTTTTTTATCGTATTTTAAGTATATATGCACAGGTTAAAACTTTCTTGTGGTATAATCATTCAGTATCTAGCAACTATCAATTTGCTTCATGCACAAATTGATATCGGTTGAGCGCTCCTCTGTTGGAAATAACAACACACCTCCTGGCTCCACCTAATTTAAGTCAACTGATGAAGAAACATTCAAAACTATAAAATGTTATCCAAGACTTTTCAGTGTCTATTTACCATTGCCACTGAAACAGTGATATATTTGTACACATATACAGAGGCGGATTTAGAGGGGTGCCCAGGGGGCCCGGGCCCCCCCTTTTTGGGAAAAAAATTTGGTTGCTTATATAGGGAATCACTGAAGCGTGACTTGAGCGGGCCCCCTCTTAGATCAGTCAGTGGGCCCCCACCTATAAAAATTTCTAGATCCGCCAGTGCACATATATACATGTAAGACTAAAATTTTAAAGTACTACATATATAAGACCAAAACTGATATTCGGTCTTTACTACATCTTCATTCCCCAAGTCATTTTCAAATTTTCCAAATTTAGCTATATTTAAGCTAACCACTCCTCACACACATGTATAGATTATCAGTTTTTCTACACATGAGTATCGTAAGATATTTGCCAGTGAGCCGCAATGAATATTTTTAGCGAGTGAGCCCAGCTAATGAGCTAAAATGAATCAAATTGTGTACTCAGTTAGAGTTGTTGATATTTTAAGGTATCTTTACAAAGAAAACCTGTAAATCTCAGTGGCAATTCAGCACTTTTCATAAAGGGGTGGCCTCTGACTTTCCAAAGGGCTGCCCACTCCTGTCAAGCTTTAATGATTTCCTATATAATCAACTAAATTTTTCCCACCAATAGGAGGATCTAGGGGGCAGACCCCTCCCCCCTTTTCGTTGGAAAAATTTTGTTGATTAGGCCAATTAAAATTAATTGATAGATTTTCATCCCCGCCCGCCCCGAATTTTTTATTTTTTAAAAATTATGATTTCCGGATTTTGTTCATGTCCGTTACCGGTAACCATCGATAGTGTAACGTGTTTGGCTTATGAACTATATGTTCGTATCCGTTTTCACAGAATCTGAGACACTCCAATATCAATCTTTTAATTAACTCAAAAACCCAACTACAACTTGGAGGCTTTACTTAAAACTACAAGACCAACTTTGACACTTAATAAAGAAATAACACTATTTACACAAATAACTTTGTATCAAAAAGTAGTCTGAAAACTAGAACCTCAATTTATCCTTGATCCTTTCACTGACTCCGAGGTCCCAACTGATTTGACAAACAATTATATTAAACTTAAGAATAAGCTTCAAAAATCCTAGGTTCCTGAAACACCTAGTTCTGAGACACCCAGTCTCTGAGACAACTAGTCTCTGAAGCACCTAGTTCCTGAGACAACTAGTTTTGAAGCACCTAGTCCACGGAGCACCTAAGTCACCAGATTATTACAAGCTATCTGTTCGAGGGACTGCGACCATTCCCGAGAGAAATTACAGTTTCGGAACAACGCGGTAGCTTGCAATAATTGTAATACCTAGTCTACGAAGCACCAAAGTCACCAGACTTTTACAAACCACCTGTTCGAGTGACTGCGACCATTCCCGAGGGAAATTACAGTATCGGAACAACCCGGTAGCTTGCAACAATCGTAAAGACTTCAAAAACCGCTTGCTTCAAACCCACAAGCTTTCAACTCAAACTAGGTTTACAAACTTTCCTTTTAAACTACTTTATTGGCTGGTATTCACTTTCCGATGTTCATCCGTCGACGGCCAATTAATAAATGAGCGACTTGCAATGAATCGGTGTCTTTATATACCAAGAGCGCGGACCTCGAAGAGAGCACCCTAGCAACAATTAACGCGTCTCATAACAACCAAGGATAAAAGACTGATTCTATATGTATTATTCGTTAACGCATTGTTCAAACGGGTAATTTATTATGGATAACAATTCACCGATAAATTACAAATATTGTCTTATGCCTAAACTGCATTTTTGTCACAATAGTTTCATTTCATTCAAAACTTCCTGTTTCAAACTTTGGTTTTGTATTTCTTCGAGTAATCTAACGAAAATGATTAAGTCGACATATATTCTGCTGCTCAATGATAACATCAACATCTACCGAAAATAGAGATTGATTACGAGAAGGGCATGAAATATTCGGGTTATGAGTAAAACGATGTGTCTAAAAACGCAAATCGCGGTATGTCACAAAAGATTAGAAAACCGTTCTTATTTTTATTTATTACAATGACTTTGTGTCAGGAAATTGGGGTGTGAATGATATCCAAAGCGTAAGAATTGTGGAACACACTGGTACAAAAGCATGACTGGCTTAAAGAAATTGACAAAAGCACAAACTTGTTAGATTGATGACCGTATATTGAGCTAAACAGAAAGTCTACAAACATATGCATTTTATAGCAAGCCCTTAGTTTTACCTTAGATGGCTGTCGTTTTTTGTTGACAAACAGCAAACACCCTCTGTCCCAATATCCTCAATTCATTATTTAAACAACAACTTCTTTTTGGTAAAGTTCATAATTATATCATGTTGCATCTTGGTTTAGCACCAACACTATTACTTTCAATACTGTTTGAGTTTTTATTTTATTCTGTACTCATAACACTTGTGTTGCATACATTTGTACCAATGCATTTGATTAATTTTATGGGGACTACACAACATCGCTTAGAAAGCAAACTAAATTTGGTGAAGGTATAGTCCAACTGAAGAGAGCATTTCTCTACGTTTTTTAAGTTAACTATAAATAGACATACCCGTAGCCGGGGGGGGGGGGGGGGGGGGGGGGGGTTCGGACGAACCCCCCCCCCCCTGAAAACAAATAATGCACTGTTAAAGTCAACGTTCTGTTCGAATTGTGACTGTTAAAGTCGAGTTTTTGGGGCCAACGAACCCCCCTTTGGAAATTCCTGGCTACGGGCCTGATAGAATTCTAAAGTTTCAATTACATGTATAACAGTAGTTGCAAATCAGAGATATTCATTCAAGAGTTTGAAAAGTTATGTACCATTTCTTAAGCATGTATATACATGATATAAGCTTAGTTTACACTTGCTTATACCCTCCGCGGTATAAAGAACTCGTCACAAGAAATAAAATTTAAAAATTAAAATCCTCCCACCCACCCCATTTTTTTCAAAAATCTGGATGAAAATCTACTTATTAATTTTAGTTGGCCTTATATAGGGAATCACTGAAGCATGACTGGAGCGGGCCCCACCTTATGAAAAGTTCTGGATCCGCCACTGCCACCCCCTGGGTCTGTCTATGCATCTGTTTATGGTTCTGCGTAATAGTACCAATACTGGTTTTTTTCCACCTTCCTTACTTGGCCCTAGACAGTTGCTTATCTGGTTAAGGTTCTATCACTAGCTTTTTTTAGACTAGAGATTTCATGCGTACAAATTAAACCGGACGCATGTACGCATGTACTACAGACGAAAAGAGACAAATAATTTTATATAATAACCTTGAGTTTACTTCGACTACTGATATGCAAACCAAAAAACAGACACAAATACATTTGTATCATAAAATAGCGATTGAAAGATTGATTGCACTTTGAATGTATAGTTCAGACTGAGACACGTGTTACATGTGGAGCTGGTTTGTTTACAAATAATAATGTCACGTGATCACTCACTGACATCACAATTTGCATCGAACTTGCAGTACACTAGACAGTTCGCTCAAACAGTACCCATTATCATGCAACGCAAATGTGATTGGTTATCAAATAATACAGAAATAATGCATGTATAGTTTTAGAAGAAATTAGTTCATCAAATAGATTAGATTTTCACTTTTGACACGAATAGGTCGGGTTGACATTTCTGTCATCGGGGATAATATTGAGATAAATGGGATTAAACTGACCGTCAAAGATGTCTAGAGAAGCACATCTGGAGAACTTTAACATAAATAAGCCATACTTACCAAAATTACTCTATATTAATAAAGCCTATGTCAGTGAAATTTCACAATGATTACGATAAACAATTTTGATACTGACGATGATGCTGGTCACGGTTAAATTGGCGCAAAAAATATTCTTACTCCTATTGCTTTACCAGAGACATATAATACAAGACATATAATACAAGAGATTGGCAACTCTAGTAGAGTCTATATAACGGCCAATGAAATCACTTGGCCACCGGAAGTGCTTGGGATTATGATGTGACCTGGGATGAAGGAGGATCGAGATGAGAAAATTCCGCCATTGTTGTTAAAAGAGACGATACGCTTACAGATTTGTTTTCTCGTTTATGTCAATTGCTTTCACAGCTAAAGCAGAGTGCGCATGCCGGTCATAGAGGTCACTTTTCAGAGAATGTAACAGAGCACATAGTACATAATGATACACCAGAAAAGAAAATAAAATTGGGAGGGAATACGAGTTATCGGGTGGGCATGTTAACTCTCAGCATAAATAGGTTCAACAAAATTACAATCAAATTTCGACTTAAGGTAAGTCTCATTTAATTGTACAATTTTATTGAACCTATATGCTGAGAGTACCATGAGATTTCAGAGATATGTGATCTGTTACACATAACCAGTCTTTTATGTCGATATAATCAGGCATAAATAATTACAAAGTAGTAGTTAACTTGTATTTTTCCAAAGTATAACTAAACAATATATACATACATGTACACATAATTACATGATATATGCAACTTTATAGTAAACTGTTCATAGATATTCTAATCAATCAGTTTGACAATTTTTGACTTCTCAAAACTTTGACACTAAAATTATCATTATAATTTTGTTTTGAAACTGGTCTGTTATAAAATTTTCTAAATGTTGAATCATTTGACCATCCTGCAGCTTTTAATATTGTGTCAATAGAAGTAGCACATTGAAAAGCTGCTGAGGTACTAGCTGATCTAGTACTATGTGATTTATAAATTGTAATATCTATACCAGCCAACTGCAGAACAGTTTTCACCCAACGTGCAATAGTGGCTTTAGACACATGTTGATACGGTTTGACACAGCTTAATATTAGCTTTTGAGTTTTTCTGAAGGAAGATGTTCTAAGTAAATATTCCTTAAAAACAGTAACTATACAAAGTCTATCATCATCTATAAAAGCTGGCAACTCTATTGGTTGTAAATGTGATCCAGGCTTTGAACATTTTAATAAAGTTCTTACATCTATATATATGCTACTATCTGTAACATTTATGTCATCCAAATCAAAACAATGAATAGTTTGTAACCTTTGACCTGTTAATAATAACAGTAATGTAACTAACTTGTACGATAAAACACGCAAAGTCAACATGTGAACTGGTGTTAATGTCATAAGATATTGTAACACTATATTAACATCCCATGTCTTTTGATATCTAGGTAATGATGGTTTAAGATTAAAAATACCTTTTAAAAATCGCTTCACTAGTGGCCATTGACCAACCGTTATTTCTCTATTTACTGACAAAAAAGAAGATAACATACTTCTTGCAGTGTTAATAGCACTATAACCTAAACCTTGTTTATAAAGTAATGTTAAAAATTCTAAAACATTTAACTCAGTGGCTTTAAAAATATCGATTTCCCTTTCACTGCAAAATGACAACCATCTTTTGCAATATGTCCAATATTGTTGTTTGGTAGCTGGTTTCCACGATGATGCAATAATGTCGGAAGCTTCTTTTGATAGTCCATAACTTTGGAACAGTTGCCCGATATCCTGAAAACTGCTAATTTTAATTTCACTATGTGATGCTCTATTGTCGGACTTTGAGGTTGATAAAGTAGATTTTTCTGGCTGTTTATCATAAATGAATCTGCCACTATCCGGTGTAATATCAGTGGAAACCAGTTTTGGGTGTTCCATAACGGTGCAACTAACGTCATGTCTGCTTTGTCCTTGTCTACTTTTGCAGTATCTTCCCAATCAGACTGAAAGGAGGAAAACAATAGCAATTAATGTTATTCCATTGAACTGAAAAAGCATCTACTGCTTCTGCATAACTATCAGGAAAATATGAATAGTAACGTGGTAACTGATGATTAATCTTGGATGCAAACAAATCCAAATCATGTGGTCCAAATAAACTATTTATAATATGAAAAACATTTTCATTTAATTTCCACTCAATGTCAACATTTATTGATCGTGAGAGGCGATCTGCCTCTATATTTGCAACTCCAGGCAAATAAAACGCAGTTACCCAGATTTTTCTATTAATACACCAATTCCATAATTCTTTTGTTAACGTGTTTAACTTCAGAATGCGACCACCCATTTTGTTAATGTAATTCAATGCCACCATGTTATCTACATAAACTTGTATATGAATTTTTTCCCTAGAAGAACAAAACCATTTTAATGCTAGTAATACAGCTTTAAGTTCTAGAAAATTGATATGATTTTTCTGTTCTTCGTACGACCAAAAACCTTTGGTTTCTAACAGTGTATCTTGCACAACTGCACCCCAACCCTTGCTTGAACTATCCGTCTTAAGAATAAAGTCAGGATCCTTTTGATTTATCGGGTTGAAACTGGATTTAACATTATTAACCCACCAGTTTAAGTCAGAAATATTATCCTCTGACAAAATCATTTTTGCATCAAAATTTCCATAGTGACATTTTAACAATATATCTTTGGTAATTTCTAATGACTTGATATATAGTGGTGCAAACTGTACACCAGGTTGTGTTGCTACTAACTTTCCAATTACTTGGGCAAACTCACGTATTGTAATCTCTTTCTTTAAAATTAATCGAGAACATAATTTTGCAATGTTATCTGCCTTTTCTTCGGTTAATGTTATACGCATTGTGAGTGAATTAATCACAAATCCAAAAAACACAATAATTTGGGTAGGCTGAAGAACAGATTTATCTGGATGTATTGTAAATCCGAGATAATCCAACAATTTTACTGTGTCAGTTATATTCTTTTGACATTCAGCATAAGTTTTGCTGACAAGTAAACTGTCATCAATGTATGGTGTATTACAATGCCCTTTACTCCTTAATTTTGAAAAAACAACTTTCAAAATTTTGGTAAAAATTCTCGGAGCTGTTGTTAAACCATTTGGCAAACAAGCATATTCATACAAAACATGTTTCCAATAAAATCTTAAGTATTTTCTGTCATTTTTGTCAACTTTCACAGAATAATAGGCATCTTTCAAATCAACAGATCCAAACCAGCAATTTTTTGAAATGCTTGTCACAGCAGTTTTAAAAGTTTCCATTTTGAAATGAATATGTTCAATATCAAGATTTAACTGTTTTAGATTTAAAATAACTCTATAAGTACCATCTTTCTTAGGTCTCACAAAAATATTTGAGACATATTGATCCTCAGTTTGAGTTACAGGTTGAATTATTCTTTTTGTAATAAACTTGTCTATTTCTTGCTGCACATATTGATTTTCTATAGCATTAAAAACAAGTGGGTGTGGTTTATTAATCTGTGTAGGTATGTTTTCAAATTCTAGCTTATAACCTTTGATTATGTCTAAAATCCAATAATCAGATGTCAATTCTTTCCAACGATCAAAAAACAATGATATTTTCCCTCCAATAAAATTGTTTGGAAAATTTTGTAATTGTTCACAAGATATATCAAGTAATTGATCATTTGTACTTACATCACTTGCAGATACAACATGATCTACTTTTGATCTTTCTTTTTCTTCTTGTATTGAGTCTTGTTGTAGTCTAAAAAACTACCATCATTGTATTTTGGTTTTTTGTTCGGTACATGTGCCTTGGGCTTGCCACCATCAATTTTGCGCTTTTTCTTCCCAAATTTGTGAGACGACCCACCTCGCCCTCTGGCAGATTGATGAAATCCAGTTGACTTTTCATGGCCAACTTTCTTGAAGACACTGTTCTCGGCATCCATTTCTTTTATTTTTTCTTTAATGTCGTCTCCAAATAACATGTCTGTAACAGGTGTTGTATCATCACACAACGCTTTATATTGTGGCTGTATGTCACCTTTTATAAAACTTCTACGTCTAAAAGTTATTTCGCTGAAAGATGCTTGCAGCATTTGGTAAGTATCCTTACATGTAACAGTGTAAGATTGCACCTCTTGTATTGTTATAGGTTGTTGGTTTGATGATTTTTGTAGGAACATGTCCATCATGTACATCATGGGGCAGGCTGCCTTTGAAAGCAAATTCTGTAAGTGTTGCAACTTGAGATCAACATCTTTATTTCTTGTTGTCATTTGTCTCCAAATGCCTACAATTATTATTCGACCTCTATGACCGGCATGCGCACTCTCATGGTACTCTCAGCATATAGGTTCAATAAAAGTATATTCAACAGATACATTTAACTAGTTCTACCAATTTGTTTATACTATAATGTGCTGAGATGATGATAATAATCAAATGCAGACTAATTTAAAGTCGGTCCATTCAGCTTCCCCTCTTTATTGCTGTAGAACCGGTCTGGTCCACCATTTTTTTTTTTCGTAAAACGTAGAAATTTAAAAATGTATATACATTTTTGTAGTGATTTTCTACTCCCAATTGTTATCCCGTTAAAATGAGACTATTTTCGTATAGTTTGGTCAAATAGTGTTTTCATAAAATACCATCAAAGGGTTTTTTTTTTTTCGCATTGATACCCAAATCCAGCTATGAACTACCATTTTTTTTTTCATAAAACTTAGAAATTAACGAATAAATATGCAATTTAATAATCTTATATTATTTCCAAATGTTATCTTGTTAAAATAAGACCAGTTTAGTAAAGATCGATCCTATAGTGGTTTCTAAAAATTTCAGCAAAGGTGACTAATATTTTCATATTGATACCAAAAAACCTAGTCCAAATAAAATTATCAAAAACATATCAAAGATGATCAAATAATTGTTAAAAAAAACAAAATGTCAAACTGGTTAGGCACTTAAATGGCTTCATGGTGCCAAGAAATCTTTCTTTTGCATGATTAAAATTAAATAAATCTTCATTTTTCAAATATGATGACACATTTCTTAAACTTCAATATGAATATACATGTATTAAAAAGTAAATATTTAAAGATATTTCTCTTGTCATATGCTTATATATACAAACAATTATCAACAGATTATCTGTGACATTTTGTCCTACCAAATTTGTGACTATGTCCTGTGGCTTTCTGTTCGTTTACCTTTTGTAAACACCTTCCCATTGGCGGATCCAAAAGGGGGGGTGTTCCAGGGGTTGGAACCCCCCTTTTCTTTTTAAAATGGGTGGATCCGCCCCTGCTTCAAGACCCTCATTGTAAACCCCTTCAATACCCTCATGAGATCTCCAAAATATATAGAAGCAGAGACTAAATAAAGTTTATGTCAGCTTACGTTGTATGTTCACTGTATGACATTTAACAATTGATAAACATATCAAATATGTGTGCCTAATAGCAAGCTTGAAAGGTCTATACATGTACATGACAAAATAAATTTAAAATAGATTTAGCATAATAAAAACCTGCAGAATGTTATATGACATACATGTAGGAAGTAACGTTTAAAAGTAAGACAAATAAATGTTGTATAATAGGCTTCAAATTTCTTTTCAACTCTAAAATATATTTTTTTTTTAATTTAGAATGCCAAAAAGGAAAAGATGTAGTAAGTTAACAAAAGGAGTTAAAAAGAAAAGTAATCCTCGGCCATGGACAGCTGTTGGTACCATTATGGAGGAGATATATGTTGCCGTTCAATCCACACTGAAGATGAAAAGGTTCATCATATGTACGCTTGAATTTGATTGTCATGCTGATTGTTTTCTGGCACCAGTGGGAGGCACAGAGCAACTGATTACACAAAAAATTGAGATATTTGCAGTAAATGAGACACACAATGAACATGAAGAACCTTGCCTTTCTCCCTTTCAGACTTTATGCAAGTTATTACAAGTTAGCATCTGACACTGATACATATATCCTTAGCTGTACAGATACCGAAATTTGAATAGTTGAACTATACCATTTCATTTGCAAGGAAATGAGCATAAAACTCTCAGTTATCATTGACAGTAACATTATAAATGAATGCTTGATAATAAAAATATTATTTATACCTGGAATGATTTTTGTTTTCTTATATCTTGGTTTAATTATTGAAAAAGGATGGAATCATATGTAGTGATAGTCTAGATATATTGTTCTGATCACCAGTCTGACTGGTCCTTTTCATTTCAGAATACTGGGATGTATGTCTTGTTTTTTTACAGATGTTATTTGGTTGATTGGGAAAAAAACATAACAAAAAACCAAATAGGAACAAAAAATTGTACGGCTTGTGAAATCTATTATCATGCCTTTATTATGTTTGTGCCTTTCCAAAGTAAAGAGCATCATGCCTTTATTATGTTTGTGCCTTTCCAAAGTAAAGAGCATCATGCCTTTATTATGTTTGTGCCTTTCCAAAGTAAAGAGCATCATGCCTTTATTATGTTTTTGCCTTTCCAAAGTAAAGAGCCTGTAATTCACTTGTGGTTTGTTGCTGTATACAATATTTGGATTTTTTGTTATTATTTTGTACATAAATCGGGCCATTAGCAGTGGGATTTCCAGTGACACTAGAACAGTTTTCTTGATTGAATTGTTAAACCTTTTTCATAAATAGACCTTGTATAGTTGACAGTGCAGTATGAATTTTTCTCATTGCTAAGAGCCTTATGGTTACCTAAAGTTATTAATTTGTCTGTGTAATTTGGTTTCTTGTGAAGAGTAAAGTATTATATTGCATATACTGTACAGAAAAGAAATGTCATACACTCGCACATCAATATGTAAAAAATATGAAATATTTGCCACTGGACGTTAGGCAACCATCAATTAAATCAGCCTGATCAACAATAAAGGTAGACACATTTTCATGCAGTTTGTATAAAGTAAAAGAAAAAGGTATTAACTAACAAATCAAGTCAAGTAGTTGTTAAACTATTTACACATGTGCATGTCTGTTTCAAAACTAAAAGGAGATTTTAACTAGTCAAAAGGTATATTAAAAAGAAGGGTAACATGTACATTTCAAAACATTTAGATATCAATATGGTACTGGTGTATGCTTTGAAGTCAACTTGCCAATTTAACAGAAGTATAGCATAGTAGAATGTTTATTCTTACAAAAATTGTTACACGAAAAGGCGGCAATACCTGCTGCTGTGAATTTTTATCGTATATTTAGCAGTTCCTTACACTTAAACTATGGTTTAATCTCTTTACATTCGAGACTTATACTGCCATTTTCTATTAAATGATCATTAAATGTAAGTCCAAAATACACAATCCGTGAAAAGGAGAAACCATAAATTAACCGACAATCATAAAAAAAAAAAAAACTCAATGCAAGCTCATAATGTAAATTTCGAAAAACATACTTAAAAAACAATTACCGACAATCCCCAAAAAACAACTCAATACATGCCCAATTAATAATGAACACAAAAAGTAATAATTTTTTAATGATCTATAAAAATTATGACTATAAGACAAAGTTGATCATGATTAACGGTAAATAAACAAACAAATTAAGTTTTTTTTTCTACTCCTTAATTAATTTTATATTTTGTATTTTTGGAAAGATTGTGGACACCTGTGGTGTAACAACTTCTTGTGTACCAGGTGTCAATTAATTAAAACTCTTTTAAACAGGTTGTGATTTACCTGACCATCGAATAATTCAAGCCTGATATACATGTCACACTGTGAAATTATGTCTCCGACACAGGTGTATATTAAATAGAAACCCATTATGAAACTATCAAATAAAATGAACGCTGATACAATTTATTAAGTGTCACCTATTTAATATCGTTTTTTTTTTTTAATTCAATATCAAATTATGTCTCTTTTTCAATATTACAAATAATACAAATCAAAATTAAAATGACATTGAAATAAATATTTATGCATGAACTCAAATTATTTAATTAATTATGTTAAATTTAACACTGAAACAGTTAATTTATGCTTAAACATTCACCCTTACTTCGAGTACTTTTAATACTTTGATAAAGACTCTATTACCCAAAGAGATCTCGCGAGGTTTAAATGTGGCCGTGTGATATTACGGGATTTCGCCGAGTTGCCAATCTCTTGTATTATATGTCTCTGATTAAACATACAATTATACGGAAAAGACTATCTATCAAAATTCACGTAGAAAAAATCCAGTATATATGCTGGGATTCGAACTCAAGACCTTTAGCATATCAAGCCACGACACAACCACTACACCAGGACGACTGGATACGATCTATCAGTAATTTAACATACTTAAAGGAAGCATGATGTTTTTTATAAGTGGGGCGAGTTGGCAGACCTTTATTCAGTGGGGTTTAAACCCTTTTCGTTAATAATTAAGTGAGTTGTCAGTGATTGTTCAGTTTGATTTTACACTTTTTCAAAAGTGGGGAGAGTAGGTAAACAAGAGTGGGGCGATTTTTTTATAAAGTGGGATGTAAAATAGTTATCCCACTCGGACTTGGTGTGTCAGTGTAAGATCACCCTCTGGCCTCCGGCCATCGGGGTGATCTTACACTGACACACCGCGTCATCGTGGGATAACTATTAATGATGGTTTATTGATTTTCTGACAATAATTAATAAAGTTTATGTATGCGTTATTTCAGAATTCTCGCAACTTGAATTTAGGATAACTGCGTGTTAAATTTTTGCGTGTGTTTTACCAATCAGCGAAAATAATACACAGCGAAAATTTAACATGCCCATTTTGCCATTAAATCGCGAAATAAACCCGACGCGAAAAAAAAACCGATATATATACGGTATATATAAAACACGGTTTAACTTTGCTGCATTGTTTTGAATAATATAATGTGTAAATATCTTACCTTAATAAATGCATGATAAGAAACAAAAACCAATGTGAAGTAGTAAATTCATCTGTTTCACAAAAATCTGTAATTTTTATTCTTTATCATTCCAGCTGTAATACAAACTAGCTACGAAAGGTAATGGGTCTAACAGTGAAAGAAAGACAACAACGTTTTAGGGACAAATTAAAAGGAGACCAAGACAGATTAGAGGCCTTCAGGGCAAAGGAATGAAAGCGGTATCATGACTACAAAGAAATTGGTATGGTTAAACCTATAAACGAGATGTCTGAAAGATCAAAAAGAAGTTAAAGAAGGCGATGGAGGTTATCAAAGAATAAAGAAAGACAACGAAAAAAAGACCTTGAAAACGACCTAACTCCACCAGCATCACCAGCTCATCACAACCACCCACATGTTCCCGTCAAAAAATCCAAAGTAAGAAAAAAAGAAACAGAGATCAAGCAAAATGCTATAGAGATAAAGCTATATTAGAGAAAAAGTTGGAAAGCACAAAAAGGAAAGCTGAATTGTACAGACTACGTATACATAGAATGGAAACAGAGAGAAGAAATGTAGATTCTCCAAGATCAAAGACAAAAAAACTGCCCAGAAACTTTTCAAATTATGATGCCAAACACTGTAAAGTGAGAAAAGCTTTAAACTTTCATCATGCACTCCTCAAGCAGCTAAGCGAGAAGTACAAATTAAATTCAGCTAAAAGACACCTATCTGAAGCAATTGTGGGAAGAGTTATAAGAAAATACAAATTTGTTTCTGAAGCTAGACGTACAATTGGAATACGAGGTTGAAAAGATAGAAGACAAAAGAAAGGTTCAAAGACTGTGGACATGAAGAAAGCAGTCAAAGAGTTTTTTGAGCGTGACAACAATTCACGAATGTCGACAGGAATAAGACAAACAGTTACTAAAAACAAAGAGAAACGCCAAAAAAAGATTCATGCTTGATACCCTTCAACATTTGTACAGGAAATTCAAAGCAGAGAGATATGAAACATGTAAAAGTATCAGTTTTACTACATTCTGGAGACTGAAACCATTCTGGTTTAAATGTCCTACAGAAAAGGAACGAGAAACATGTTTATGTAAAACATGTGAGAACTTATCATATATGGCTAAAGAGCTTTACAGAAATGATGTGATATCAACAAAAGATATTTCTGTTCTAGTGGAACAGGTTGCATGTTCAACGGACAGTATGAATTGTATGTTTGGAAACTGTAAGATGTGCAAGGAAAAACAGATTGATCTCAAAGAGTTTGACCAAAACAAACTAGTAACTTGGACTCAATGGGTTACAGAAAAAGAAAAAAGAGAGATAAAAGGAGACATCAAAGATGTAACAATAATAAAAGAAAAGAAGAAGAGATAACCGCAGGCGACTTACTTGACAGAGTCCATGATGAACTTTATCTCAAGTATAGGAGACATTCGTTTATGACTGATAACCAAATGAACCATTACAAAAATGTTAAAGGGACATTGAAACCATCAGAATGTTTTTTGCACATTGATTTCGCTGAAAACTACATCGCAAAATTGGCAAGAGAAATTCAAAGTAAACACTTTGGTGCATCTCAGGTACAAATTTCTCTTCATACTGGGTATTTCGTTACAGGAACAATGACTTCTTTAAAATCATTCTGTGGCGTGTCAGATTCCTTACAACATGATCCCATCTCAGTTTGGGCATACTTGAAACCAATATTGATGCAAATTAAATCTGAATATCCAGAGGTAGATACACTGCATTTTTACAGTGACGGGCCATCCTCCCAGTACAAGCAGAAGATGAACTTTTATTTATTTAGCACAGAAGTATTTGACCATGGCTTCAAGCAAGCATCATGAAATTTTCATGCTTCAGGCCATGGAAAAGGAATTCCAGATGGAATAGGTGCATCCGTCGAAAGGTCGGCAGATCTAAAAGTGAAACATGGAGTAGATATTGTAAATGCAACTGATCTCTGTAAACAGATTTGGGAAGCTAACAGTTCTGTTAATGTTTATCTCATCAAAGAGAAGGAAATTTTAGACATTGAGTCAAAAGTGAGGTCCAGCAACCTGAAAACAATACCAGGAACCACGAAGATACACCAGTTATTTACAGAGAAGACGGGTAGTGTCAGGTATCGATCTGTAAGTTGTGAATGTTATGAAAAAGTTTGTGATGGCCATGACCTGCAATCATTCACCTTTTCCTCGATTTGTACTGAAAAAACATTCGTTAAACCAACAAAGCAGATTGAAACGTCAGAAAATGAAACGAAACCCAAGGATGAACCTAGGAAAACAAGAATCGAAAATGATACTGTTGATGAGGACAGGACTGAAGGGAGAAGAAGAGAAGGCAAATACAGGAGATTTCTGAAATTATTGCAAGCATGTGAAACATTTGATGAACTGCAACTGAAGTGTATTGAAATGCATGAGCAAATAGAAGAGGTGAGTGGGTCTGCAAGAAACAATGAACATTATTCGACAGATATTTTGTCCGTTGCACTTCTCCCAACAGATTACGAAACAAAGGGGGATGTACCCGTGAAAGTGAGAGCAGATGGTGATTGTTTGCCAGCCTCTGGCAGTATGTTTGTATTTGGTAATGACAAACACCCATCAGAAATTAGAACCCGAATTATCATAGAACAGGTGATGAATGCAGAGTTCTATCTAAATGAAGATAATCTTTTGAAAGGCTATGATAGAAGCAATTTCAAAACAGGCACATTGATAAAAGGATACACCATGTATTCAGACGAATACATGCATGGCAATCACATCACAGAGACAGTGATAAAGGAAATCTATTCTAAAGAAGTTCTAAAAATAACAAAAGAAAGAACATATATGGGCATATGGCAGATCCATAGTCTTTCTTCAGTCATTGGGATGATGATTGATTCTATCTATCCTGAGAAAGGCAATCCGTCAGTCTGAAAACATCTTTGTAGACATATATATCCAAGAGAGTTTCGTTCATCAATGCCAGCCCAAATTATGTGAACCACAACTAGGCTTGATATGAATAACAATAACTGGGTGCCCAATCATTTCGTACCAGTCTTGCCAAAGAAATCGTCTGACCCTATCACATTTGAAAATGTTAGAATAAAAAATGCGTACAAAGAACTGTTGATTTCGAGATCTCAAAAGCAACAAAACAAAGATAGCAGCAGGATTGAAGACAATACAGTAACCATTGATGCCTGTATTGGAAGTCATGTGCTTGTATTGTATTATGGTCAAGCATATCCTGGTCTGGTTGAAAATGTTGACATGGAGTCTCAGACGGTTTTCGTAGAATGCATGCACACAGTTGAGAAAAAAATAACAACTGTTTTTCGTGGCCACGAAAGATGCGTGATAGAAACTGGTATGATATTGATGACATTCTCAGAACAATTCCACCTCCCGAGGCTGTGAAAGGGAATGATTCACATTTCAAAGTCAATGATTCAGACTGGAGAGAAGTCATGGTACAGCTGGGTATAAAGGACTTTGTTTAATTACTCGATCCTCTGAAGATAGACTCTTTTATTAACTTTTGTTGTTCTTTGAATATATGTTGTTATCAGTCGTCAGTTCCATTGTCAGAAGTTTCAAGTTTACTTTACTCTTGATAATATTGTCCTATATATGCTATATGTGTTTGCTATCTGATTCTTTTCAATGAAGGTCAATTTTTGTTCTTGTTAATCTGAGATTCGATTCGAGATGGAGTTCAAGGTTCATTGTTAATTTTTTATTTTCTAGTCAATTAACAGCAAGAAATGCTTTTTTGTCAACCACATAACGATGATGTCAACTACATAACACTTGTCAAATGTTGGTGTTTGTGCCTTATAATACTTGATTTAATCTATTGTTGATAGTTGTCAATATTACAATTGTCATATATTTCAATTTTATGGTAATTCAATTATAAAAATATTATTTTGGTGCAATCTATACTGAGTTTTATAGTTGATTTACACAAGTATTCTGACCCTTCCATTAAAAATCTGCATAATGTTAAAAATATGTTTCTAAAAAGTGTTATTTTAACTGTTTTGAAAAAAGTGTGATGGTTTTTATGGAAATATATATCAAGCAAAATGTAAATATTATTAAAAAAAAATTAGGGACCGAAACTAAATCCGTTATGTAGTTGACATTTGTCCCATACTTGTTTCTATTTTATTTTTTTAAATATGTTTGTAGAAGCATTTAAGATTGCATATTTTTATTTCAGGTTGTATTGTTGTTAAACTATTCAATTTCATTTATTAAAGTTGAAAATTGAATATTTTTTTGTATTGTTATTTCACAACTGAAATATCCACATTTTTTGAAAATGACCCATGTAACAAATAAACACAAAAATGGCATATTAGCAAAAAGACAAGAATAAAAATATTAATGAATAAATACTTTATTATCATAATAGAAATGTTTCAGAGAACATAAAATTCTATACATATTTACAATACAAAAATGTGTAGTGCAGGTGTGAATTACATATATAAAAACATTTAACGTTCTAATCTGGGAAATATAGAATCCACAACTGCAACAAGTGTATTACGATATGTCTCCACTCGAGACAGTTAAATTTTAATATTTAAAGCGCGAGGCTTGCCGAGCTTTTTAAATAATTAAAATGTAACTGTTGGGAGTGGAGAAATATCGTAATACACGAGTTACAGTGGTGGAATCTATTTCTCTAATTATTTTTATCCTTCCTTTTTAAAGATTTGAGGAAAGTTGTGTACTTTTGATGTGACGTCATCAGACATGGTCGCCTTTTTTCATGACGTCACAATAAGAAAATTCAGAAGAAAACAAGAAAATTTAACGTCACAATCAAATTTCAACCAATCATTTGCCGATAACAGATTTTTCACTAGTGGAAGAAATATTTTTCTCACACCGGTCAGGAAATGTGAAAATAGCACAAAATTTAGAGAAACAACCTTATCTTGGACCTTCTTTTAAATTTACACAGTTTTTTTTCTAATATGAGTATATTGTTTGAAGAGAGTATTTGTTCAAACTTGTAAATGTTAACATTTTGGATAAAAGCAAGAAGACATTAAATAAGTGAAAATATATTAATATATTAATGAATATCTAGTAAAAACTAGGAAACAAAATCAAAAACAAAAACATTAAGAAAAAAGAGGATCCATTCCCCAAGTGCCTGTGTTACGAACGTAATAATATATACTTCCATATAATATCAATGTCACCCAAATAGTTCAGTGGATTATTTTTGTTTGCTACAAAAATTGTTAACATTGTTCTGTACATAAACATATATAGCAAAAAGTAAAATCACAAAAATTCTGAACTCAAAGTCACTTATCAAATGGCAAAATCAAAAATACATCAAACGAATGGGACAAATATTTAACAAAGAAGCACAAAAAGTATCTATCAAATTAAACAACCACATTCATTGCTAAGAGTCACGTGTTTGGCGTCAGAATGTAAACGTCAATATAAAAATAATTTTGTCGTTCAAAGTATTTTCAAAAGTATTTTTTCAGATGGCGATCGTTTTTGTTTACAAATAAACCATCATAAAATATATCCTAAATCATTTGGGAAATCTATTTAGAAATTCAAACGTGACGTCCCTTTGTGTACGTTGATGGCTTTGGCTAACTCAGCTGTGTATTTTTATGTGCTGGTTTATGTAATCTATCCGTTTTTATTCTGTAGTTAGTCACCACTTCGGTTTTATCATGTATATCTATTATGTAGTCATTTTATAAAATTCACTGTTTGCAAAAGTATGAATTATTCTAAATAATAAGGACTTTCTTTTCCCAAGCAGAAAACTCTAGCCGTATTGTGCACAACTTTTTGGAACTTTTGGTCCTCAGTGCTCTTAAACTTTGTACTTGTTTGGCTTTCGAACTTTTTCATCTAAGCGTCACTGGTTAGTCTTGTGTGGACGAAACGCACGTCTGGCGTATTGAATTTTAAACCTTATACCTTTTGTAAGCTATTATTCGTGTGTTTCTCTGTCCTATATGTTCTCCCATTTATTTGTATTGAAGTCCTGTCATGTAATGTTGTCATTTTAATGTTATATGTAATATTGCCATATAAGCGGGAAGTTTGGCATGCCACAAAACCAGGTTCAACCCACCATTTTTATTTTTAAAATGTCCTGTACCAATTGCAAGTCAGGAAAATGGCCATTGTTATATTATAGTTCGTTTCTGTGTGTGTTACATTTTTAATATTGTGTTTCTGTTGTGTCGTAGTTCTCCTCTTATATTTGATGCGTTTCCCTCAGTTTTAGTGTGTAACCCGGATTTGTTTTTTTTCTCAATCGATTTATGAATTTCGAACAGCAGTATACTACTGTTGCCTTTATATAGCTCTATCTTAATACACCTCAATAAGTGTCCTAAAATTACGACGATTCCTATGACGGTTCCTACGTTACAACCTGTTTGATAAACGTACTTTAAAATGACACAGATACGTCTTATGATGATCTTAGTCAGGAATATGGCAGTTGTAATCAAATAGTCCGTTTCTAAGTATGCTGGCGTTTGTTTTTTGTTGTAGTTCAGTAGTTCATTCGTTCTGTTGTTTTCCTCTTATAGTTGACAAATTTCCCTCGATTTTAGTTTGTAATCCAGATTTTTTTCGCCTAATCGATTTATGCTATCGAACAGCGGTATTCTACTGTTGCCTTTATTCAGAACATGTCGCAAGTCAATAAGCAGGTCTCCGGTTTTTATCACTTGTAAATAAGGCCTCTCTTTTATATTTGTTTCATTGGCAATCATATCTCATCTTTCTATTTTTCATATAGAACATCCTCGCCTTATACAATGGTACATTTGATAGAACAACAACAAAACAGAATTGAAAAGGGGGCAAAGAAGTAGTGGAAAGCTGAATACCATTTTTTTTTAGATCTATGTATCATGACTCAGATGTAGTTAATTATTTAGAACAAGGGTTCCCATTGAGTCGCGAGGGTTCTTGTTCAGGTGTGTCTGTAGAGAAATATCATGCTGGAACAAGAAACCATCCAGACGATATGAGGAAATATTTGAAAAAAAGAGTGCACTTACGGTAGCATTAATATTATGGGCGTTTTTTTTAGTAATTCCTTTGAGACTGACATGGTTATTTATTTCTCCATTAAATTTTGTGCCGAAAAACGATACTCTTAGATCGCAGGGTGATGTTAGATTTGAGTTTAGGTGTTGATGGTGATGACTCGGTAAATAGTCATACCACATCCTATTATGACAAATCTTTATAAGTAAGGATTTGTATTTTGGTAATCCTTTCAAGGTTTCTTATCCTTCAGTTGACTCTTAGGTGGAGTTGTTAAGGATGGAATGTTCTGGTTCTTTGTGCTTTAAGCGGGATTTAAAGCGTGCTTATAGACAGATTCCAATCTGTCCTTGTGATTGGCATTTGGTTGGATTTTCATGGGATAATCGTATTTTTTTTTATTGGGTATTGTCTATGGTCCTAAGGTCAGCTTCGTTTATTTGCCAAATGGTGACTAACGTGGTTAGTTTTATATTGGTCGCATACTATGCTTTACAAATTGTTGACTATCTTGATGATCTAGCTGGCTTTGACGTATATATACAAGAAAAAGCTTTTAAGCATATGCTAATTTGGATGAAATATTGGACACCTGGGGTTTGGGGAGCCTGTAGAAAAGGCGGCTATTGGTACTTTACGGAACGGAACGGAACGGAACGGAATTTCATTTAAGGTATCCAAAGGGGGCATTTATCAAAATTTCGAAAAATCTTTAAAACAAAACAAACTTTAAAATTTCTGTGTTTTACGGTTTTCCCATATACAAATAACACAAATGTATACTTAATCTCATCTTCACAGGTGATAATGTAATAATGTATAACATCGGGAAATATTCTGTAGATGAATATGTCGGATTGTCCTGATAAATTATCATGAAATTAACGCATTTGCAAGTCATGCATTATGATATCTAGACTGACCTCACGTCGTCCTTGATTAGAGACAGTGATCAAAATGAATCTGATTTAAACTTTTTAATTTATTTTTCCGTTCCGTTCCGTTCCGCAAAGTACCAATTGCTCTGAGGAATTGGTATTTAACGGAAAAAACGGAAACAGACATCTTTAATGTAATTAAAGCAGTATGATAAAAAAAAATTGTCTGACACCTCTTTTTGCATGAGTGGTATGTGTTTTAGATAGCATTTTCGACTTGATCAATAATAAAAAATTTAACACAAAGGCAGGTTACACAAAAAGTCTTTCTCCTTCCATCGGTAATTATATTTTAAAAAAGAGGCTTCAAAAGCCCGTTCCGACGATGATTAGAGACAGTGATCAAGTTGAATCTGATGTAAACTTTTTAATTTATTTTTCCGTTCCGTTCCGTTCCGCAAAGTACCAATTGCTCTGAGGAATTGGTATTTAACGGAAAAAACGGAAACAGACATCTTTAATGTAATTAAAGCAGTATGATAAAAAAAATTGTCTGACACCTCTTTTTGCATGAGTGGTATGTGTTTTAGATAGCATTTTCGACTTGATCAATAATAAATAAAGGGCTGCGCTTTAGCGCATGATACGCCCGTTGCTCTTTTAACTTGTCTTTTATGCTTTAAATGAATTTATATGATCAACTAGAAATAGTGTGAGCCCTGTCAAATACCCCCCCACCCCCAAATAATAAATAAAAATGCACAAAAAAATTGGCACTATTAAGGCTACCTCAAATTTAACTAAGTTTGTTGTCTTTAATTTTTCATCCATACGTAAAATTTTGTGAAAGTGTTAGTTATTGTCCCAAAATTGGAAAAATCCCCCCTTTTTTAAGCATAAAAATTCATAACACGGAAATGTAAAATCTGAAATTTATAAAAATTGAAAGGGAGCTTACATCAATAGATATAAACAATTCACCAAAGTTTCATGGACATTGGTGAAAGCCTTTTTGAGTTATTGTTCGAAGTGTTAAAAATCACCCTTTTTTTATGAATAAAGCCCCACAAATCCAAAACTTAAAATCTGAAATTTATAAAAATTGAAAGGGAGCTTACATCAATAGATATAAACAATTCACCAAAGTTTCATGGACATTGGTGAAAGCCTTTTTGAATTATTGTCCGAAGTGTTAAAAATCACCCTTTTTTTTATGAATAAAGCCCCATAAATCCAAAACTTAAAATCTGAAATTTTTAAAAATGGAAAGGGAGCTTACATCAATAGATATAAACAATTCACCAAAGTTTCATGGACATTGGTATAAGCCTTTTTGAGTTATTGTCCGAAGTGTTAAAAATCACCCTTTTTTTATGAATAAAGCCCCATAAATCCAAAACTTAAAATCTGAAATTAAAAAAAAACGAAAGGGAGCTTACAGTGGCGGATCCAGAACTTTTCATAAGGTGGGGCCCGCTCCAGTCATGCTTCAGTGATTCCCTATATAAGGCCAACTAAAATTAATAAGTAGATTTTCATCCAGATTTTTGAAAAAAATGGGGTGGGTGGGAGGATTTTATTTTTTAAATTTTATTTCTTGTGACGAGTTCTTTATACCGCGGAGGGTATAAGCAAGTGTAAACTAAGCTTATATCATGTATATACATGCTTAAGAAATGGTACATAACTTTTCAAACTCTTGAATGAATATCTCTGATTTGCAACTACTGTTATACATGTAATTGAAACTTTAGAATTCTATCAGGCCCGTAGCCAGGAATTTCCAAAGGGGGGTTCGTTGGCCCCAAAAACTCGACTTTAACAGTCACAATTCGAACAGAACGTTGACTTTAACAGTCATTATTTGTTTTCAAGGGGGGGGGGGGGGGGGTTCGTCCGAACCCCCCCCCCCCCCTGGCTACGGGTATGTCTATTTATAGTTAACTTAAAAAACGTAGAGAAATGCTCTCTTCAGTTGGACTATACCTTCACCAAATTTAGTTTGCTTTCTAAGCGATGTTGTGTAGTCCCCATAAAATTAATCAAATGCATTGGTACAAATGTATGCAACACAAGTGTTATGAGTACAGAATAAAATAAAAACTCAAACAGTATTGAAAGTAATAGTGTTGGTGCTAAACCAAGATGTAACATGATATAATTATGAACTTTACCAAAAAGAAGTTGTTGTTTAAATAATGAATTGAGGATATTGGGACAGAGGGTGTTTGCTGTTTGTCAACAAAAAACGACAGCCATCTAAGGTAAAACTAAGGGCTTGCTATAAAATGCATATGTTTGTAGACTTTCTGTTTAGCTCAATATACGGTCATAAATCTAACAAGTTTGTGCTTTTGTCAATTTCTTTAAGCCAGTCATGCTTTTGTACCAGTGTGTTCCACAATTCTTACGCTTTGGATATCATTCACACCCCAATTTCCTGACACAAAGTCATTGTAATAAATAAAAATAAGAACGGTTTCTAATCTTTTGTGACACTAGAGCACACCCGTATATCGCGGGTCCGTGACTGAATTAAAGTATATAACTATGCGCAAGCCTTATTTTAGTATTAGTATTGTCATCTGATAAAGTCATGCTGATTATAAGATACACAGTTTTCTCTGCTTTCAAATCTTTCTGTTTGAACCCGTCGAGCTGGAACTTATCAATTATTGATAATATTATTTGGAAAACAAAAGGTCCTGGAATGGAGTATTTTTTAATCAACAGCATTGTCCTATATTAGTTATATACTAGTATATTGAATTCTTTGATTCGCTGTTTTACGTCATGCCCGCTAACAAATTGAAAACTGTACCTATACGCCTTATTTTAGTCCAGATTTTTAGTATTCGTATTGTTATCTTAGAAAGTCTAACTGATTAAAATACTACAATAGGTAACAATTTGACAATTAAGTAGTGTCAACCCTGTGATTATGACCCGTGTAATACTATATAGCATATTAATCCTGAATACACCGTTTGGTGGTGCGCCTGTCAGATGCGGAACGTACAGATAAGGTAATCGGTAACAGGTGAATATACTATTGGTATCGGTATCGGACTCGACCCGGAACTTCTTAATTATTGGCAATATTAATTACGTGGAAAACAAAAGGGCCTGGAGTGGTGTAATTTTTAATCTACACCTTTGTACTATATTAGTTATATATAAAGTTGAATTCTTTGGTTCGTCGTTTTTACGTGATGACGGCTGACAAATTGGACCTCGTAATTTTAGTATTATAGATACCGCGATTTGCGTTTTTAGACACATCGTTTTACTCATAACCCGAATATTTCATGCCCTTCTCGTAATCAATCTCTATTTTCGGTAGATGTTGATGTTATCATTGAGCAGCAGAATATATGTCGACTTAATCATTTTCGTTAGATTACTCGAAGAAATACAAAACCAAAGTTTGAAACAGGAAGTTTTGAATGAAATGAAACTATTGTGACAAAAATGCAGTTTAGGCATAAGACAATATTTGTAATTTATCGGTGAATTGTTATCCATAATAAATTACCCGTTTGAACAATGCGTTAACGAATAATACATATAAAATCAGTCTTTTATCCTTGGTTGTTATGAGACGCGTTAATTGTTGCTAGGGTGCTCTCTTCGAGGTCCGCGCTCTTGGTATATAAAGACACCGATTCATTGCAAGTCGCTCATTTATTAATTGGCCGTCGACGGATGAACATCGGAAAGTGAATACCAGCCAATAAAGTAGTTTAAAAGGAAAGTTTGTAAACCTAGTTTGAGTTGAAAGCTTGTGGGTTTGAAGCAAGCGGTTTTTGAAGTCTTTACGATTGTTGCAAGCTACCGGGTTGTTCCGATACTGTAATTTCCCTCGGGAATGGTCGCAGTCACTCGAACAGGTGGTTTGTAAAAGTCTGGTGACTTTGGTGCTTTGGAGACTAGGTATTACAATTATTGCAAGCTACCGCGTTGTTCCGAAACTGTAATTTCTCTCGGGAATGGTCGCAGTCCCTCGAACAGATAGCTTGTAATAATCTGGTGACTTAGGTGCTCCGTGGACTAGGTGCTTCAAAACTAGTTGTCTCAGGAACTAGGTGCTTCAGAGACTAGTTGTCTCAGAGACTGGGTGTCTCAGAACTAGGTGTTTCAGGAACCTAGGATTTTTGAAGCTTATTCTTAAGTTTAATATAATTGTTTGTCAAATCAGTTGGGACCTCGGAGTCAGTGAAAGGATCAAGGATAAATTGAGGTTCTAGTTTTCAGACTACTTTTTGATACAAAGTTATTTGTGTAAATAGTGTTATTTCTTTATTAAGTGTCAAAGTTGGTCTTGTAGTTTTAAGTAAAGCCTCCAAGTTGTAGTTGGGTTTTTGAGTTAATTAAAAGATTGATATTGGAGTGTCTCAGATTCTGTGAAAACGGATACGAACATATAGTTCATAAGCCAAACACGTTACACTATCGATGGTTACCGGTAACGGACATGAACAAAATCCGGAAATCATAATTTTTAAAAAATAAAAAATTCGGGGCGGGGATGAAAATCTATCAATTAATTTTAATTGGCCTAATCAACAAAATTTTTCCAACGAAAAGGGGGGAGGGGTCTGCCCCCTAGATCCTCCTATTGGTGGGAAAAATTTAGTTGATTATATAGGAAATCATTAAAGCTTGACAGGAGTGGGCAGCCCTTTGGAAAGTCAGAGGCCACCCCTTTATGAAAAGTGCTGAATTGCCACTGAGATTTACAGGTTTTCTTTGTAAAGATACCTTAAAATATCAACAACTCTAACTGAGTACACAATTTGATTCATTTTAGCTCATTAGCTGGGCTCACTCGCTAAAAATATTCATTGCGGCTCACTGGCAAATATCTTACGATACTCATGTGTAGAAAAACTGATAATCTATACATGTGTGTGAGGAGTGGTTAGCTTAAATATAGCTAAATTTGGAAAATTTGAAAATGACTTGGGGAATGAAGATGTAGTAAAGACCGAATATCAGTTTTGGTCTTATATATGTAGTACTTTAAAATTTTAGTCTTACATGTATATATGTCAGCACTGGCGGATCTAGAAATTTTTATAGGTGGGGGCCCACTGACTGATCTAAGAGGGGGCCCGCTCAAGTCACGCTTCAGTGATTCCCTATATAAGCAACCAAATTTTTTTCCCAAAAAGGGGGGGCCCGGGCCCCCTGGGCCCCCCCTCTAAATCCGCCTCTGGCTTACATCAATAGATATAAACAATTCACCAAAGTTTCATGGACATTGGTGAAAGCCTTTTTGAGTTATTGTCCGAAGTGTTGAAAATCCCCCCTTTTTTATGAATAAAGCCCCATAAATCCAAAACTTAAAATCTGAAATTGAAAAAAAACGAAAGGGAGCTTACGTCAATAGATATAAACAATTCACTTAAGTTTCATGGAAATTGGTGTAGGTGTTTTTGAGTTATTGTCCGAAGTGTGGACGACGGACGGACAGACGGACGGACGGACAGACGGACGGACAACGGTATACCATAATACGTCCCGTCCCGGGCGTATAAAAATTTAACACAAAGGCAGGTTACACAAAAAGTCTTTCTCCTTCCATCGGTAATTATATTTTAAAAAAGGGGCCTTCAACAGCCCGTTCCGACGATGATTAGAGACAGTGATCCAGTTGAATCTGATGTAAACTTTTTAATTTATTTTTCCGTTCCGTTCCGTTCCGCAAAGTACCAATTGCTCTGAGGAATTGGTATTTAACGGAAAAACGGAAACAGACATCTTTAATGTAATTAAAGCAGTATGATAAAAAAAATTGTCTGACACCTCTTTTTGCATGAGTGGTATGTGTTTTAGATAGCATTTTCGACTTGATCAATAATAAAAAATTTAACACAAAGGCAGGTTACACAAAAAGTCTTTCTCCTTCCATCGGTAATTATATTTTAAAAAAGGGGCTTTCAACAGCCCGTTCCGACGATGATTAGAGACAGTGATCCAGTTGAATCTGATGTAAACTTTTTAATTTATTTTTCCGTTCCGTTCCGTTCCGCAAAGTACCAATTGCTCTGAGGAATTGGCATTTAACGGAAAAAACGGAAACAGACATCTTTAATGTAATTAAAGCAGTATGATAAAAAAAAAATTGTCTGACACCTCTTTTTGCATGAGTGGTATGTGTTTTAGATAGCATTTCGACTTGATCAATATTCAAATAAACAGCTGCGCCATGAGCGCATGATACGCCCGTCGTCTTGTGAAAAAACATAAATCTTTTTTGAATAACACAGGGTTGTACAGGATGTCATGCTTAGTATATCCTGACTCATTCCTTATTCCCGCTCAATAGAAAGATTGTACAAGATGTATTTGGAAACCCGACGCAACATTAGCCTGTTAAGTTTTAAGCAATAGAGATACAGCGCAACATGTGAAAAAAACCTCTTTTTTTTACAAAAAACTCAATAACTCGAAAATATAAAAATGAATCATCACCAAAAAGTATACAGATCTTTAGATTAATATAACAAAGAAGTGTGTAAAGTTTTAAGCAATAATCATAAATCGTTTTTGAGATATGGTGCGACATGTAAACCCCCCCCTTTTTTTTTACAAAATACTCAATAACTCAAAAATGAAATTTTGAATCATCACCAAAAAGTATACAGATATTAAGATTAATATAACTAAGAAGTATTTAAAGTTTTAAGCCATAATCAAGAATCGTTTTTGAGATACGGTGCGACATGTGAAAAAAACACACCCCTGTTTTAGTTACAAAGTGCCGTAACTCAAAAAGTTGTAATCTTATTTTCACAAAAAAGTATACAGATCATTTTACCATCATAAGAAACAACTATGTTAAGTTTCATGAAATTTGGATAAGTCGTTCTCAAGTTACGGTGCGACATGTTTACACCGGACAGACGGACAGACGGACGGACGGACGGACGGACACTGGACATTTGTATACCATAATACGTCCCGTCAAAATTGACGGACGTATAAAAAATAACACAAAGACAGGTTAGACAAAAGGTCTTTCTACTTCCATTGGTAATTATAAATTAAAAAAGGGGCCTTCCGAAGATGATTAGAAACAGTGATCAAGTTGAATCTGATTTCCGTTCCGTTCCGCAAAATACCAATTGCTCTGAGGAATTGGTATTTAACGGAATCGAACGGAAACAGGCATCTGTAATGTAATAAAAGCAGTCTTGATAATATCAGTGCAAAGTTTTTAAAAATTACTTCTCATCTTATTTCAGTTCCCTTATGTCAAATTTTTAATTCAAGCATTAAAAATCAGTTTATCCATCATTATTCAAACTAGCTAAAGTCATACCAGTTTTTGAAAATAAATGTTAAAAAATGATGTATTTAATTACAGACCAATTGCATTTTTACAATTAGTATCTAAAATACTTGAGAGACACGTAAAAACTTATTTAATGAACTATACGGACACATATAATCTGTTGTATGTCCTGCAATCAGGTTTTCGTTCGAACCATTCCTGTCAAACTGCCATGACAACTTTGTTAGATAAATGGTTAAAAGCAATTGATGAAGGCGAATTAGTAGGAGCAGTATTTCTGGATCTTTGTAAAGCTTCTGATGTTCTTCATCATAAACTGCTCCTCCAGAAATTACAAAAATACAGATTTTCTTATTCTTCACTGCACTGGCTTACTTCATATCTAACTGATAGACAGCAGGTTGTATACATTTCAAATACTTTTTTCAGGTGTATTAAAAGTAAAAACAGGTGTACCTCAAGGGTTCGTTTAAGGTCCCATATTATTCTTATTATTCATTAATTTTTTGCCTTTGTGTAATCCAAATCATAACAGTGATCTTTTGGCTGATGATAGTACAATTCCTGTTACTGGTAAAAACAAAAGTTGTATAGCCAGACACTAAATACTGTGTTAGAAAATATTTCTCATTGGTGTGATGAAAACAAAATGTTAATCAATGTATCCAAAACAAAGAAAATGTGTTTATGTTCAAAACACAAACTTTCTGTCATGTGTAATGAACCTTTTAATATCTTCATTAATAATCAATATATTAATGAAAGTCAGCGTGAACAAGTCCTTGGTATTTTTGTGGACGCAACTCTGTCTTGGTCTGATCATATCAAATATGTTATTAAAAACTTTAAGGTAAATTCTTCCTTTAGCTCTACTAAAAAGGATCAAGAAATATTTAAATCATAATGCAAGAATTTTATTTTATAATGCATACATTCTTCCAAATTTTGACTACTGTTGTTCAATATGGGGCAACTGTAACACATTTTTAATCGACAGTTTGCTTAAATTACAAAAAAGGGAAGCTAGAATTATTTTAAATGAACACGATTTTCAAAAACCATCTGTTGAACTTTTTAAAGAATCTGGAATAATTCCAGTAAATACATGTAATAGAATATTATACCACAAGTCCTTATTAATGTATGAATAAAACAATGGATTGGTACCCCAATACTTGTCAAATCTTATTGTAACTACAAATAGCAAACAGTCATACAGTACTCGACTCTCATTTTCAGATAATTTTATTGTTCCAAAATCAAATACAGAATTATACAAACCAAGCTTTTCTTTTAGTGGTCAAAAGGTGTGGAATTCACTATCCAAAGAAATCAAAAAATCAAAAAAATGTATCGCCATTCAAGTATACTTACAAATCATTATATATTTTAACAATAAAACTCAAAACACTATCATGTAATCCGTTTTGTTCATGTATTTGTTTATGTAATTTAATATTTATACTATTATTCATCATTGTGTATTGCTAGATTGATTTGGTTTATATCAACCGTGCAAGGGCTTTTGTCAAGGTCGTTAAAAAAAAACCCGTAGTAGTAGATTATGTTTATTCATGTTGTTAATATTGTAATGCTGGCCTCCCCCTTTTTACCCACATATTTTGTGTGTATTGTTCTTAAACCTAATAAGGTGGAATAATTGCTAGTGAGATTTAATAACATGTATTTTAGTTCATATGACTTGAGGATTGTACAATAATTGATTGTTTTGGGTGGTAAAAATATTGTGTCTAGTTCGTACAACGTTGTTTTGGTAGCCGGGGCAGAACGGAAGTTTATCTGTACTTCCCACAAGAGCTTGAAATCGGTCTTTTATATAATTCTGGGGGGATAAACAGTTTGTTGGACAATTATAGCATTGATAAGTATAATAATATTAAGTCCTTTATTTTGTAAGGATAAGGATTTACTTGCGGTGACAACTTGCCAATTGGTCACCGTAGTGTTGATATAGATATTTTGGTTGTTAATTTAGAATAATAACCTTTGTGTTTCAAGTATTATGTTATCCAATAGGTGTAGATATCACCAAGAGTATAAAACATGTTGGTTCTAGTTATTATTCCGCTGGAAAACATCTTTATTCTGTGAAAACATCGTGTGTTTACATTCTCAGTTGTTCTGAAGGGAATTTCCCTAATCAGAAACATGGCTGCTGATTGGTCGTTCGTTAGTAAGAACGTTAGTGATTGGCTGATATTGGTATAAAACTAAAATCAATAACAAAGGGAGGCAGTCACTAGATAGATTGTTAAGTAGAGTGGTAAATTCAAAAGTATAAAAAGAATGTCCGAAAACACAGTAGATTTAGGAAAAGTTAGTAAATACTAAATTGCACCCATTATAGACTTATTGTCATTTATTATATATATATAAATATTTAGTACCCTTATTGGTGCAAATATTTATTGGTGCAAACTTTAGGTGCCAAATCGGGAGCAAATCCTTGGTGCAAACTTTAGGTGCCAAATCGGGAGCAAATCCTTGGTGCAAATATTTATTGGTGCAAACTTTAGGTGCCAAATCGGGAGCAAATCCTTGGTGCAAATATTTATTGGTGCAAACTTTAGGTGCCAAATCGGGAGCAAATCCTTGGTGCAAATATTTATTGGTGCAAACTTTAGGTGCCAAATCGGGAGCAAATCCTTGGTGCAAATATTTATTGGTGCAAACTTTAGGTGCCAAATCGGGAGCAAATCCTTGGTGCAAACTTTAGGTGCCAAATGGGAGCAAATCCTTGGTGCAAATTTTTATTGGTGCAATTGATGGTTTAGGTGTAATTCCTGGGTGTAAATATATTGCTTGGAGCAAATAATGTTTTAGGTGAAAATCCTTGGTGTAAATATTGCTTGGTGCAAATAAATATATAGTTTTGTGCACCTTGTTTTGTTAGGTGAAATTCCTAGGTGACAAACTTTAAGAAAGTCAAGTATTTAATATTGATTACGGAAGCTTTATGGTAGGAACGATTTTGTGATTACCTTTAAAGAATTGTTGATTGTTGATTGTATTTATTATGTCTTAAGGAATTGAGACTTATTATAAACTGTGGATTAGTGAATCTGGTTGATTTACTTTAATGTGATCGAGTTTAGCGCTACACATTGGTAGTTTAATAATATTTAGATAGTGACAGAGTAAAGTCTCTGTTTAGGTTAGTTATAGATCAGACCAACCATACTAGGAACCGGACTAGGCCAGGAACAGAGCTGTACCACTACCAGTCCAGCATTATTATTATAAATAATAATAAAGCATCTAAACTGTTCTATTTCATGTATTTTATTTCACGAATATGTAGTAAATATACAGTAATAACAAAACAAATATAAAATCAATATCGGTAGAGTGTTTTGGTCGACGGTAAACCAACTAGACGTCGACCCTAATATTTTATCCTAATATACATACACACAATAAAAAGATCCCTTTACTTTATGTTCATTGTGTTCTCTGGTGTCCGACTCTAGCACCCGAGAGGCAGTGTTACAATTGGTGGCAGCGGTGGGATAAATTTATAGAGTCAGATTAAGTTGAATATATAAGATCATAGATAGAAAATAATGGACGATTCAAACGTAGTTACGTTTGGCCCACACTTGAATGAGACACATGGTGATGCTGAAGCAACTATTCATGAAAATGAAATAGACGCTCAAGGTACTGAAATTTTTAGAAGGACAGAGAGAATGATGGCCGAAGCTAGGGCAGAAATTAGGCTTCGGATGGACAGATGTTTTTCCGACTTTTCAAGTGATATGAGTAAGATGTTTGAAAAGTTTGAAAAGCACACTGTTGACACTAGGTCTACCCCAATTTTAGGACGGGGCAATGAAAGTTCCATAGATAATAATATGGGACCCGATGTTAGACATGATAAGGATGATCAGAATAATAGTCATTTTTCTGAGGTCCGACGGTCAAAATCTGAAATTTCTTGTAAGATTAAGCCACAAATCTATGACGGCTCTGATGATTTGGAAGAGTATTTGACTCAATTTGATTTGTTGGCCGAACTTAATGTTTGGGACTCAAAAACAAAAGCACTGCTTTTGGCAAGCAGTTTATCAGGGAACGCCAGGGCAATACTTAATGAAATTACAAATGGGGAAAGACATGATTTTGATTGTTTAGTCACCGCACTGAAAAGTAGATTTGGCTCAATTAATAGATCAGAGGTATTTAGGGCAGAGTTACAAACAAGAGTAAGATTCAGACAGGAATCACTACCAGAGCTTGCCCAAGCCATTAAGAAACTTACCCGTAAGGCTTATCCGGGTACTTCATCTTTGGTCAGGGACACGTTGGCCCTTGACTATTTTATAGATGCCATTCCTGAGGCTGATATACGCCTCCGATTGAGAGAAGTAGGGCCAAAGACAATAGGTGAGGCAGAAAATATTTCTGTCCGTCTAGAAGCTCTAAGACTGGCAGATAAACAAAAGGGGAGATCCATAAGAACGGCTGTGGTCGAATCTAGTGATGACACTTTAAAATCGGATCTCAGAGAGTTAAAAGATGGCATGAAAACTTTGCAAAATGAAGTTAACTCTATTAACAGAAATAACAATAGTCAGCAGAATAGGGGTGGAAATTTTCAAAGAAATCAAAATAATAATGGTTTCGGTAGAAATCAAAACAATAGAAATTTTCAAAGGTCTGGAAATCAGAATGGAAATTTTGATCACAATAGAAGGGGTAATCAGAGATCGGAAAACGAGCAAGTGTCGGGAGCGCAGGCCAACCCCCGACAGCGGTAAGAAGGCCTAATACCATAATTTCAAATGTAACTTGGGGGCAACAAAATGGTTGTTTTGTTTTGGGTACAATTAATTCATTATCTATACCTTTTCTCATAGATTCTGGAGCAAGTGTATCTATTTTAAGAAAAGATATTTTGGATAGTATTCCTTTAGAATTAAGACCCCAAGTTATACCTGTTCGCATGAATCTTCTTACAGCGACAGGTGCTGCTTCTGAATTCAGTGGGAAAGTAGATTTAGAAATAAAATTAGGAAACCATGTGTGTAAACATGAGTTTCTATTAGCAGAAATTAAAGACGCTGCTATTATAGGCACAGATTTCATGAGTAGATTTCACATTGATATACTATTTACTAAAGGCAGTTTACGAATAGGAAATGATTTCATTCCTTATTTTACAAATCAAGGCGAAGTTTCATGTTGTAAAGTTTCTATAGCCGAGACAGTTGAGGTTCCACCTCACAGCGAAATGATAATAAAAGGACATGCCTTCGGGCGGATAAAATACAATTCAATTGGAATTGTGGAGACAAATAAAGAGTTTATTGAGAAAACAGGGCTTTTGTTAGCTAGGTCTGTAATCCAACAAAACTCGAACACAATCCCGTTAAGAGTTATAAATTTTAGTGAAGACCCTATAAAAGTTCACAAGAACACTGTTGCTGGTTTGTTTGAACCAGTTGATGTGCAACAAGTAGTTTCTGTTGATAAACCTAAAGAGTCAGTGAACTGCATTAAAGTTGCAACTGAAAAAGAAATGCCAGAGCATTTGATTGAAGTGTTTGAAAAGGGATCAGATGGACTCTGCAAGGAGAATAAAAATCAGTTGAAGGATTTTTTATGTTCTTATGCTGATGTATTTTCTACATCATCCTCTGATATAGGGCATACAGAACTGATTAAGCATAAGATAAATACTGGGAACGCACCCCCTATAAAGCAAAGGCCTTATAGGTTACCCTTAGCAAAGCGGGAAGCGGCCGAAAAAGAGATAGAAACTATGGCTTCCCGGGGTATAATTGAACCATCAAGCAGTGCTTGGTGTTCCCCAGTAGTGATGGTAAAGAAAACTGATGAGAGTATACGATTTTGTTGTGATTTTAGAAAACTTAACTCTATTACCCTAAATGATTGTCAGCCCTTACCGAGAATAGATGATACTCTTGATGCTTTGAGTGGAAATAAATGGTTTTCGACTCTTGATATGAGGTCAGGTTATTGGCAATGTGACCTGGAGGAAAGCGATCGCGAAAAGACTGCTTTTGCTATTCCAGGGAGTGGTCTGTGGCAGTTCAAGGTGTTATGCTTTGGATTAAGTGGAGCACCTGCCACCTTTGAACGATTAGTAGAAAGAATATTTTCAGGCCTGACATGGAAAATTTGTTTAGTCTATCTTGACGACATAATTGTCTATTCTAAAGATTTTGAGGAACATCTTAGAAATCTAAGAGAAGTTTGTGATCGCTTAAGGCAATCAAATTTAAAATTACATCCAGGCAAATGTGTACTTACACGCAGCGAAGTTACGTTTTTAGGTCATAGGGTAACTCAAGATGGTATACGTACGGACGAGGCAAAAATCAGCGCTGTGCGTGATTGGCCTGTCCCGAAAAACGTTAAAGACACCAGAAGTTTTATCGGATTTTGTTCCTATTATAGACGTTTTGTCAAAGATTTTGCCATAGTTGCAAAACCTCTTCATAAATTAACTGAGAAAGGTAGCAAATTTAATTGGTCCGTTGATTGCCAAGAGGCCTTCACTAAGTTGAAAGAATTATTGATAACTACCCCAGTGCTTGGTTATCCATTAGATAAGGGAGAATTCACCCTTGACTGTGACGCAAGTTTCTATGGGATGGGAGCTGTGTTGTCTCAAATGCAAGATGGTATTGAAAAACCGATTGCATATTATAGCAAAACCTTTTCAAAATGTGAGAAAAATTATTGTGTAACCCGGAAAGAACTTCTTGCTATTGTCCTAGCCGTAAAGAATTTCCACCATTATCTTTATGGGCGCAAGTTTATTGTAAGAAGTGACCATGGGTCCCTCAGGTGGCTTATGAATTTTAAAAACCCAGAGGGTCAACTTGCCCGTTGGTTAGAAGTTCTTGGTGGTTATCAGTTCACAATAATACATCGTCCAGGGCGCATTCATGGTAATGCCGATGCTCTGAGTCGACGACCTTGCCCTGAAAATTGTTCGCATTGCTCAAAGAAAGAAACTCAAGCGAGTGCATCTGTTGTCGGAGTTTTAGCTCATGACGCAGAAGCAGTAGTTGCTACCGAGCAATTGAAGAATGATCAAGTCAAGGCACAGGTAAACCCGGGTTTGGAAGACGTTAATACTATACACAACGAGGCATTTACAAATGAGAAATGCGTGTATGGTAAAACCTTAGTTTGTCCAAACCCAGGTACACCTATGGAAGCAATTTCAAATAAGGAATGCATGGGTGAAAAACTGGACAGTAATCAAATAAACCCCTCATGTCAAGGTCCAATGACGTGCCAGATGCTTATGCCAACCGGAGAAACATTAACCGATGTTTGTTGGTCTGACTCGAGTACTAAAGGTCAAATGGACTTTGATGTGAGAGCGGTTCAAACAAGAAGTATGAAAAAAACAACACCAGAAATTCTCCCCAATGGGCTTATTTCTTCCAAGGAGTCTGACGATTTTGACAAAAGTCTTGACCTTCAAAAAGAGCAAGAGCAAGATAGCATATTAGGAATAGTTCGGCAGTGGTTGGTTAATTCCACTAAGCCAGAGTGGTCCGAAATCTCCAAATATGGTCCAGGGGTAAAGTTCTATTGGACTCGACTTGAATCTTTTGATATAAAAGATGGGGTGTTATATAGAAAATGGGAGAGTGACGATGGCAGCACTATTTCTTGGCTAATAGTATTACCAGAGATTTTTAAAGATCTTGTTCTCAAACATTTGCATGACAGTGCAATGGGTGGTGGACATCTAGGGGTAAAGAAAACCCTGAGCAAAGTAAGACAGAGGTATTTCTGGTTTGGGGTAAGAAAATTTGTTGAACGCTGGTGTCACAAATGTGATGTATGTGCCAGTAGGAAATCGCCGGTTTGTAAGGCGAAAGCTCCGATGCGCCAGTACAATGTCGGTGCCCCCCTCGAAAGAGTGGCCATGGACATAATGGGTCCACTTCCAACTTCCGAATATGGAAACAAACATGTACTGGTGATCGGTGATTATTTCACTAAGTTTGTCCATGCGATTCCGATCGTGAATCAAGAGGCACAAACAGTTGCCAGAGCTTTCATTGAAAACTTTGTCACCATCTTTGGTGTCCCTATGCAATTACATACTGACCAGGGAGCAAATTTTGAAGCTCGAGTGTTTCAAGAATTATGTAAAGTGCTTGACATCGATAAGACTCGAACAACAGTCATGAGACCTCAGTCCGATGGTATGGCAGAGCGCTATATGAGAACAGTGGTTAATATGTTGGCGTCTTTTGTCTCCGAACATCAGAGAGACTGGGACCAGTATATTCCACTCGTTATGATGGCCTATCGTTCGTCCGAGCATGAAACGACAGGAGTTACTCCTTGTCAAATGATGTTCGGAAGGGAAATTAATCTCCCTGTAGATCTTGTCATGGGTAGACCTTTCAAAGAGTCAGATGGCTCTAACCCTCAACCAGATGACTATCTGGACAAGCTAGAACAAGCTATAGGCAGGGTTCATGAATTGGCCCGTAGAAAGATGAATCTATCTTCGAATTCAATGAAGAAAACATATGACCATAAGATTCACCATACTAAGTATAACGTTGGTGATCACGTCTGGTACTACCAATACCAGAGGAAAGTCGGAAGAAATCCTAAATTTCAGCGACCCTGGCATGGGCCCTATGTGGTCATCAGTCGTCTAAACGACGTACTATACCGAATAAAGATGACCCCAAAAAGTAAACCTAAGGTTGTTCACCATGACAAGCTCAAACGATATGTTGGAGAGAACAGTCCCACATGGTTTCAACAGTCTTCTGATTAATGATGACTGCTTAGTTGATATTTGTATATATATATGTACATATTGTGTAGTTAAAAATAGTTATAGTTTGTAATAAAGTAAATATATAAAAATGTATTAGTTATGATGTGACAAGACATTTTAGTTTTCTTGTCAAGTATGACTGATAATCAGAGTTGATTATTAGCCAGTGTTATCCAATTTGTTTTAAAATTATTGTACGTTATATTGATAGGTAATATAACATAACAAACACTAAAAATATTAAGAGAATAACGAATTATATATTTCTCTTGTAGAATAAATGGATGTGCATCATCTGTGATGACCTGACATTTGATAAAAGATGGAGTGCAGAGCGCCATATACTGGAAAGGCACAGTGACTTCGGGTGGAAGTGCCCGGAGTGTAAAAAGCTGTTTCCCAGGAGGACTATCCCTCATGGTTGCCAGGTGTCGGAGAGAGAAATGATATGTTTCGACAACAAAACAGGTCAACGGGGAAGAGAAGCAGAATTAGCGTTGGAAAAGTTTAGGAGAGAAGAGTTAGCCACTAAAATGAAATTAGTTAATGAGGAGGGAAAAGAGCTGCAGATTCCAATAAGAAGGAACTACACTGCTTCTGAAAGAAGCTTTGCCCCTTCAGAGAGGAGCTATGCTCCATCAGAAAAATGTTCAGTGAGGACAAACGTGTCAAAGAAAGAGGATGCCCGAGATGTGTTAGACAAAAAGAGGAAAGGTGAAGACAAAGAGAACATGCAACCTAAAACAAAGAAAGTAAAGAAAATTGAGACAAACGTGTCAAAGAAAGAGGATGCCCGAGATGTGTTAGGCAAAAAGAGGAAAGTTGAAGACAAAGAGAACATGCAACCTAAAACAAAGAAAGTAAAGAAAATTGAGACCAGGGAGGAAAAGTTGGAAAAGATAAAATCTGTCCTTAAGGATCTCTCCAGTGAGATCGGAGAAGACCTTAGTGTTAGTGTGGAGACTGGAGATGCAAACACTCCAGAGATTGAGTTGACCGTCACAGAGAAGGAGGTGAAGACATTAGAAAAATCAGAAGGGAAGGCATCAGTGAAGAACTCTAGTTCTAGTTCATCATCATCCTCATCTAGTTCCTCATCCTCATCCTCATCGTCACTAGTAAAATCAAAAACAGAAAGGGAACCAGCAGTTGAAACGACAGAAGATAGTTCAGTGAGGAGCGTCGTTTTGACTCCAAACACTGAGGCAATCGACGCCTACCTCCAAGAATTACAAGAATGCCAAGAGAACATGCTCATTTTAAATGTAGGAGGCACTAAATTTGAAACCAGCAAGCCAACTATGAGAGCTGATCCATCATCAGTATTCGCTCTTATGCTTAATCCCAATAGTGCTTTTCGCCCTTGCAAAAATGTCTATAGTTTTGACAGGGATCCAGCCCATTTCAAGATCATCCTCAACTATCTAAGGAACAATTGTATCGTAGAGAAAAGATACCTCCCAAGAGAACACCACTATCTCAATGAGCTTGCACAAGAAGCTAAGTTTTATAAACTGTTTGGACTAAAAGCTATTGTAGAGGAAAGGTTAAATGACCTTTGTGCTTGTCGGTTTACTACCTGTTAAGAATGTTATGAGTACAGATTGCAGAAGCTAAATGTGTTGGTGACTACAATAGTGATTATATAGAAGGAGAGAGTTCCTTAGTATGGAAATTGTTAAATTTAACTAATTTGGATTGTTTAAAGTAAAATGTTAGTAGAGAAAAATATTTGTTCTTCGCTAATTAAAAAAATCAAAGTAATGGAGTACTGTTAACACAGGTTTTGGTCCAAAAGAAAAACAAAATGATAAGGATGGAATAACAGTTGTTAAATTATTCCTAAATAATAGAATGATCAGTATCAATGTGAATCTCATCAGTCAGTCCTATTTGGGGACCAAATCCTGAAAGATGGGGGCAATGTAATGCTGGCCTCCCCCTTTTTACCCACATATTTTGTGTGTATTGTTCTTAAACCTAATAAGGTGGAATAATTGCTAGTGAGATTTAATAACATGTATTTTAGTTCATATGACTTGAGGATTGTACAATAATTGATTGTTTTGGGTGGTAAAAATATTGTGTCTAGTTCGTACAACGTTGTTTTGGTAGCCGGGGCAGAACGGAAGTTTATCTGTACTTCCCACAAGAGCTTGAAATCGGTCTTTTATATAATTCTGGGGGGATAAACAGTTTGTTGGACAATTATAGCATTGATAAGTATAATAATATTAAGTCCTTTATTTTGTAAGGATAAGGATTTACTTGCGGTGACAACTTGCCAATTGGTCACCGTAGTGTTGATATAGATATTTTGGTTGTTAATTTAGAATAATAACCTTTGTGTTTCAAGTATTATGTTATCCAATAGGTGTAGATATCACCAAGAGTATAAAACATGTTGGTTCTAGTTATTATTCCGCTGGAAAACATCTTTATTCTGTGAAAACATCGTGTGTTTACATTCTCAGTTGTTCTGAAGGGAATTTCCCTAATCAGAAACATGGCTGCTGATTGGTCGTTCGTTAGTAAGAACGTTAGTGATTGGCTGATATTGGTATAAAACTAAAATCAATAACAAAGGGAGGCAGTCACTAGATAGATTGTTAAGTAGAGTGGTAAATTCAAAAGTATAAAAAGAATGTCCGAAAACACAGTAGATTTAGGAAAAGTTAGTAAATACTAAATTGCACCCATTATAGACTTATTGTCATTTATTATATATATATAAATATTTAGTACCCTTATTGGTGCAAATATTTATTGGTGCAAACTTTAGGTGCCAAATCGGGAGCAAATCCTTGGTGCAAACTTTAGGTGCCAAATCGGGAGCAAATCCTTGGTGCAAATATTTATTGGTGCAAACTTTAGGTGCCAAATCGGGAGCAAATCCTTGGTGCAAATATTTATTGGTGCAAACTTTAGGTGCCAAATCGGGAGCAAATCCTTGGTGCAAATATTTATTGGTGCAAACTTTAGGTGCCAAATCGGGAGCAAATCCTTGGTGCAAATATTTATTGGTGCAAACTTTAGGTGCCAAATCGGGAGCAAATCCTTGGTGCAAACTTTAGGTGCCAAATGGGAGCAAATCCTTGGTGCAAATTTTTATTGGTGCAATTGATGGTTTAGGTGTAATTCCTGGGTGTAAATATATTGCTTGGAGCAAATAATGTTTTAGGTGAAAATCCTTGGTGTAAATATTGCTTGGTGCAAATAAATATATAGTTTTGTGCACCTTGTTTTGTTAGGTGAAATTCCTAGGTGACAAACTTTAAGAAAGTCAAGTATTTAATATTGATTACGGAAGCTTTATGGTAGGAACGATTTTGTGATTACCTTTAAAGAATTGTTGATTGTTGATTGTATTTATTATGTCTTAAGGAATTGAGACTTATTATAAACTGTGGATTAGTGAATCTGGTTGATTTACTTTAATGTGATCGAGTTTAGCGCTACACATTGGTAGTTTAATAATATTTAGATAGTGACAGAGTAAAGTCTCTGTTTAGGTTAGTTATAGATCAGACCAACCATACTAGGAACCGGACTAGGCCAGGAACAGAGCTGTACCACTACCAGTCCAGCATTATTATTATAAATAATAATAAAGCATCTAAACTGTTCTATTTCATGTATTTTATTTCACGAATATGTAGTAAATATACAGTAATAACAAAACAAATATAAAATCAATATCGGTAGAGTGTTTTGGTCGACGGTAAACCAACTAGACGTCGACCCTAATATTTTATCCTAATATACATACACACAATAAAAAGATCCCTTTACTTTATGTTCATTGTGTTCTCTGGTGTCCGACTCTAGCACCCGAGAGGCAGTGTTACAATATTGTGTCTATAGAGAGCCTTATTGAAAATTGATTTAATCCAAATGAGTTACTCTCTTTAAATAAAGATTTATTTATTTATTCTTATTTAATTATTTATTTATTTATTTATACGAATGACCCCGAGGTTAATGCAAGTTAAAGTTGACATGGATCGTAATTCCAATAAGGCCAATTATAACATAAAATGCATCCAATCTGCAAGTTATCATTATACACTTATAATTTCACGTCAAAAATCTTTAGGCGTGCTCAAACAAGTTGGAATATGTACTGTCTTAATGCAATTTTAAAAGTAAAAACAAGTGTATTCAGGCGCGTATTTGGAGGAGTCCTGCACTCCGTAATTAAAACAGGTTGCTATCTTTTAAAAAAAGATAAGCAATACGAGAACCTTATTGGGGGTTTGGTTTGAAAGAAAAATAAATTCATTATTTCATCTCATTTTCATAAGAAATTTGAAAACTGACATAAATTCAATATCCCGGTACATATTACCTTATTGCGAAGGCCAAAAAATCGAATGACTGACCTTTTCGTCAGTTTGAATACAATCGGACTAAACTAAGGGACGGACCAATTAACTTGCAATTTTCGTAAATAAATATGTTGATTCTGAATAGAGAAAATAAATAATTTGGCCAGCAAAGGGAGAAAAAAAATTTTGACAGAGGATATTTACCATAAAAAATAATGTTAAATTTGAAAAAAATAATTTGTCGCGCTACTTCCCCAAAATAAAAAAAAAATGCGCGCATGCCTCCCCCTCTGCAAGTTAAATGGTCCGTCCCTAAAGATCATATAAAATGTGTCGATACGTTGCTTATAAGGATCTGAAAACGCTCAATTTTACTTTCTGTTTAAAGATCTTTTGAGGTTCTCTTAATTTGTCGGATTAATACACACTTTTAAAATTTGAAAGCTTAAATTTTTATTAGCTGATGTAAAAACTACCAGGACAGAAAGTAAAACGGAGTGTTGTCAGATCCTTGTACGCAAACTTTTTAAGAGTAGACACGGGATTTGAATTTTGATCAATTTGGTTTGAATATAAATAAAAATTTATGTGCCTTAAATTTTTTATTATTGATCAAGTCGAAAATGCTATCTAAAACACATACCACTCATGCAAAAAGAGGTGTCAGACAATTTTTTTTTATCATACTGCTTTAATTACATTAAAGATGTCTGTTTCCGTTTTTTCCGTTAAATACCAATTCCTCAGAGCAATTGGTACTTTGCGGAACGGAACGGAACGGAAAAATAAATTAAAAAGTTTACATCAGATTCAACTGGATCACTGTCTCTAATCATCGTCGGAACGGGCTGTTGAAGGCCCCTTTTTTAAAATATAATTACCGATGGAAGGAGAAAGACTTTTTGTGTAACCTGCCTTTGTGTTAAATTTTTTATTATTGATCAAGTCGAAAATGCTATCTAAAACACATACCACTCATGCAAAAAGAGGTGTCAGACAATTTTTTTTATCATACTGCTTTAATTACATTAAAGATGTCTGTTTCCGTTTTTTCCGTTAAATACCAATTCCTCAGAGCAATTGGTACTTTGCGGAACGGAACGGAACGGAAAAATAAATTAAAAAGTTTACATCAGATTCAACTTGATCACTGTCTCTAATCATCGTCGGAACGGGCTGTTGAAGGCCTCTTTTTTAAAATATAATTACCGATGGAAGGAGAAAGACTTTTTGTGTAACCTGCCTTTGTGTTAATTTTTTTTATTATTGATCAAGTCGAAAATGCTATCTAAAACACATACCACTCATGCAAAAAGAGGCGTCAGACAATTTTTTTTTATCATACTGCTTTAATTACATTAAAGATGTCTGTTTCCGTTTTTTCCGTTAAATACCAATTCCTCAGAGCAATTGGTACTTTGCGGAACGGAACGGAACGGAAAAATAAATTAAAAAGTTTAAATCAGATTCATTTTGATCACTGTCTCTAATCAAGGACGACGTGAGGTCAGTCTAGATATCATAATGCATGACTTGCAAATGCGTTAATTTCATGATAATTTATCAGGACAATCCGACATATTCATCTACAGAATATTTCCCGATGTTATACATTATTACATTATCACCTGTGAAGATGAGATTAAGTATACATTTGTGTTATTTGTATATGGAAAACCGTAAAACACAGAAATTTTAAAGTTTGTTTTGTTTTAAAGATTTTTCGAAATTTTGATAAATGCCCCCTCTGGATACCTTAAATGAAATTCCGTTCCGTTCCGTTCCGTTCCGTAAAGTACCAATAGCCGAAAAGGCCACTCCTCCTTCTACTTCTATGGTTTTTCTTGGTATACTATTTGATGAGGGGGCCCTTTGATACAGTAAGTTGTACTCTATCTATTACTTAGGACGGGTTAGAGGAAATATGTGGTTTGGTTGAAAGTTGGTTGCCAAAGGATAAAAATAATGTTCTTTAAGAGATTTACAATCTTTGCTCATTTCGTGAGTTCATGTGTTTGCCCAGAACGACCTTCTTCCGAGGTTGTTGGTTAGGTGGCAGACTTTTGGTGGTCAAAACATTACAAAACGTGTACCCAAGTATATTAAGTTAGGTAAAGTTTTGTGGAGTAAATTTCTAGATATATACAATGGCTCGTCCCAATTCTTGCACAGAAATTGAAAATTGAATCATTTTACTTCTCCTTGGTGATTTTTTTAAAATTTTGTTTATTATAGATGTTGTGTACATTTTATTATTTTGTACAGGTTATTACGTGTACAAATATAATTGTACTTGTAGTTGTAAGTAATTACTTTTACAATATTTGTGGAGAAAAAGATAATAACTTGTATAACTCATTATCTTTTAGTTTTATATGTAATAATGAGGGGTGTCACGGGGTATGACTATATATATAGGTCTTGTAGAGGAGAAACAGGCGCATCTTTTGCGCAAGGTATCGAATGTTCAAAAATCTAAAACTAGAGCTCAAAATTTGATTTTTGGGTTAAAAACATGGGGTTGGCCTATTCCATGGCTTCTAGAGAAAAATAATGAGGGGTGTCACGGAATATGACTATATAGCTCTTGTAGAGGAGAAACCTATCCTATTGGACACTATTATTATTATGTTACTAAATTTAGGTGCTCTGGCACTATATATACAAACGCTTTACCCATTCAAATTGTTTAATAATTTAGAGAGCCACAGCCAAGGTAGGTGCATTATTAGAAAAGCAACCCAACACTGTTTCAGTTGAAAACAGTTTACATACTAGCTTTTAATATAGAAAGCTTGCTGGTCTTGCACAGACCTCACCACTTACTGAAAGATGACATTGTTACATATAGAACAAAATGTCTATCTTCAGTCTTGCTGGTCTTGCACAGACCCTACCATATTTTGTCAATTTTATGTGAGTTTTAACTTATTTACATTTGAATACTTTTATCTTTACAATATTGTTGATATTTGCTAAATTGTATTTTTTTTTAATAAACTATGAAAACTTGCTAGTGTTAAGTTCTACAAAGCCACATATGAAGGATCAGAGACTCAGGATTCCGATACCTACTCTTTATACAGACAGGGGTAAAATATGTAAAAGTTGACACAGAAAATACACAACGTAAAATTATTTAGTCTTAAAATTTATATCTTTAATTTTCATCAGTTGCCTAAATTTTATTTATTGAACCTTTTTGTCTGCTTACGCCTTCAAGACCTAACTAAAGAGGATTGATATATGTTGCAGAAGCCGTTTTTACATAAAACATTTAAAAAATTAAAAACATCTAGCTTGTAAGTTATTTCTTCACAGACATATATATAGCATCATTTTAAAGCAAACTTATTTGTCCAAGGCATAAATGAATGATTGTACTGAAACGAATGAATATATATAGCCTATTGTTAGAAAGCTGGACAAACTTGTGTTTGCTGGTGATAATATGTTTATAAAAACACAGCTGGTATTATGCCATATAATTTCATTACTAATGGTGAGTAAAATGCGTAATCTACGGTTCCGAGTACTGTCGGACCAATTTCGTCGTCAGTGCTAATGAAAATATTAAATTTCTTGGTAGCAAGGATGTCATATAACCTCCTAGATGGTATTTTTTTTTTAAAGATATATGAACATCAAAACTCATGAGATACGTTTTATTGTAGTGTTTTGTTAAAAAAATTGTCATTCAAGATCAATTAACAAAATTTATGGATTCCCTAATTTTTCAAAATAATTTCCCCTACATTGATTTATAATCTCGACGCGGTTTTGATCTCAATATCATAGCCCTTTTAAAGACCACTAACTCAAGTATCCCGCGGTAATTTATAACTCCCGTGAAGACATGTCTCTGTGGTATTTAACAAGATTAGTAACGTGACGGTACCCAAATTGCACCTATGGTACCCAAATTGCACCTATTTTGATTGTTTTTTTTCAACAATGTTTTTTTTATGATTAAGACAAAATTTTCCATTTTGTGTTTATTTTGTAGCCGTGTCCTTCTTTATTATTTAGGTACACGGCCAATTTGATTTTCAATCCATATGGAATCATAGAAAAATTGGTCTGAACTAACCTCCAAACCATCAATAATTCTGAAAGGAGGAGTACCCAAATTGCATCCATGCTTAAATTCGCATCGCCAAAAGTCGAATAACAGAGCTTTTGTTTAATTTTTTCAAATATTTTGAACAATTGAATATTTGTCCATACTTACTCTTCATTTTTTAAGAAATGGATACTTGAAACATATTGTATTTGCTAATTTTAAAAAGATGACGTTTTGATGACGTCGCATGGCGACGTTTCGGTACATTTTACTTTTTCAGTAAACACTTCATCTGTTGATAAATACTGTGAACGTTTTGTGTATATCTAAATATTTTTACCTATGTTGAAAGACGTACATAGTATCAAATAATAAAAATACAAATTGTTTAGTCTCTAGGAAATATTGTAAGATTTCCGCTGCTATTTTTGCTAAATCAGTCATTTCAAAATAAATAAATTTGGTGTATTTACTGTCTTCTGATTGGTTAAAAGTATTAGTTTTATTTTCAATGTTGTCAATTTTTATGGCGACACGCCCACTCTGACGTTGTGTATTCATACGCCAACATGTGTGTACGTACGTTGTTATTGTTAATATAAATAATATAAAAAGTTCTTTGAGCCTTATTTTCATAGAAATTTATTTATAATGAATGGCAATAATTTATTTTGAATTTATTGACCCATAAAATTAATTTTTGACTCTTCACATTTTACATAATCCGCTTCGCGGATTATTCAATGTGAAGAGTCAAAAATTAGTTTTATGGTTCAATAAATTCAAAATAAATAATAGCCATTCATTAAATAAAGTACACATTCAGAATCTGAACTTTTCCAAAAAAACAGTTAAGATAAATGCAAATTAATCTAAAAAACCAATAGCATATTGCTTTGTTAGTATTTTTTCAAAATATGCAATCTTACCAACACCCGAGAATATTTTTTTTCAAAATGGTGTGCCAACGGGTGTTCAATTTTGTCCATCTTGTTACTTTTTTTAACTGATAGAAAAAGTGATAAGAGAAAAGAAAATATCCAATGAAAAGTGTGGCTCACACTTGCATAGGAGTGTTTATTTGAAATCACATTTACATTTATCAGTTATGTAGATTACCCCAAAAAAATCTGCAGATAGTCTGTACGTTCAGAAAAATCATCACATTTCTTATTTTTCAAACGCTCTTAAAAAAAAATTGTGGAGACAGTGGCAGCGAAAATTTACTATTGTGTCCCTTTTCAATGATATTGACTAGAAACTTAGTCAATAGATCAGTTATGTTGATTGTCAAAATTATTTTACACATTTTTGGGGGTAACAGGAACGAACAAAGGCAGTAACAGGGAGGACAAGGTGGTAACAGTAGAGACGAAACATAATTAAGGTCACAAAAATCATAACAAAAAACTCGTTTTTGAATTTCCTAGGGATACAAACGAGAGATATAAGTATTTAAATATTATGCACGAACCATTTATACGTGTATCATCCCTGACTTGGTCAAACAAACAAAAAAAAAAAAAAAAAAAAATGAAAAATTGGTATTGCTGTTTATTTCGCTAAGAATGAAGTAAGATTTGGTTGCCGCAAGTCGTAAAAATCAGTGTACATAGGTAGACATGCCTTTTTGTGAACTACCGCTTTTAAGATCAAGTTCAGCATGTTGGTTGTTATTTATTTATCATATTCTCTTTCGGAATATGCCTTTAAGTGTCCACTGGAGGCTAACCAATCACCAGAACAACCACCCATCGTACTGTCTTAGAGAAGGTTGACGATGTAGGCGTAAAAAGCAAAACTTATTTCATATGTTTATAAAAATGAGGACATGTTAAAGAACACAACAATACAACTTAATGAAAATTCAAATAAAACATTTGTTTATTGTCAATGATTCTGATATACATATATCTAGTTTCTGATACATTTTAACACTGAAGGCTTGTCATTCTTGGATTTTTGGATTTTTGGATCAACACCATAAGTTCACGAAGAGCTTCTGATTTTGTTTGGATTCGGAATGATAGCCAATATTCTGGAAGTTGTAGCAGCGTTTGTCTTTCAAATAAAAGCACGGGCGTCCAAAAAAAAAGGGGGGGGGGGGGGTCTGTCATTACAAAAATGAATACTACACACAGATTTGCCGCTGGTATGGGTATTTATATTTGGAATGGCAATTAATGGTAAATGTATCAATGACCTGCAACTTTAAGCCGAAGGCAATATATCAATGGGTAGAAATTCTTATATCAATTAATGGGGCATACGTACATGATGTGCACCGACTGTAGACTAAAATTTCTGTTCTAATCTTTTTATCTCATAATATCATCTCATTTTAGTAAGATAGTGGTAGCTGTGAAATATATATATAAGGAGAAGGGATTTTCACATTATTAATTTATGAATAGGGCAGGGGAGGGCAAACCACAACCGGAGGTATAATATACCCACATTTATATGTTGTGCACCCCCCTTTTTTTAATAAAAGACATTCTTTTGTGTCATAAGTGTTGCTCAGTGTCGTCTCGCAAGGTCTGTATCTCTATTTGCCTGTAACGAGAAAGTATCATGTCTCCAAGAAAGCAGTACAAAAGTTGGCAAAATATGATGATAGTTTTACAACCAAGCTGAACAAAATAATAGAGTAAGGAACAAACTGAACCAAATAAGGTTCAGGTACCAAAGAAAACATTGCAGTACACATCGCAAAGGGTAAAAAGTATTCAAAGAGTATTGAAAATAAACAATGCATATTCTATATGACACGCTTGAATAATAGCTGTACAGTAATATCGGCAACTGAATTCTAAATAATAGTTGCACAATTAATAATTTTGTCCATCCTGTTACCAGTCAAGGTAGCACTTGACTTGTTCCATAAATTCCTCAATATATACAAATGTACATTTTATGAATTAATATACCCTACGGCAATAAATATCTGTAACAATTTATTTGCGATAATGTAAGAGGCATTTTGAGTTTTCTAACAAAGTATGTCCATCCTGTTACCATGTTTGTCCCTCCTGTTACCATTGTCTTTGTAACAGGAAGGACAGTAACAGGATGGAAAAATTAGTACATAACCCAAACTGGTTTCAAAATAGTCGCTCCCTATTAATTGAAGTAGTGTTTTTATACATCCGGCCCATGCCTAAGTTACGGTAAAAAACATTTCATAAGTCTTATGCAATTAAAAATTATCTATCAACTGGTAACATTAAAGACATTATAAAAAGGTACGCAAACATCAGTACTTACCGATCTTTTGATTCTGATGACCAAAATCTTTCCACATAAAAATTTTCACCATGTCGTTACGTCTAGTATCCACGCCTACGACGTCACCATAAAAAACCGCCGTTTATTGAAGGGAGAAACTAGTTTTATTCCGTAAACAAATAAATAGTAACAGGAAGGACAAATATTCATGAACAGACATTCCAGTGACTGTGGAATAAAAGTTTTCATGATTTGAAACATGGAAAGTCATTTATTTTCAATTATGATGTTACTAAATAAAAAAAAATCATTTTGTTTACCTTTAAACGCAGTTTTATCTACAGATAATTTGAATGAATATGTTAATTATCAAAAATGAACGCATGGAAATTGGCGAATTTTCATACTTCAACGAATATAAAAAAAAATATGAAACTGTTTGCACACTAATATGTGCATGTACTATCTTGCACAATGTGTAAACTCTTATGTTAAATTGAAAAATTATGTAAAACTTACAAATTAAACAGACAATAGGCAATAACCGAAATATGTACATTTTTTTTAAATGACTGAAATAGGTGCAATTTGGGTACTCAGTGCAATTTGGGTACTGTTACGTTAAATGCAACGACGTCTATTGGAAGGAGTTAAGAGGCCGTGCCAATAAGCATAGAGCTTCATACTGTACAAACATGGAATGTGCAAAAATTTAGATTTTGTTTAAAGTGCTCTTAATTGATTTGTTATATCATAAAAAAACATTTTAGAGAAAAAAAAAATTTCGATTACATCATTACATCTCGTATCTAAGGAAAATGTTTCCTTAGTTACGAGTCCAAAAAGCGTACCAAAATTAGACAAAAATCAACACATTTGCAGGCTACCTAGAGCAAAAGTGTGACTAGGAGTGTGTTTGTTGTTAAAAGTACAAAGTAAGGTTACCACTGCAAATCATATAAAACATTTTTATCAGTGATGATGCTTTTGTAATACGTTGCTATGGCAACAGGAAAATGCAAAGGAATTCAAATTTGAAATATTAAGGAATACGACCTGATTTGTATCATATAAATACAAAATTCTGGACTAACAGTGATATGATGTATTATGTAATCCTAATATTAAATATCTATACTGTTAATCCAAAAAATAAAATTGGGTAGACTCTTAAGAGAATTTTTTTACTGACGGTTTCAAAAATGCCTTTTTCCCCAATTCTTCTGAGTTTTCTGAAGTGTGCCAGATATGGGGTGAAGACTTGAGATGACCTGGCGTCACCCTACTGCTTATCTACTAACATTATTACACTGTTTTGTTTCATGATATAACTGTTTATAGATGGAGTATGCCAATTATCAAGTACTGGGGACTAATAAAGGTGGATTTAGGGTTTGAAAAAAAAAGGGGGGGGGGGGGCTATTTTTTTTTTTGAAATTGGTTTAAAATGTCTAAAAAATTTACCATATTAATGGGCATTTAAAATTCACAATTTTAACCCTGTTTTATTTCACCAACCCTGGTTATGACCCTCTAATGTAATACTAAGTCCAGAATTTCATAAATGATTTTGATTGTTTTAAATATTAAGTTCATTTATTCCAATCGTTCCAATTACACAAGTGAGATTTTTTCATATGTTCAACAGTTGATAACTTTACAGAGTTGGTCTGATTAGAATTCACTATAACTATTGATCTAACTTCTTTTTCTAATTAACGCACCCACAACATCCTATTAAAATAACCTAAATGTTAATTATTTGCTTTATTTTAACTATGGTCAAGCATCTTTAATTCAAAACCTGTTGATTTTTAAAATCAGTCAATTTACATGGTATTTGTTGGAAGTTTCTGAACCATTTTGGTGCGAAATTTTACACTATTGTTCAAGACTAGTAGGGTTAAGCTTGTAAACAAATTACCCCCTCACCTCACACATAAGGTAAGTGCCTGTCCCAATTCAGGAGCATGTGATTCAGTGGTAGTCATTTGGTTGAGTTAATGTCTCTTTGACATATACCCCATTTTCATACTCAATTTTCAAAGTCTGCCATAAATATTATTTCTTAGTTTATAGTTAAAGCCTAAATAATGCATGGGTTTTCTAATTTATTTGCTTTAAATATTTGTTCATGCTGCTGGTTTTGATCATTGTTTATAGCTTGCTATATAGAGTATGGGGTTTGCTCAATGTAGGAGGTTGTAAGAAGACCAATAGTAGACACATCAGTTTTTGGTATTTTGTGAGTATTTGTCTTATTGGCAATTATACCACAACTCCTTATTTGAGCTCATCTAATACACAAAAAAAATCTGTCATTTTACTGACTCTTCTCTCATTTTATAACTGATATATATCCATGGAAGGAATATACCTAAAACTTTAACTTAAACTGCATCAATGTTGTATCTATTGTATTAGTATAAAGAGGTAGGGGTAGAAGGGGTCTTCATTCCGAAATCCCTGGCTTGAAAACAATAAATCCTGAGGTCCCAACTTTAAATTAATTTAAATCCCGACATCGCGAAATTAGAAAAAAAATATTCCCTCATCCCGAAAGGGTAAATCCCGCAATCCCGAGCTTAATCACACCCGAACCCAAACTAGACCCAAAGTCCCGTTGAAGGTCCTATCTCCTCGGGTTTTCCACCCATCAGGGACGGTTTTGAATACAAGTATTGTTAGGTCAAATTTATTCCAATATCATACATTATTTTCTATTCATGTGATGTCTCTAATTTCTGATGAATTAGCTCTTAAAAAACTCTGATTAAAATATAAAGCAATTGTTTCAAAAACAATTGTTAGGCAGTCTTTCCCCTATGATGAATGGATAATTGATTTTTTTTATTGATTGATTTGGAAAAAGGGGGGGGGGTATTTGTTTATTTGTTTGTTTGTTTGCTTTGGTATGGGGTCTATATTATTATGTTACCGGAGAAGTTTCATGTTTAGTTTGGAAAGTTTTTCTTTTATTTTAGATACAGCGCGCGCGCAAGATTGAGGAGACATCACGTGACGCGGGTTTATATTAAGAAAAACTTAGTCTTTTAATTTCTTTTTAGGTCGGGACCTTGAACAGACAACATGTCTAGAGATGGAATGTACACAATGTAATTTCTTTTGTCATTGTAGGAAATTGACATTTTGATCACAGTTCACCAGCAGTGCATGTTTTGGATTTAATCGATCCGGTGTAACTTTAAAACACATTTAATGATTATTTTTTGATAATGTCCATTTTTCAGCACCTGTTTGTAACACAGATTAGTATTTCAATCTCGGAGCGGACATTTTATTGTAGGTTTTTACTGAGATTTACGGACCTAGCAAGCGATTTTTACGGCATTGCCATTTTTTTTTCTAGGAAAAGTCTTGAGAGATATCTGCAAAAAGTTTTTTTATGAACCTGCAGTACATGTATGCCCTGCTGACTGCAAATTTTCAGGTCGATTGGACTTGTAGTTTCAGAGAATATGTGGATTTTTTTTTTCAGAAGAGATGTAAGAACAATAATAAAATAAAAATTTTCTTGAATAATTGAGAGTTTGTTCCTTCAATATACTGTCATAAATAAACAGTCATACATATTGATTGATTGATAAGTTGGTTGATTGATTGGTTGGTTGGTTGGTTGGTTTGTTGGTTGGTTGATTAAACACGTTTGATAGGGTCACTTAGAACAAGGGAAAAAAACCTCAAGAGACCTTGCATCCCGTATTAAACGCATGACACGGAAACGTACATTAAGTGATTGATTGGTTGGTTGGTTGGTTAAACACGTTGGTTAAACATGTTGGTTAAACACGTTGGCTGGTTAAACACGTTGGATAGGCTCAATTTAAACAAGCGAAAAAAAAAACCATCTTGGATCCCGTTTTTAACACATGAAACGGAAACATGCATTGATTGGTTGATTGGTTGGTTGGTTGGTTGGTTGGTTGGTTGGTTAAACACGTTGGTTAAAAATGTTGGTCAAACACGTTGGTTAAACACGTTGGCTGGTTAAACACGTTTGATAGGCTCAATTTAAACAAGCGAAAAAAAAACATCTTGGATCCCGTATTTAACACATGAAACGGAAACATGCATTGATTTATTGGTTGGTTGGTTGGTTGGTTGGTTAAACACGTTGTAAACATGTTGGTTAAACACGTAGTTTAAACACGTTGGCTGGTTAAACACGTTTGATAGGCTCAATTTTAACGAGCGAAAAAAAAACATCTCGGATCCCGTATTTAACACATGAAACGGAAACATGCATTGATTTATTGGTTGGTTGGTTGGTTGGTTGGTTGGTTGGTTGGTTGGTTGGTTAAACACGTTGTAAACATGTTGGTTAAACACGTAGTTTAAACACGTTGGCTGGTTAAACACGTTTGATAGGCTCAATTTAAACAAGCGAAAAAAAAAACATCTTGGATCCCGTATTTAACACATGAAACGGAAACATGCATTGATTTATTGGTTGGTTGGTTGGTTGGTTGGTTGGTTAAACACGTTGTAAACATGTTGGTTAAACATGTTGGTTAAACACGTAGTTTAAACACGTTGGCTGGTTAAACACGTTTGATAGGCTCAATTTTAACGAGCGAAAAAAAAACATCTCGGATCCCGTATTTAACACATGAAACGGAAACATGCATTGATTGATTGATTGGTTGGTTGGTTGGTTGGTTGGTTGGTTGGTTGGTTGGTTAAACACGTTGGTTAAACACATTGGATAGGCTCAAAATTGGATCCCGTATTTAACACATGAAACGGAAACATGCATTGATTGATTGATTGATTGGTTGATTGATTGGTTGGTTGGTTGGTTGGTTAAACACGTTGGTTAAACATGTTGATTAAACACGTTGGTTAAACATATTGGTTAAACATATTGGTTAAACACGTTGGATAGGCTCAATTTAAACAAGCTGAAAAAAAAACATCTTGGATCCCGTATTTAACACATGAAACGGAAACATGCATTGATTGATTGATTGATTGATTGGTTGGTTGGTTGGTTGGTTGGTTGGTTGGTTGGTTGGTTGGTTGAAATTCAAACACACATAAAACTGTTTAAATAGTGCCAAAACCACATAATTTGATGACTTTGACCTTTGACCTTGTGACCTTCGTCAAGGTCATTGCTCCACAAGGTCATTGCAAAAGACCCTATGGGTCAAGGACCTTTTGTTTAAGAGTTTTGCCTAAAAATGGCTTTTTAAAAACCATCGATGGGAGTTATGTCCCTTACATGATGGTAAAATCAATATAGTCATAATGTGAAAAAGTTGCCCCTTGAAGTATTTAACATTTTTCACTGCTTAAATTTTCTGTATCTATAACCATTCAAGAATTATAGGGAAATCAAAGAGATATGAAAATCTAAAATATGACCTTGACCTTTGACCTTGACCTAATTTTCTAAGTTAGGACCCAGGGGACTCAAATAAAAACATTCCAGGGTTATACGGTTAACGGTTTATGAGTTAAAAAAACATACCGACAAATTTATTCCGTAAAGATAGATAACTCCTATAAAATTTCTTCGAATCGCTTTGATCCAAATTAGCCAAAAATTCCTGAGGATGTAACGAACAATTTGTAAAAGGAATTTTGTCGCTATCTTTTTCTGTTACAAAGGAGATGCACACAGATGATAAACAGTGAATAGGGAGATAACTCTTACAAAGAAAATTGTTCGTCTTAGCAGGGTGAGATTTAAAACCGTATAAACTATACGATACAATATACAAAATATCTAAGCGACATATTGCGAAACAAAAATTTCAGAATGTGGCGGAAAAAAAAAATAATAATAATCAGAAGAAAAACAATAAGTCTTTCCACAGAAAAGTGGAAAGACTTAAATATATTTGCGAAGAATACAAACTTTTCATCAATGCCAACTCGAAAGAACATTGATCAATTTTGCGGGACAAGGTAATGCAGAGATTGATCACCAAAAAAATTACAAATATGAAGAGATTGTCAATCATGTATGGAGTCCCTTAAGTGCCATGTATATATATGTAAAATAGATATTTTCTTTTGCCAGAAGTTTAATCTGATGCAGACCAGTTTGAAAAATCGTGCTGAATTTATACTCGTGCACAACTTTAAAAAAAAATGCTTCGCCGATAGCAGCCTGATACGACCGCTGAGGTAAAACACTGAACAGTTGGTGCATTTTTGGACACACTATTGAAGTTTGATACAGTTTGAATGGATTGTGATCAAGGTTTTGACATAATATAGGTTTCTGACACATAATAAATGTGGCGAAAGATCTTCAAAATTTGAAAAAGGCAAAATCCCGCTTACATGTTTAACCCCACCACATTATGTATGTATGTGCCTGTTCCAAGTCAGGAGCCTGTAATTCAGTGGTTGTCGTTTGTTAATGTGTTACATATTTGTATTTCGTATTTTTTTGTACTTAAATGAGGCAGTTAGTTTTCTCTTTTGAATTGTTTTACATTGTCATTTCAGGGCCTCTTATAGCTGACTATGCAGTATTGGCTTTGCTCATTGTTGAAGGCCGTACAGTGACCTATAGTTGTTAATTTCTGTGTCACTTTGGTCTCTTATGGAGAGCTGTGTCATTGGCAATCATACCACATCTTCCTTTTTTTTTAACTTTTATACCAACTATTGTTTAATTTTCAATTAAAAGATTTCTTGCTATTGCAAAATACTTTGCGATCAGATATTTTTTGCTTATTGCGCAATACTGTGGAATTGAACAGTTCTTGCTAATGCAACAACTTGTGTAATTGAAGATTTTCTGTTATTTGGTAATTTTACTATGACGCAATTATGTGCAATTGAAGATTTATTGTGCAATACTGTAAAATTGAAGATTTTTTGCTATTGCGCAATACTGTGTAATTGAAGATTTCTTGATATTGTGCAACATTGTGATATTGCGCAATACTGTGCAATTGAATATTTCTCAATATTGCGCAATACTATTCAATTGAAGATTTCTGACTATTACGAAAAACTTAATATTTTTATATATATAAATCAGAAATGATCAATGGGAAAAAACAAAAAATATATGACACCCCCACCCCCCCTAAATTTTTTTTTTTTTAACCCTTCTTGGAGTTATTACCCCCAAACTTTCCATTTATAGTATGGTACCTTGTGCTAGAATTACAGAGATATCCAATCACTTAAATAAAAGTAATTGTCAGGAAAATGCAAAAAAACTTCTTATTGTCCCTTTTTGGTCCCCGATTCTTCTTTACCTGATGGTACCAAAACCCCGAAAATCAATCCCAAGCTTACTATTTTGATATTGAACCATCTGGAAAATTTCATAGAGATCCATTCTCTTAAATCAAAGTCATTGTCCGGAAAGCAGTTGGACGGCAAACGATTTAATGGCTTCTAAGGTCAAGACATTGGTCACGTGATAAAAGGTCAGAGTTTACGATATTTTGGTAAACGTGCATGCCTCGTGGTTTTTGGACTCGTATCGTCTTATTTGTACTCGTAAATTAATAAAAACCAAAGTGTTCAATTCTTGATTGAATAAGCTCCCGAATTTTATATAATTATTATTAAAAAGTGTTGTTAAAATGTTATAAATTCACGAGTGAAGTGAAACTTTTTTTCTGAAAATTTGCGTAGGTCCACGGAAAATCCTTAATTATTCCTTAAATAGGTTTGGTAACGTGTAGAGGGGTATTAAATATGAAGTAAAATCAATTTTTGGTTCTTATTCTACTCTATCAGATCACAAAAACCCCGGATACGCAATTGTGTCAGATTATTCGTTGCGAAGCGGAGATCAAAGGGAGATAACTCGGTATGCGCATCGTAGGATATTGCAAGTTCACAACAATTTGATTTTCTGGGGGGGGGCTATGGTTTTCTTTTCTGGACAAATTTTTTTTTTCGCCTGCGTCGAAAAACAATCTATTTTTTTCGCAACAAGTCGAAAACAATTTTTTTCTTTCAATTTTAGCATTACATATAGTGGCAGCTGAGGGTGAAACAAACAATTTTTTTTTTCTCAGAATCAAAAACAAATTATTTTTTTCTCCAAAAACTGGAAACAAACTTTTTTTTCCAAAAAAAACCATAGCCCCCCCCCCAGAAAATCAAATGGTTGCTGCCTAAATTCGAGTAAAATTAATGATTGCAGATATATTTCGACGATTTCTTGAATAAATTTTCAATATTCCATGTTCCTCTACTGTTGTAACATTAAAATAGTCATGGAAAGGTTGAATATGATATTTTTTTCAAGTACTTACAGGTTATTGAACACTTCCAAAGAACATTCTGAACTTCGACTTATTGTATTTTCTCAAACACCCTTTTGGTAGATAGAAGGATACAAGAGGGGTTTATCAGTTGTCAGCAGAACCTGTGTTACAATAGAATTGAACTTTTCATTACATGAAAACAAACTGAATATGGAAGCAAAGAAAATATAGTCTTTAAAATTGTGAACATTTATACTTTTGAATGAAAATAATATGAATTTGCAGTGGACAGAAGTACATGTACAATGCTTGTTTTATTGTACCTGCTTTAAGATACAGTGGTGGATCCCCCCCCCCCCCCAGGGGCTCTGGTGACCTCCTCTTTTTATGGAAGATTAATGCATTTGAATGAGATCATATAGTTAACTCTCCTTTTTATCCTTGGTTGAGAATACCACCACTTATGTTTAAAATTGTCTGGATTCACCCTGAGATAAGAACCTTTATAAGATGTACAAGTTATGTTGCTTGCCTTAATCAAGAGAAAAATATCTGAACCCCAAGAACCAGAAAGGGATTTAAAACATTAATCAACACAAAGATAACTGAGCAAAAGCTGTATTGCAACCTGATATCATGCAGTTCTCATTATAATTCCTATGATATGTATTATTTCAAATTTTGCTTTATTTTTCCTCTTCTTATATTTGAATTCAAAAGTCCTGCAACCAACTGTTGAGTACATTCAATTAAATTATTGATTGAATAATAAGCTATAAAGCTGACCAGTAAATAAAGTTTGAAAATGCTTTGTTGAAAAACAATAGTGGTATTATATCATAAAATATACTGAATTAACTTCAAATTTAATCCAAATTCATATTTACCTGCTCTAAAATGCATAATCAATTGAAAAACAAAAACCTGAGAATACTACAATGTATAACATAGAGATTGGTCACTTCCCATGTTATACAATGTAGTAGTCTTAGAAAATTTAATAAAACTGACTTAAATAAAGTATGTTCATGTTTTTTTGTAAAAAGGACAACAATAAGATATTTATTATTCTGATATCAGAAATAATCTCATAGTATCAAATCAGAATGTCAGTTCTTTTAATAGTGAGATAATCTATTTAATCACATTATTTACTTTTATAAAAAAAAACCTCATGATATTATCTATATTTACAATCATGGACTATATAAACACTTGTCAACATTTCACTTACTTCAAATGCTTTTAACCTGTTAGTACTAAAATAAAGAGATGTGGTATAAGATAAGATAAGATATTTTATTCCAATTTAAAAAGGCCATGAAGAGCAAAGTAATGTATTACAATGATTTATATAATTGACACAATAATGTTGATATAAATCAGATAAATATGAATATAACCAACTCCATTCTTAGATTTTAAACCACAGCCAGATCAGGGCCACACATATATTAGAAAAAAAGGGCATAACAATTATATCTTCTATTATCATGATTATTAAACAGGCAAATATTCTCAAAGTCTTAATTTAAACAATATCTGTACTGTATTGATAGTTTTCTGAGTTCAAAACATTTATTTTAAATTGCAACACTTTTCAATACCTCTAGATTTTCTTGAATAGAAAGTCAATTAAATTTTGCACTTGTGCTTAACATTTCAATTTTTTTACAACTTATTATACTATCATTTAATTCTTTTCTTTAAAAGTTATAAAGGGGAAACTGACATTTAAATATGGTATAATTGCCAATAAGATAAGAGTCTAGAAACTTATCACCAGAGTCCAAGTGCCTGTTAGCAGTGACAGTTAAATTACAAGTCACTTTACATACACCAACAATGAATACATGCCATTGTTTTCAGGCAAATGAGTAAAATAAGAGTATCAATAGCTTTTGTCTTACTACATGTACAAGAGAATAATAGAAATGATAATATAAATAAGGAAATATCAGAGACAAAAAAGACAGGACTTAGCCATTGGACTATATGTAAAGTATTCCCTTACTAATCCTTGGAGGAGCTGCTGTATACTTTATAGAAAAAAATATGTTGAGGATTTGGCCCCATCAATCAGGATTTTAGTCAATTGCAATCTGCTCTATTTGTTCCAAGCTATACCTAGGGTGGGAATTAAATGTCTTAAATCCATGCATGTTTATTTACTCTATGGTTCTTTGTGTACATAAAATGTACATGTATATGAAATATATCAAATGCCAAAAATTGCTGTAATGTAAATATGGTAATTTGTAAACATCATTACACCCTCACTATTTAAAGACCTAGTAAAGGAAGTCCCTGCATCTCGCTAGACATGTTTCTTAGACAAGATGTATTTTATAACTCTTGAAAGTATAACACGATAAAGGTTATTGCTAAGTATATAGTAACATCAACGTGCAATTAAGGTAAGCAAACTGTCAAACATAAACAATCTACCACGTGTTTGTCTGCTATGTTTGAATTCAAAACGACCCATCAGGCCTTATTTACACAAATTTTTGCTAAAGCAGACAGTTAAATATGTCTGTTTACCTTATGAGGTCTGTAAAGAATGGATTTGCTGTTATGACTTGTGTATGCATGGATATATAATGAAGAAAGCATTGATTTTTACCGTAACTTTTGAATACACAACATTCCCAAGGTACCCCACAAAACACATGGCTACTTTGTAACGATGGCTGGTAACGTGTAGCCACTTTCTAACGGCAAATCTAATTGGATGATCTCCAAAGATCAATAATAAAATTGCTAATAAATGATTGGATACGAAATTGTGTCAGATTATAAATAGAGGAAAAAATGTAAACATTGAAATCCGCCATTTTGACGTAGGAAACAAACTAATTTTCAATCTTCGATTAAAGGACATTGCGCACATTGCCAGCGTATCATGCATAACCAGTCATCTGCAAATATATCTTTCAATTTGTTTTTTAAGGTCTTTCCTCTCCGCGAGGAAAGACCTTATTGTTTTTCTTCTGTTTTTTTTAAGGTCTTTCCTCTACAAAGGAAACCCCTTATTGTTTTTCTTCCGTTTTTTCTTTTTCTTTTTTTTCTTCCAACATTTTTTTGACATGCCCGCCTCTTGTTTCTGATGAAGGTATTAAGACCAAATATGGACTATTGCTAGACCTCACCAAGATGAATTACCAAATGACCCTGTTAAGGATTTCATCATCCCCTTTAGGAGTTATTTCCCTTTTATTGATTTTTTTCAACATTGTCCCCCCTCGTTGGTTTTAAAGATATCATGACCTTAATTGGACATAATGTAGATCTCATCATGATGTATTACCATGTGAGGCTGAATAGGATTCCATCGTCCCCTATGAGAGTTATATCCCCTTGAAACAATTTCTTTCCTTTGCATTTTTCTCAAAAAGTATAAGAGATAGAATCGATTTGAAAACGGCAACATGTACAGGAACAGATGGCAATGTTAATGAATATATACAATCATTTTGTTTTTAACACTTATAAGGAGTTATTCCCCTTGAAAAATTGTTTACAATTTTAGAAAAATTGTATTTCAAGAACCGGAAGTCGTAGAGACTTAGGACCTTCACCAATAATCTTTAATTCATGTGACCTTTAATATGCACCCAAGGTCATAGGTCACAGAGTGCAAAATAAAATTACGCTGCAATTTCAAGCTTACATATTAGGAAAACGATAAGATTTTGCTGCATACATACAGCGTATAAAATGTTCCTCTCGACGAGCTCTACATTTTATATAATTAGCTCAAAAATGTCCGACCGTCTGTTCAAAAGTTACAACGGGATGATTCTTAAAAGTATAGTATTTTGTGTATATCTTTTTAAAGGTAACAGATATCAACCTACTATAAACTGCAAAGATGATCAGTAATTCAAGACCTTCAATTTGAGGTCAATGTCAGGTCATGATGAAATTTCACCTTGACCTTAACATTATACTATGACCTTGACCTTGTGATATTTGAAAGGTCAAGTGGTCCTGAGTTGAATGGTGATAGTCCCATGTCTCTACGACTTCCGGTTCTCAAGTTTGGTATTGCATCATATATTTGATGATTAATTGTGACCTTGGTGAACTTTGAAATTGTCCCAATTTTTTTTCTATAATGTTGTCCTTTAATTGTAGATCATTTATCATTTTACAGATTTGAGATATCTATTGTCGTTTTAGAGATAATGCAGTTTGAAATTTTGCGAGCGGAGGCATGTATTTCTGAATCAACAAGAGCTTACCACTTAAAATGTTTTAGAAATTGAAGAGGTTGACATAGTTATATGTTTGACTAAATACCAAAAACATTCCATTGAAAAAAACACCAAAAAATCAATTTGAAAATTTCAAGTTTTGCATTGACTTTGTAAGTTTCATAACTTCTATTTATATAGTTGATATTGCATCATTTTTGGCACTTTGTCAAATGGGGTCATCTGATATATCAAATTGAAGGTCTCAATAAACTCTACTTAAAAATGAAAATTTTAAACCCCCCTTTTCATCCCAGGGGGACGGGTGGGGTCATTTAGTGCAAACATTCAAATTTCTCAGATGGTAAGGTTGTCGCATATCAAATGAAAGAACATAAAGCGTACATTTCAAATTTCAAATTGGTGTCTCCCACAAATGGGTTGGATGGGGTCATTGAGTGCAAAAAATAAATTTTCTTTTACGATGGGGTTGTTGTATATCAAATGAAAGGTCATGATGTGTACATTTGAAATATCAAATTCCCGACCTAAAAAAATTAGTTGGATAGGGTTATTAAGTGCAAAATCAAACTTTCTAGAACATGGCGTTGTCACATATCAAATGAAAGCTCATCTACTCTATGTTCCATATATTTTAATTCCGATCTCAAAAATGTAGGCGGATGAGGTCATTAAGTGTTAAAAGCGAAAAGTTTCAGAAGGTATGCTTGTCGTATATCAAACGAAAGGTCGTACAAAGTACATTACGAAAACATCACTTTTACAGGAAAGACCTTTCAATTGTTTTACAAACAATTGAGATACTAGTTTTTTTTTTAAGGTCTTTCCCCTACATGGGAAAGACCTTATTGTTTTTCTAATGTTTTTTTTTCTTCCAACATTTTTTTGACATGCCCTCCCACCGTTTCTATTGAAGTCATCAAGACCAAATATTGACCATCGATAGATCTCATTATGACGTATTACCAGATGAGGCTGTGTAGGATTTCATCATCCCCTTTGAGAGTTATATCCCCTTGAAGCACTTTTTTTATTTGCATTTTTCTTAAAAAGTATTAGAGATAGAATAGAATTGAAAATGGCAGCATGTACAGGAACAGATGGCAATGTTAATAAACATAAAAAAATTGTAGGTTATTTACCCTGATAAGAAGTTATTTCCCTTGAAAAATTATACATTTTTGGAAAAAATTATATTTCGAGAACCGGAAGTCGTAGAGACTTGGGACCTTCACCAATATTCTTTAATTCATGTGACCTTTAATTTGCACCAAGGTCAAAGGTCACCGAGTGCAAAAAGAAATTACGCTGCAATTTCAAGCTTGCATATTAAGAAAACAATAAGAGTTTGCTGCATACTTACACTGTATAAAATGTTCCTCTCGACGAGCTCTACATTTTATATGATAAGTCCAAAAATGTCCGACTGTCTGTTCAAAAGTTACAACAGGATGATTCTTAAAAGTATAGTATTGTGTGCATATCTTTTTAAAGGTAACAGATATCAACCTACTATAAACTGCAAAGATGATCAGTAATTCAAGACCTTCAATTTGAGGTCAATGTCAGGTCATGATGAAATTTCACCTTTTTTTTTTTGACCTTCACATTATACTATGACCTTGACCTTGTGGTATTTGAAAGGTCAAGTGATCCTGAGTTGAATGGTGATAGTCCCATGTCTCTACGACTTCCGGTTCTCAAGTTTGGTATTGCATCATATATTTGATGATTAACTGTGACCTTGGTGAACTTTGAAATTGTCCCAATTCTTTTCTATAATGTTGTCTTTCAACTGTAGATCATTTGCCATTTAACAGATTTGAGATATCTGCTGTCGTTTAAGAGATAATGCAGTTTTAAATTTTGCGAGCGGCGGCATGTATTTCTGAATCAACAACAGCTTACCCCTTAAAATGTTTAAGAAATTGAAGAGGTTAACATAGTTATATGTTTGACAAAATACCAAAAAAATTCCATGGAAAAAAACACCAAAAAATCTATTTGAAATTTTCATGTTTTGCATTGACTTTGTAAGTTTCATAACTTCTATAAATATCGTTGATATTGCATCATTTTTGGCACTTTGTCAAATGGGGTCATCTAATATATCAAATTGAAGGTCTCAATAAACTCTACTTAAAAATGAAAAATTTAAACCTCTTTTTCATCCCAGGTGGAAGGGTAGGGTCATTTAGTGCAAAAATTCAAATTTCTCAGATGGTAAGGTTGTCGCATATCAAATGAAAGAACATAAAGCGTACATTTCAAATTTCAAATTGACGTCCCCCAAAAATGGGTTGGATGGGTTCATTGAGTGCAAAAAATAAATTTTCTTTTACGTTAAGGTTGTTGTATATCAAATGAAAGGTCATGATGTGTACATTTGAAATATCAAATTCCCAACCTCCAAAAATTGGTTGGATGGGGTTATTAAGTGCAAAAATCAAACTTTTTAGAACATGGCGTTGTCGCATATCAAATGAAAGCTCATCTACCCTGTGTTACATATATCATACTTCCGATCTCAAAAATGTAGGCGGATGAGGTCATTAAGTGTAAAAAGCGAAAAGTTTCAAAAGGTATGCTTGTCGTATATCAAACGAAAGGTCGTACAAAGAACATTACGAAAACATCACTTTTACAGGAAAGACCTTTCAATTGTTTTACAAACAATTGAGATACTAGTTTTTTTTTTTTTTTTTTCATCCAGCATTTGTTTAACATGGCCTCCCCTTGTTTCTATTAGAGTAATCAAGACCAAATATGGACCATCGGTAGACCTCATCATGAAGTATTACCAGATGAGGCTGTGTAGGATTTCATCATCCCCTTTAGAAGTTATCTCCCTTTTATTGTTTTTTTTCGACATGGCCCCCCCTCGTTGTTTTTGAAGATATCATGACCTTTTTTGGACAATGGTTAGATCTCATTATGATGTGTTACCATATGAGGCTGCTAAGGATTTCATCATTCCCTATGAGAGTTATGTCCCCTTGAAGCAATTTCTTTCTTTTACATTTTTTCTCAAAAAGTATTCAAGATAGAATCGATTTGAAAACGGCAACATGTACAGGACCAGATGGCAATGTTAATTAACATATACAATCATTTTGTTGTTAACCCTTATAAGGAGTTATTTCCCTTGAAAAAATATAAACAATTTTTGAAAAATTGTATCTCGAGAACCGGAAGTCGTAAAGACTTGGGACCTACACCAATAATCTTAAGTTCATGTGACCTTGAATTTGCACCCAAGGTCAAAGGTCACCGAGTGCAAAAAAAAATTACGCTGCAATTTCAAGCTTTCATATTAAGAAAACGATAAGAGTTTGCTGCATACTTACAGCGTATAAAATGTTCCTCTCGACGAGCTCTACATTTTATACACTGACCTCAAAAGAGTCCGACTGTCTGTTCAAAAGTTACGACGGGATGATTCTTAAAAGAATAGTATTGTGTGTATATCTTTTTAAAGGTAACAGATATCAACCTACTATAAACTGCAAAGATGATCAGTAGTTCAAGACCTTCAATTTGAGGTCAATATCAGGTCATGATGAAATTTCACCTTGACCTTCACATTTTACTATGACCTTGACCTTGTAATATTTGAAAGGTCAAGTGGTCCTGAGTTGAATGGTGATAGTCCCATGTCTCTATGACTTCCGGTTCTCAAGTTTTGTATTGCATCATATATTTGATGATTAATTGTGACCTTGGTGAACTTTGAAATTGTCCCAATTCTTTTTCTATAATGTTGTCCTTCAACTGTAGATCATTTATCATTTAACAGATTTGAGATATCTATTGTCGTTTTAGAGATAATGCAGTTTGAAGTTTTTCGAGCGGAGGCATGTATTTCTGAATCATCAAGAGCTTACCACTGAAAAGGTTTTAGAAATTGAAGAGGTTGACATAGTTATATGTTTGACCAAATACCAAAAACATTCCATGGAAAAAACACCAAAAAATCAATTTGAAATTTTCAAGTTTTGCATTGACTTTGTAAGTTTCATAACTTCTATTTATATAATTGATATTGCATCATTATTTGCACTTTGTCAAATGGGGTCATCTGATATATCAAATTGAAGGTCTTAATAAACTCTACTTAAAAATGAAAATTTTAAACTACCTTTTCATCCCAGGGGGACGGTAGGGGTCATTTAGTGCAAACATTCAAATTTCTCAGATGGTAAGGTTGTCGCATATTAAATGAAAGAACATAAAGCGTACATTTCAAATTTCAAATTGACGTCTCCCAAAAATGGGTTGGATGGGGTCATTGAGTGCAAAAAATAAATGTTCTTTTAAGGTAGGGTTGTTGTATATCAAATGAAAGGTCATGATGTGTACATTTGAAATATCAAATTCCCGACCTCCAAAAATTTGTTGGATAGGGTTATTAAGTGCAAAAATCAAACTTTCAAGAACATGGTGTTGTCGCATATCAAACGAAAGCTCATCTACTCTGTTCCATATATCATAATTCCGATCTCAAAAATGTAGACGGATGAGGTCATTAAGTGTAAAAAGCGAAAAGTTTCAGAAGGTGTGCTTGTCGTATATCAAACGAAAGGTCGTACAAAGTACATTACGAAAACATCACTTTTACAGGAAAGACCTTTCAATTGTTTTACAAACAATTGAGATACTAGTTACACTTACTTTTCTATGTTTTAGTTAATTTAATGTTTTAATTTACTACAGAACGGGACATCGTTCTCAATGATGCCGTAGAAAAAATTATAGGTGGCGCTGTTTGTGGGCGTAAACCTTTTACATACGGGTCCTTTTTGTGTCGACAAATTGACCTTTATCTGTCAGATTCAGGCGTTTGCCTTCCAACTGAAAGCAAATGTGTCTTCTGACGACGATGACGGCGACTAAGACGACATCCTACCATTATCCCCGACTTAGTATATATCTAGGATTTTGATTGGTTAACGCTCGTCGTTACAAAACCCATAGCCCCTGGGTGTTGCTAACCCATATCCCCGAACGTTGCTAACCATTATCCCGGGGAACTTCACGCAAGTTTTCCTTAGTTCCATGATTGCTCCTTGTGAAATATTGAATTCTGTAGATTATCCATGATGTTTGTAATTAAATATTTAATTTATTAACGATTTTGTCCTATTATGCCGATCATTTACACTCATTTCATTAAATGCATCACTTGATTGCCACATTTTCAAGTAATACTGACCTAGCTATGCAAATTACCCACGTTGACGTCACACCATCTATGGCGTAACGCTCACAACATTGAGCGCCAAATTTGACTCAATCTAGTTTCTCTGTCTCCGTATTAAAAACGTCTTATATTTGACTACCTGTAGGTTTCTACCAAAGGTAGTACCCAACACCCCGTAAAAAATATGTAAAATTTCCAAATTTCAATAAAACTTTTTTAGATAATGAAAAAAACGTTGTTTTCGCGTTACACTTTGTACCCGAATTTCCATAAAACTCGCCCGATCCGGACTAAGACCGGGGATAAATTCGTTATCTACGTTCATATCCGTAGATATGGATATTATAACACCCTTCAGTACCCTGTACACCCTTCGGCTACGCCTCATGGTGTACTGGGGTACTTCAGGATGTTAAAATATCCATATCTACGGATATGAACGTAGATAACTTAGGGGACGAACATTTGATATTCTGGAGGGGGGGGGGGGGGGGGGCAGGAGGATTTTGAAAATAGATAACTTGGCCTTGATAATCACAAAAATAAATGGTTTGTTCTGTGGTAGTTTGAAAATAAATTACCTGACTTGCAATGTATTGAAAATAAATAACTCATCAGGTCTAATCGAAAGTATGAGATGGCACCAGATTCTTCATAAATTCATCTTTTCCCCCCCAAAAAAAATCGGGAAACTCTTCCCAATTTTTTTAATAATAAAAGTATAAATATTATTTGAATATACTTGAAATGTCTAAAAAAATTGGTTTCATTTAACTTGAGGTACATGTATATTGTCTCAGGAAACCTTACCTCACTTTTATTTTAACAGGGCCGTAACTACATTGAGGCAAATGCCTCATGTAGGAAATTTCAAAACCATCTCGTCTCCATATCAAATTGTGTTCACGGGGAGTGCCTTGCAAGAAGCAAGTTATGTTTTTCCTCAGACGTAGCCCTGATTTTTCGGGATCAATGTTTTTTATTTATTTGTCTTTTATTCATTGATTGTCCTTCTGTATTCTGTTAGTGTTGCATTCCTTTTGTAATCTAGTAATTTTGTTATGAACTTGATCTAGAGTTTAAAAAAAAAAAAAAAAAACAGCAGCCACAAACTTAACTATGTGAATTCCATTTTTGCTTTATCATGCACATTGGTCTTTTGATGCTACTAGAAACTTAAGTCTTACACTGAATTTATACATTTTGCTTTGAGAATAAAATATTGTCAAAAAATTATTAAAACAAAACTTGCATTTTCAGATTATAAAAGTATTTTTCGGAACACCCAGAAAGCATGATTTTGCATCATTTGTTCTGTAGCTTCTTGGGCCTTCAGTGGCTCCAAAACCCTTCAAAAAAAAATTTTCCTCGCTCCGCTCGGCCACATATGTTTGCAAATACTTTAAAAAAAGGCTAGTTACAACCAAACTTTAATACTATGTATGTATGCAATACATGTATTTGCAGTTGGAAATATAAAAGATTCATTTCTGCAGAGGATGATGATTAATTCTGATTAAATTGTACATAATGACTTGACTATACATGTATTATTTATAATAAACAAAACATTTAAAAATTGTATGTTTTCGAATATCATAAATATAGTTGTGAAAATGAATAATCAGTCCCTTGCTTTAATGAAAATGAAAAATCTTGCTTCAATTGTGCAGAAAATGAATAATCTGTCCTCTTAGTTTACGAAAATAAATAACCGATCAAAAACAAATCCTCCTGCCCCCCCCCCCCCCCCCCAGAATATCAAATGGTCGTCCCCTTATAATATACGACGTCAAGAAATGTTTGCGGTCCTTTAAAAACTAGTGACCACGACTTTCAAACAAAGTTGACTGATTCAATAAGGAGGAGCGCACAAGTTTGAAAGTCGTGCGAAATATTTTTGAAAGTTATGCACACAAATTTTTGAAACTTATGCGCACAATTTAAATTTGTTTGGATGACGTTAGACGTCATGCACATGCTTTAAAAAGTCGTGTGCACCAGTTTTAAAGTCATGCACACGAATTTTCAAACTGGTGCGCACCTGATTAAATCTACAGCAAACAAAATATGTATATTTACATGGCACCTACGGGGCTCTGTAAAGATTAGATCCCAAAAGTTTAAAAAGATAATAGATCAAATAATAATATTCACTTTAATTTCTATTTGAAATGACAACCCTACAATAAAGTCAATTGAGTATTTTTGTTGACAATCTTATCTGGCAGAGGGAGGTATGATACAAGCCATTATTTAAACCCTGAAATTGCAGAAAAAAACATAAAAGTAAAATCATACAAGTCTATCAAAAGTATGATAACTTTATTTATAAATCAACAGGCTATTAGACATTGAATTTTAGACCAAATTTGGTTTTGTTTGGCCCAGATATTTAGCAGGAGCTATTTTTGTAAAAAAATACAAAGTTTACTAAAAGTGTTGAAAAAACTTTCTGCAAAGGCCAATAAGTCTTTATGGGTCAATGGCAATTAGCAATTGAGCGGCAGTAATTCAACATCGGTTTGTCTATGTTATTTGAAATGCCATATCTCCTTGGCCAATTTTGGTTATGTTGACTTATTTTTAAATCTTACTTGTATTATGACTTTATTTTCGAATGCAGAGGGCCGAAAATATTTATGGTCACCCTCTCCTTTAGTATTGAACAATCAAAGAGAAGTGTTTTTAGGGCATACAATACAGTTTTGATCCCATATTGAAATTTTGATGAAATTTGCATATTTATTAATACCAGTCCTGATTAAATCAAATATGTAATAAAATGTATACCTTCATGTGCTACTTTTTGAGTAAAATAAGGTCGAAATTTCAGATGTTTGCACAAAATTTTGATTTGTGGACTTAATTTTCCATTCAAAGAAATACATAACTTTTTTTTAATTTTAAATGATAAACACAAGCTGTTTTTCATTAAATTATCTGTAATTTCTGTTTTATAAAAAAAATCTTTAAATTCATGAATTTTTTTTTCAATAACTCATATTTATCAAAAATTCATGAATGTAGAAAAAAACGCATTTTTGCTGTTTATTTATTAAATTAAAAAAAATGCATTATTGACACTTTCTTGAAACTTGATACAAATAATCTTCATACAAACGTTATTAGTTTGAATGATAAAAATCAGTCGAATTATACATCTTTTCCCGATATTTCCCAGTTTGACGTCGCGAAAACAATATTTTATGTTATCAGCGTCAAATAAATGTTACCTCCCCTGTAACTATATCGTATGCCATTACACTTGGATCTTGGTCCAGTCACAACTTCCCACAAGAGCCTATGCAATTTTTCGCGTATTGCTGTTTCAAAGAAAGATTGAATGCATAAAATCATCGAATAAAGTTGATTCTTGTTGAATTATCATGAAATAATATAATTTAATTACGTGTGCCACATGTGGAGCAGGATCAGCATTCTCTTCTGGAGCACCTGGGATCACCCAAAGCTTTTTGTGGGGTTGGGGTTGCTTAATCTTTAATTTCTGTATTGTGTTTTATTAACTATTGCATGTTTGTCATTTTCGTTTAAAGCCATGGCATCGTTAGTTTATTTTTGATTACGAGTTTGAATGTCCCTCTTTTACACCACATATGCTGGTTGCTATGCAATAAGTAGTGTTACATAAGATATTTTTCAATATAAGATCATTATGCACATGATGCATAATTGATCTTTTTATGTTAGTTTAGTTTTTATCAGGTATTTAAACTTTTAAATTGTGCTTGTTATCCATGAATTGAGCGTGGGTATTTTAAAGAATCAGTTGGTTACTAGGCATTTATGTCATGAATAAGTGTTGCTAAGGAGAGTTTCGCATATCTTAACGCACAATTTGACTGTTATTGTGTTTTATTTTATCACCAGCAGGCTTCAAGTGACTTATTTTGTACATTTTTGTTAAAAATCATCATTAAATATTTTCAGCCTCAGTAGATTGCTATGCAAAAAAGATGGTTGCCATGGAGATTTTATGTATACTTTTCTACTCAATTGAAAACACTTTTATCATATGTGACACTTATTTTGTCAGTACAAATTAAATCATATGTGCGGTTTTTTTTTATGATAGTGACCCCTTTTAGGTGACGAAATTGGTAGTGTTTGTACAAAATTGCTTCCGAAAGAGCATAATATTGGGTAGCTGCCACCAATAAAAATTCAATAGTCTACCCAATTTTATTTTTTCTTTGAATTAAATGATAGTCATTAATTTTTGTCAGTACCATATTTTATATTATATACATCTGGATTTTTTACAATTTTGACCCAAAAATTGCTTATTTTTGTGTAAAATTTATAAACTTGAACCCTTTGATTTTCCTGTTACCATAGCAACCATAAATAAACATTTTTTTAAGAAAAGATTTTTTTTAGCTTATAATTTTAAGGTTATATAATTAAAATATTTACTTGCAATAACCACTATTCTTTATTCTGATATTATATTTCATGTCGGAATATCCTGTTTTTTACCTCAAATAGTGTCTCAGATTCACTAGTTTCTATGGTAACCATTATTTAACTGTCAAAAAATTTGACGCTAACCAGCTATAAACGTTAGCCGAAAATGACTAGTTTCACCGTCCTGACGTAGTCCAAATAAGCGTCCCAGAAAAAAAATTAAAATAGCCTTGCCAGACGTCGTAATTATTTGGACTACGTCCCAGCACGTGACGGTAAAGGACATATATATACATGGGATGCACAAAAGTAAAATTAGGAGTCACAAATCCGATTGAATACACTTATCTGCCCAATTTTATTGATTCTGTAACGTTTGTTTCAAGTAAGACCAACTTTTTTTTACCAAAAATCACCTGCACCGTATCAGAACTCACCAGCACAATGACCTAGCAGGTGTTGGGCCGAAGAGATGTAAGGCCGAACGAAATGGCTTGTCTTTTTGGGTGGGTTCCTGGTTCACTGTTGTTACCACCTTTCTTAAATAAATAGAGATAGGCACCAGATCGTTAACTAAAGAAAAACAGTAGAAAGCCAACTTCTAGAATCTTCAAATAATATCAAACCCGAACATATTTTGCCTTTATTAATCCATTCATTTTGTAGTAAGTTATAGAGATAGTTATATTAGTTGTCCATTATCCATGCGAAGCTAAATAAATAGCAATATAAGGGTGTTCAGTTTCAGAAAAGGACTTTTGAACAGAGTTTTTGGGATACGATTGCTTTCAAGCAATCTGTAGACTTTTACCGTTGACTCAGGGCTGCACTTCCTCACGTCAACCGTTTTATTCTAAACATTCAGCAACATCTCAGATTCTTATGATTGTCTTGCTTTAAAAGGTAAAAACAAGCAAAAGGATTGAACATAAACAACTTTCCTGTAATGTTCTTCTCATAATCTTCATGTTTGATATTTCCTTTGACTTATATGCGTGTTTTTAACAACACGGAAAATCAGAATTAAGCAGTATTTATATTTAGTGTTTTTATAAATTTAGAAACACGTCAGAGGGAATTCCCCAGTTTTGATAAATGCGAGAGTTCTCTGACCGATAATTCTATTTCTGTCATATAAGAACTGAAGTGGAGTTTTTCTATATTTTACCGTTATGAAACTGATATTTGATACTGTACTCTCATAAAGAAATGGAGAACCATTTATCATATCATTTTTAAAATAAACGTTCTTGTTCCAAATTGAAGGTCGCGGGTTTGTTTATGTATTAATGCCATACATGTCAACCTCTGATGACATGACATGATATGTCTAAAAGTGTGTGAAAACGCGTGACGTAGATTCGAACTTGTTAATATGAATGTGGTAATGTTCATAATTTCATACAAATTTGTGAATATAAAAAAACAATATATATTCTACTGTGTACTTTTATTGTATTAAACAGTGGTCTGTTATGTTGCTTTTAAAGCACCACCACTAGGCATATATTCAAAACAACTGCCAGTTTCAAGTTTAGTTAAATTTACATTTATTTGATAACAGCACACAATACAAATGGAACATAGTCAAGTTCTGGTCAGAATTCAGTGTCAATTTCTTTATACTTGAAAAGGCTCTCCCACAGTAGGAATTGATATTTGACTGAATTAGCTTCATCAAGATTTGAAAGAATGTCATAATGTTGGTTTTTTTTGGCAATTGTAAAATGTCATTGCTCCCATTGCTATTGCCTGGTTAAAACTGGGTAGTTCATCAGAAGAAAGCTGGTACTATGAGAGCTGATCCAACAGTTCTGTGGTATTTTTATCCCCATGGCCTGTTGCTGTGTTGGCTAGATTTGAAACTGAAATTGAAAAAGAAAAATGTTTTCTAAATTTGATTTCCATTAGATAAACATGTTAAATGCTTATTCAAATAGCAACATTGTATTTCTCCTCTCACATGTTATTTTTGTATTGTTTTTTTTTTTATCATTGCAACATATAATGCACAAATTATGCGTTACTTGTCACTCGATCATTTAAACTCGAACTCCAAAATATAATTTATAAATCTTGAATCTTGCCGTACACATCGTTTTGGCTTAACAATTGGCACTTTAGACGACGGTACAGGCCCTGAAAGTGACCTCTTTCTGTGCACATTTCCCCTATAAAGTGAATTTGGAAGAAAGTCACAAAATCGTTAAAACTTATCACAAACTACTTACCTTTTACTGTTTGTCCATATAGAAAAATAAACAATCTGGCAGCCAAACAATTACTTCGAATTTTTCTGTCTTTATCGCCGAATAAGGAAAAAACCCGAGAATAGCAATATCACTAACGACCAAAAAATGAAAAGAACGAAAAAGCGTGTAATTGCGTGTAAAGTGGTGAAAAGCGTGTACACGCCATGTGACAAAATCCTCGCGTGTAAACCGTAGAAAAAGCGTGTATTACACGCGGATAATCATGTCACTTGACATGTATGATTAATGCGCATGCGTAAAGTTTTCTTGATTTCAAGGGGTATCAGATTGAGTGGTTGCTCTGGATTCCACGCTTCATTGATTAATTTGAAACTCATGGGATTCTTTCTATGTCTGTCTGCTATTGAGGGTTATTGTTGTTGCATAATTTTAATTCATATGCATCATTTAAATTAGATAAATGTAGGTTTACCTATAACACCCCTTCAGCCGAAATGGAGTCTTACATATTATCGTTTCGAGTTGTCTCCCTTCCGGAAGTATTTCCCGTCAAAATCGAAATACAATACGACTCGTCAAGAAAAATTAACTCGTTAGATGTCGATAAACGTCGTATTAATATATTAAGAACGATCTCAATTTAATCAGAGGAGAGTGTACGGAAAGGAGTCATGCCCACTGACCCAAAGGAAATTAATATTTAAAGAGTTAGAAATGGGGTTCCTCCTAGAATTAACGGTGATAAGATACGAAGTGAAATACTTTCTCTCACTCTCAGTGACTGCTGTGGAAAGTAAACTTGGAATTGATAGTACAAAAATAAAACACAATAAGTACATTGCCCATACACTTGTAACCGGGATTGGCTATTTTTAAAGTTGAGTGACTATTCAGATTATTACATTTTGCATGTGCAGTCAAATTAGTTTTGAAAATAATAATATCCAGCTGTACCAGGGCTGCCAAAAATGTGTGAGACTCACGTATGTTCATGTTTTTTTTTGCGGCAGTATCCTTTGATTTTTTTTTTTCCTCTTTGATCTTTTCAATTTTGGCCAAATCTCACGCATTTGCTTAATGAAAAGTTGGCAGAACTGCTATACATGTATAAAAAAGAAGATGTGGTATGATTGCCAATGAGACAACTATCCACAAAAGACCAAAATGACACAGACATTAACAACTATAGGTCACCGTACGGCCTTCAACAATGAGCAAAGCCCATACCACATAGTCATCTATACCTTTTTTTCCAGCTAAACAACCCTTGCTACATAAAAAATATAAATTTTTTGTTCTGTGTTTTTGTATTAATTGTCGAGTGTAGAAAATAGTTTGTATAAATCAACTGTAAAATAACCACATGATTTATTTAATTTTATGTTTTATATTACAATCTGTGACGTTTAGTGGTAGTCCGAAGCCCAGTCAAAAAAAAATAATCTCATCAGACTTTTGCAGAAGCTCTGGTGATTGCCCCATAGGTCAAGTGAACATCTGAAATCGTTTGCGAAATTGTAGCCAGTAGTTTGTTGAATCTATGTCGTAGACTATGAGAACAAGTTACAAAATTGTCGCCGACCCTGTTTAATGACGAAATCGAGAACGAGGCTCATGTGCTTTCAATAAACACCATCTTCAAATGTTGATGGATTTCTTTCTAACGGCATGTAATAGTAAAAGTTGTGACAAAGAGAAAAATACGTAAAAAGATGGATCTGTGCCATTTTCAGTCATTGCTTACAAATGACCTACAATTGCCTGATGCAATTAAGCACTAATAAGATCAAGCTTAAATCTAAAAGGCGCTTGAATTACAGTATAAATTTGTTTATAGATTTTTTAAAACCTGACTGATCATGGCAAATTTCACAAAATTTCTGGTTGCCAGATCAACCATATTCTTATAGCCCAAATGGCGACCAGATATGAATTTTTGGTCCCGCTTGACCAAGAATCTGTCCCGCTTGAACTTTTGAAGTCATACAACAATTCCTTTTCCATTGTGGCGTCAGATATTTTCTATTATGATGTCAAAATTTTACCAGAACTTTTGTGATGTCCAGTGTTGCCACATTACATTTGACCTTTTGAGGCCAAGTGAGCTTTTCTCATCACTTGGCGTCCGTCATCTGTCGTCTGTATTGTTGTCCGTCGTCGTTAACTTTTACAAAAATCTTCTCCTCTGAAACTACTGGGCCAAATTTAACTATACTTGGCCACAATCATCATTGGGGTATCTAGTTTAAAAAATGTGTCTGGAGACCCGGCCAACCAACCAAGATGGCTGCCATGGCTAAAAAAAGAACATAGGGGTAAAATGTAGATATATTTGGCTTATATCTCCGAAACCAAAGCATTTAGAGCAAATCTGACAGTGGTTAAATTGTTTATCAGGTCAAGATCAATCTGCCCTGAAATTTTCAGATGAATCGGACAACCCGTTGTTGAGTTGCTGCCCCTGAAATGGTAATTTTAAGGAAATTTTGTCGTTTTTGGTTATTATCTTGAATATTATTATAGATAGAGATAAACTGTAAACAGCAATAATGTTCAGCAAAGTAAGATCTACAAAAAAGTTAGTTGACCCCTTAACAAGTTATTGCCCTTTATAGTCAATTTTTGTCAATTTTTCGTAAATTTCTGTAATCTTTTACAAAAATCTTCTCCTCTGAAACTACTAAGATGAATTTAACCAAAGTTGTAAACAATCATCATTAGTGTATGTAGTTTAAAAATTGTGTCTGATGACCCCGCCCGCGAGTCAAGATGGCCGACATAGCTAATAATAGTACATAGGGTAAAATGCAGTTTTTGGCTATTATATCTAAACCCAAAGCATTTTGAGCAAATCTTTCATATTAAAATTGTTCATTAGGTCAAGATCTATCTGCCCTTAAATTTTCAGACCATTCAGGCAACCAGTTGTTGGGTTGCTGCCCCTGAATTGGTAATTTTAAGAAAATTTTTCTGCTTTTGGTTATTATCCTTATTATTAGCTCACCTGGCCCAAAGGGCCAAGTGAGCTTTTCCCATCACTTGGCGTCCGGCGTCTGTCGTCGTCCGGCGTCGTTAACTTTTACAAAAATCTTCTCCTCTGAAACTACTGGGCCAAATTTAACCAAACTTGACCACAATCATCATTAGGGTATCTAGTTTAAAAAATGTGTCCAGTGACCCGGCCAACCAACCAAGATGGCCACCATGGCTAAAAATAGAACATAGGGGTAAAATGAAGATTTTGGCTTATAACTCAAAAACCAAAGCATTTAGAGCAAATCTGACATGGGTTAAATTGTTTATCAGGTCAAGATCTATCTGCCCGGAAATTTTTAGATGAATTGAACAACCCGTTGTTGGGTTGCTGCCCCTAAATTGGTAATTTTAAGGAAATTTTACTGTTTTTATACGACCGCAAAAATTTTAATTTTTTGGTCGTATATTGCTATCACGTTGGCGTCGTCGTCCTGCGTCGTCGTCGTCGTCGTCCGAATACTTTTAGTTTTCGCACTCTAACTTTAGTAAAAGTGAATAGAAATCAATGAAATTTTAACACAAGGTTTATGACCACAAAAGGAAGGTTGGGATTGATTTTGGGAGTTTTGGTCCCAACATTTTAGGAATTAGGGGCCAAAAAGGGCCCAAATAAGCATTATTCTTGGTTTTCACACAATAACTTTAGTATAAGTAAATAGAAATCAATGAAATTTTAACACAAGGTTTATGACCACTAAAGGAAGGTTGGGATTGATTTTTGGAGTTGAGGTCACAACAGTTTATGAATTAGGGGCCAAAAAGGGGCCCAAATAAGCATTATTTTTGGTTTTTGCACCATAACTTTAGTATAAGTAAATAGAAATATATGAAATTTAAACACAAGGTTTATGACCATAAAAGGAAGGTTGGGTTTGATTTTGGGAGTTTTGGTCCTAACAGGAATAAGGGGCCCAAAGGGTCCAAAATTGAACTTTGTGTGATTTCATCAAAAATTGAATAATTGGGGTTCTTTGATATGCCGAATCTAACTATGTATGTAGATTCTTAATTTTTGGTCCTGTTTTCAAATTGGTCTACATTAAGGTCCAAAGGGTCCAAAATTAAACTTAGTTTGATTTTAACAAAAATTGAATCCTTGGGGTTCTTTGATATGCTGAATTTAAAAATGTACTTAGATTTTTAATTATTGGCCTAGTTTTCAAGTTGGTCCAAATGGGGGTCCAAAATTAAACTTTGTTTGATTTCATCAAACATTGAATAAATGGGTTCTTTGATATGCCAAATCAAACTGTGTATGTAAGATTCTTAATTTTTGGTCCAGTTTTCAAATTGGTCTACATTGAGGTCCAAAGGGTCCAAAATTAAACTAAGTTTGATTTTAACAAAAATTAAATTCTTGGGCTTATTTGATATGCTTTATCTAAATATGTACTTTGATTTTTGATTATGGGCCCAGTTTTCAAGTTGGTCCAAATCAGGATTCCATATCAAGTATTGTGCAATAGCAAGAAATTTTCAATTGCACAGTATTGCACAATAGCAAGAAATATCTAATTGCACAATATTGTGCAATAGCAATTAATTTTCAATTGGAGTTATCTTTCTTTGTATAGAATAGTAGTTGATAATATATGTTGGAAATTTGCCAGACATGACTATGATGTCATTTTCTATTTTTATTTGCCAATAACTTTATGTATAACTTCATTGGAAATTTGCCAATATAAAATGTTGCTGATGAAGCTTTTTTTCCTTATCTTATCTAAAATGTTTTTAGATAATGTATGTTGGACATTTGCCAGACATGACTATGATGTCATTTTCTATTTTTATTTGCCAATAACTTTATATAAATAACTTCAATAAACAATGTATATTCACTTTTACTACCAACCAATCTTTACCATTCAGTGATAACAAGCACTTTATTTTACATTTTAATATTTTATGATGTATTTAAAAGAGTAGTTATTGTTGCAAACTCCATTAGAAATTTGAATTGATATCAAGTTTTGGAAAAAGGGAAACGGGGATGTGAAAAAAAAGGGGGGGGGATTTAAATTTTTCTCATTTCAGATTTCATAAATAAAAAGAAAATTTCTTCAAACATTTTTTTGAGAGGATTAATATTCAACAGCATAGTGAATTGCTCAAAGGCAAAAAAAAAAACTTTTAAGTTCATTAGACCACATTCATTCTGTGTCAGAAACCTATGCTGTGTCAACTATTTAATTTTAGATTTAAAAAGTTTGAAGAAGAAATCTTTAATTGATTTGTAAAATCTTGACATTTGTTTTGTGTAAAAAAAACCCATGTAATGTCAAAAATTTGATCACAATCCAAATTCAGAGCTGTATCACGCTTGAATGTTTTGTCCATACTTGCCCCAACTGTTCAGGGTTCGACCTCTGCGGTCGTATAAAGCTCCGCACCTGGTTGGTTATTATCTTGAATATTATTATAGATAAAGATAAACTGGAAACAGCAATAATGTTCAGCAAAGTAAGATTTACAAATAAGTCAACATGACCGAAATGGTCAGTTGACCCCTTTAGGAGTTATTGCCCTTTATAGTCAATTTTTAACCATTTTTCGTAAATCTTAGTAATCTTTTACAAAAATCTTCTCCTCTGAAACTACTTGGCCAAATTAATCCAAACTTGGCCACAATTATCTTTGTGGTATCTAGTTTAAAAATGTGTCCGGTGACCCGGCCATCCAACCAAGATGGCCGGCATGGCTAAAAATAGAACTTAGGGGTAAAATGCAGTTTTTGGCTTATAACTCAAAAACCAAAGCATTTAGAGCAAATCTGACGTGGGTAAAATTGTTTATCAGGTCAAAATCTATTTGCCCTGAAATTTTCAGATGAATCAGACAACCCGTTGTTGGGTTGCTGCCCCTAAATTGGTAATTTTAAGGAAATTTTACTGTTTTGGGTTATTATCTTGAATATTATTATAGATAGAGATAAACTTTAAACAGCAATAATGTACAGCAAAGTAAGATTTACAAATAAGTCAACATGACTGAAATGGTCAATTTACCCCCTAAGGAGTTATTGTCCTTTATAGTCAATTTTTAACAATTTTTATAAAATTTGTAAATTTTTACTAACATTTTCCACTGAAACTACTGGGCCAAGTTCATTATAGATAGAGATAACTGTAAGCAGCAAGAATGTTCAGGAAAGTAAGACGTACAAACACATCACCATCACCAAAACACAATTTTGTCATGAATCCATCTGCTTCCTTTGTTTAATATTCACATAGACCAAGGTGAGCGACACAGGCTCTTTAGAGCCTCTAGTTATTATAGATAGAGATAAACTGTAAACAGCAATAATGTACAGCAAAGTAGGACCTACAAATAAGTCAACATGACCAAAATGGTCAATTGACCCCTTAAGGAGTAATTGCCCTTTATAATCAATTTTTAACAATTTTCATAAATTTTTACAAAATAATTTCCACTGAAACTACTGGGCCAAGTTCATTATAGATAGAGATAATTGTAAGCATCAAGAATGTTCAGTAAAGTAAGATCTACAAACACATCACCATCACCAAAACCCAATTTTGTCATTAATCCATCTGTGTTTTTTGTTTAAGGTGTAATACCACCAAATCATGGTATGTCACATCCGGTTGTATACAAAAGTATGTCGAAAAAAATATTCCCTTGAATTTGACAGTTGTAGGTAATTAATCCTACATTTTATTGCAGTAAAACATTTCTGTGTCATAAACATATGTCTTGGGTATTTCAAAACTTCATATGATGGTTATTTTCTTATGTGCAATGAAATGTTTTGTGAAATATTTTCTAAAGTACTGGACAGGATAAAACTTTACTCATGCCAAGTATTTCTTTATTTGAAACAAAGATAAATTCTGCACATTTTTTTGAAAAGTGCAAATTTAACAAAGACTAATAGGGGAAAATCAATGGTGGTATTACACCTAATATGGGAAGCTGTACATGCACCTTTGACCTTGTGAGTAATCTCATGTGTTAAATTTTTTGCTATTTAAGTGAAATATTACAAAAAATGAAATATTCTGAGTGGATTGAGTCTCCAAAACACATTTTATGAGAAAATTGTCTTGAAATAGGACTCTTATCATGAATACTCAGTTGACAGAACAAGCCATACTAAGTGTATTTTTTGTTTTTTTTTGGGGGGGGGGGGGGCCTTTTTCTCCTTATTTCTTATATTCTGCTATGATAGAACATTTTCCTAGGAAATACTTAAATAAATATATAGTTATAAGTAGATGAAATTATTTTTAATTCTGTAACGACAAATTATTCACTAAAAGAGAAGCCTTGTACAATGTTGTACAAAATGTATGTCCCTCTCTGGAACACGGCGTAAATTTAATTTTTACGTAAGGACTTATTGAAACCTCCTAGGAGACCGTAAACTTTTATATGGATTATTCATTCTGCTAAAATGCTTCAATTACTCATTTCTCATAACATTTCTACAATAAATGAGTGAAAGTTTCCCCATTATTTTTATTTATTGGCCTGAAAAGTTGAAATTTTGAGAAAATGAGAGGTATAAATTGACCAAAAGAGACCTTATAAAGAAGACAAAGAGGTCCATTAAGTATTTAACTTCCTAAAATCATCTTGTGTATCATATTCAACTGTTTGTAGGCAGATAAGATAGATATTTGATCATTTATTGGTCCACACTCTGTTCTATCTTGATGCGGCTTGGTTTGGATTTGTCAAAGAAATTTTGCTCAAATCGCTGTAGATGTCGTCTTTCATTATACTAGATATTTCTCAAACTATTGAACTGATTATGACAAAACTTGATAGAAATGCTTGAAATAACCATTATTACAAAGGAATAAAGTCACATTCAGTTTATTGAACAATAATGTCTTCTTTAGGTGTAATACCACCAAATCATGGTACGTCACTTCCGGTTGTATACGAAAGTAGGTCAAAACAAATTTTGCTTGAATTTGACAGTTGTAGGTAATTAAACCTACATTTTATTGCAGTAAAACATTTCTGTGTCATAAACATATGTCTTGGGTATTTCAAAACACCAATATTTTTTATTTGGGATTTCTATAGAACATTTTGTAATCTTGAGGTTACATGGTGACTAAACCTTGTACACATTTGATTGGTAAGCTTCCAATGATGGTTATTTTCTTATATGCAATGAAATGTTTTGTGAAGTACTGGACAGGATAAAACTTTACTCATGCCAAGTATTTCTTTATTTGAAACAAAGATAAATTCTGCACATTTTTTTGAAAAGTGCAAATAAATGCCAAATTTAACAAAGACTAATGGGGAAAATCAATGGTGGTATTACACCTTTAATAGACCAAGGTGAGCGACACAGGCTCTTTAGATTTTAACAGGGATCTCGGTTTTATATCATTGTATCTTCTGACATGTCTGGTATATACATGTATAATAGTTTCCCTGGCCTAGAATATTAAGGTGTCATATGATTATAAACCAGTAGTTTGACCATATTGGCAGGGCTGATTTATAGTTAAGAAGTGAAATAAGTGAATAAATCTAACATAATTTATTTATTCAACATTGAAACGAAATTGATGTATCTAACATAAGATTCAATTGATGTATCTAACATGAGATACAAGTGATATATTTAACATAAGATACAATTGATGTATCTAACATGAGATACAAGTGATTTATTTAACATAAGATACAATTGATGTATTTAACACAAGATACAAGTGATGTATTTAACATAAGATACAATTGATGTACAATGTATCTAACATGAGATACAAGTGATTTATTTAACATAAGATACAATTAATGTATCAAACACAAGATACAAGTGATGTATTTAATACAAGATACAATTGATGTATTTAACATAAGATACAATTGATGTATCTAACATAAGATACAGTTGATGTATCTAACATGTAATCCAATTGATGTATGTAACATGTAATCCAATTGATGTATGTAACATGTAATCCAATTGATGTATCTAACATGTAATCCAATTGATGTATCTAACATGTAATCCAATTGATGTATCTAACATGTTGTCCAATTGATGTATCTAACATGTAATCCAATTGATGTATCTAACATGTAATCCAATTGATGTATCTAACATAAAATGAAATTGATGTGTTTTGCATAAAACAAAATGTATGTGTCTTGCATAAAATGAATTTGAATGCAATTCATGTAATTCTTTATATTATAGGAAATGACTAGAGAAGAGTAGTATTGACACAGAAAATATGATATCAGCATTTTGTTGGGGGAGTGCTGACCATGGCCAACTTTTTACAGAAAATGATGAACCCATCTTGTCACCAAAGGAAGTAAAGCTGAACATTGACCAAGAGGTCAAAGACATTGTTGAAATCAGTTGTAGTGAAGGCCATACTCTTATAGTTACTTCTGATGGGTCATGTTATGCTTGTGGTTGTAATGACTATGGTCAAATTGGACATGATAGTGCAAACAAACTTGGTAATTCACTTTACACCATGAAAAACATAAATAATTGTTTGCATTGTTTATCAGACTTGTTCACTTAAAAATGTATACAGTATATATGGATGGTAAAATGTATGAAAGCTTATTTATAAAGGCAAATTTATTACCAAATTACCTGCAATTTGTACATTTTGCCATTGATCCTAATGCCTAATATATTTTAAGAGCAAGGACAGGATGCAACACTGAAATTGTTAGTCAATTTATAGGTCATCTTATTTTTTATGTCCATCCACGTCAATTTATCAATGAAATGCATGTGATGTAGTTAATTCACAAAACTGAACAACTAGTGCCATGATTGCAACAATTAGTTTATGTGAAAATAGATTTATTTACTATTTTATATAATTTCACAAGATTGAATTTCAGCTGGACTTGGCAGGCTCACTTGACAGTATGACTGATACAGCAGTATCAGAAACAAAAATGTCATTATTCTCTAAATATCACCACCATTTCAGTGATTTACTATCTCGCCTGACACATGAAACATAGGGATTATTATCTGGCAAAGATGTTCACTAATTGTATACAGTAAATATTTTTAGAAGGTAGACAATCAAGAGGCTCCATACCTAGTATACAGATGCTTTAATATATTAACAAGTTTCTGTTAGTGATATGCTTGGTCTCATTTTCATGGTATAGCAACTGCTTAAAAAGATATTTTGTTTTTTTTGTCATTTGAATCAAGGGCAGATCCAGCCATTTTTGATTGGTTTCATTTGACCTTGACCTCCTTTTTAGCTTACCTGGCCCACTTGACCAAGTTAGCCTTTCTCATCACTAGGCATCTGTTGTTGTCTGTTTACTTTTACAAAAATCTTCTCTTCTGAAACTACTGGGCCAAATTTAACCAAACTTGGCTGTAAGCATCATTGGGGTATTTAGTTTAAAAAATGTGTCCCATGACCGGGCCAACCAAGATGGCCACCATGGCTTAAAATAAAACACAGGGGTTAAATGTAGATTTTGGCTTATATCTCTGAAACCAAAGCATTTAGAGCAAATCTGATTAGGTAAATTTGTTTATCAGGTGAAGATCTATCTGCCCTGACATTTTCTGACAAATCAGCCAATCTGCTGTTGGGTTGCTGCCCCTGAATTGGTAATTTTTCAGTTTTTGGTTATTATCTTGAATATTTTTATAAATAGAGATAAACTGTAAACAGCAATAATGTTCAGCAAAGTAAGATCTACAAACAAGTCAACATGACCACAATGGTCAATTGACCCCTTAAACATGTTAAAGAGTTATTGTCCTTTATAGTAAATTTTTAACAAATTTTGTAAATTTTTGTTATCTTTACAAAAATCTTTTCCTGAAACAACTGAGACAAATTAAACCAAACTCCGCATAAGGGTTTCTAGTTTTAAAAACATGTCCGATGACCTTGTCTGCCAACCAAGATGGCTTACATGACTTAAAATAAAACATAGGGGCAAAATGCAAATTTTGGCATATATCTCTGAAACTAAAGCATTTACATTAAATCTGACTTGGGTAAAAATGTTTATCAGGTTGAGATCTATCCGCCCTGAAATTTTCAGCCGTTTAAGGAAGTGTTGCAGTTTTGGGTTATTATCTTGATTATTATTATACATAGAGATAAACTGTAAACAGTAATAATGTTCAGCAAAGTAAGATCTACAAATAAGTCATCATGACCAAAATGGTCAATTGTGACCCCATAAGGAGTTATTGCCTTTTAAAATCAAATTTAACAATTTTTCCATAATTTTTGTAATCTTTTACAAAAGTATTCTTCTGAAACAACGGAGACAAATTTAACTAAACTTGCCCACAAGCAGCATATGGTTGTCTAGTTTATAAAATTTGACCGATGATCTTGGCCCACATGGCGAAAAATAGAACATAAGGGATATGATAATGATTTTGATTTATATTTCCGAAACTAAAGCAAAAGTATAACGGTTGCATTATTTCATGCTTCAATTGTAAATAAAAATATCAGGTGAGTGACACTGTCTCATTGAAGACCCCAGTTAATTTTGCTCTTGGTCAATATTAAAAAAACTCATCATAGATTAAATTTTGTATTTACACCAGACGCACGTTTTATCTACAAAAGACTCATCAGTGACACTCGAATCCAAAAAAGTTAAAAGGCCAAAAAAATACGAAGTTGAAGAGCATTGAGGATCAAAATTCCTAAAAGTTTTGCCAAATACAGCTAAGGTAATCTATTCCTGAGGTAGAAAAGTGCTTGTCTTGCCTGCAATGAAAGTCACAGAATGTTAGACATAGGGATTTTAATCTGGCAATGTGGCCAGTTGCGTAAACTATTTGTATTAATCTTAATATTTCTAAAGGTAGGTGATACGAAGGCTTCATACCATCTATACATGTGCCTTATAATAAGAAGTTTCTGTCAGTCATATGTCCGTTGTGCTTAACATCATTTTCATGATTCAGCTCTTTGCAGGTTTTTATACGACTGCAAAACAAGTTTTGGGTCAAATTCTGCTATCACACTGTTGTCTTCTTCTGATTTGGTTTCAGACAATAACTTTAGTTTTAGTGTAAGGATCTCTATGAAATTTAATCAAAAGGTTCAATACCACAAAAGGTACCCAAAACCAGCACTTTTTATACAACCGCAAACATTTTTTTCCTCGTATAATGCTATCATGTCGTCTGCGTCGTCGTCGTCGTCCGAAGATACATTTAGTGTCTGGACAATTACTTTAGTTTTAATGAATGGATCTCTATAAATTTTTACCAGAAGGTTCAATACCACTTAAGGAAGGCTGGGATTTTTGGGGTTATGGTTCCAAAAGTTTAGGAATTAGGGGCCAAAAAGGGGTCCAAAATAAGCATTTTTTGTAGTTTCAAACAATAACTTGTGTTGAAGTGTATGAATCTCTCTGAAATTATACCACAAGTTTTCATACCATGGAGGGATGGTTAGTATTGACTTTGGGGGGTTATGGCTCAAATTGTTTTGGAAATTAGGGGCAAAAATAGGGGGAAAACTAGGTTTTACTGGTCAATGGACAAAAAGACTATTTAAAAGCAGTGTAAGGGAGGTAATTCAAAAACATTCAACATACAATGTTGGGTATGTTCGGATTTTCCTCCCTTACACTACTTGTAAATTATGTATAAAGCAATATCAGGTTTTGGACTAATTGCAAAAAAGGGGGGTGGTAGTAGTTTATGTTTTTTTTTTTTCCAAATTTCTCAAATTCCAAATTTTTGAAAAGTTTAAAGAAGAAATCTTTAATTGCACAATATTGCGCAATAGATTTGTAAGATCTTGAGATTTGTTTTGTGTCAGAAAATCATATTATGTCAAAAATTTTATCACAATCCAAATTCAGAGCTTGAATTTTGTTTCCATACTTGCCCCAACTGTTCAGGGTTCGACCTCTGCGGTCGTATAAAGCTGCGCCCTGCGGTGCACCAGGTTTGGTTTTAAGACAATAATTTTTGTATAAGTATTTTGATTGCTCTGAAAAAAAAAAAGGTTTATGGGGTGGGGGCAGGCAATTTCTTTAAATGTTTTATATTAGAAAAATTGGAGGTCACAATTTATTTTGCTAATTCTTTGTATATAGTCTGAAAACAGATTTACTAAGTATGGCACAACAGCACAGTGTATTGCATTCAAGCAAGAAATTATCAATTGAATATTAATTGAAATCATATAACCAGTTTCAAGTTCTTTGACTAAATTTGTTCTGTGTCAGAAACCTCTTGTGTCAAATATTTAATTACAATCCAAATTCAGACCTGTATCAAGCCTGAATATTTGTCCATTTTTGCTCCAACTGTTCAGGGTTTGGCCTCTGCTGTCATATCCAACTGCCCTCAGCTAAGCAGTTATTATATGAATTTCACACTTGTTATGAGTATTAGGTTAACAAGGCTGTAAAATGGCTTCTTATTGATTTTTATATGCTTGTTTACAAATTAAAAAGAAAATTTCTTTAAATGTTTTATATTAGAAAAATTGGAGGTCACAATTTATTTTGCTAATTCTTTGTATATAGTCTGAAAACAGATTTACTAAGTATGACACAACAGCACAGTGTATTGCACACAAGCAAGAAATTATCAATTGAATATTAATTGAAATCATATAACCAGTTTCAAGTTCTTTGACTAAATTTGTTGCTCCAACTTTTCAGGGTTTGGCCTCTGCTGTCATATCCAGCTGCCCTCAGCTAAGCAGTTATTATATGAATTTCACACTTGTTATGAGTATTAGGTCAACAAGGCTGTAAAATGGCTTCTAATTGATTTTTATATGCTTATTTACAGGACCTATTATCGTATACCTTTGTATATCTGTCCGTCCTTCGTCAGCATGTTGGACATGAACTCAAAAACGCTTTAACCAATTTGCATAAAACTTCTGGTAATTGTTTATTTCTGTTGACGTGAGCTCCCTTTCATTTTTTATAAATTTTAGATTTTACATTTCCGAGTTATGGGGGTTTATTCATTAAAAAAAGGGGATTGCCTGTTTTCTGACAATAACTCAAAAATGCTTTCACCAATTTGCAAGGAATTTTGGTGAATTGTTAATATCTGGTGACATGAGCTCCCTTTCAATTTAAAAAAAAATTCTAATATAACATTGAGAAGTTATTGAACTTTCTTTGAAAACACCACGGGTGTATCATGCCCTCATGGGACAGCTGTTTATTGGCCTTTAGTCTAAATCAGGTAGTTGTCTCATTGGAATTATACCTCATTATCTATTTTCATTAGGTAACATTTGAATTTGGAAAAAAAGTTGCATTTTCCCTTCTTCACAAACACATCCACATGGAGGTTTTGATAGTCAGATAATACTGATAATAGATTTACACTTCATTTATTTATTTCAGGAAAAGTATCATCTTTGAATAATCAAAAAGTGATGAGTGTAGTAGCAGGATCACAACACAGTTTGGCATTGACTGAAGCTGGTGAAGTATTTAGCTGGGGTGATAACAGTTGTGGTCAGTTAGGAAGAGGGCAAGTAGATGAAAACCAGGCTAAGCAACCTAAGTAAGTAGTATGGATAAGGAGTAGGGGCACTAAGGTTTCTGCCAAAGAAAATAAATTGTTGAACAACTATTTCAAATTTGCACATAATGTTTGGAAATGCATAGGGTCAAGAAATGTAAATGAAAATCATAAAGATTTTTATCTGATGACGTCACAATCACGTCTTAATAGTATGTACCATTTTCTCTAAATTGATGAAAAATACAGAATTTATGCAGTTTTTAGGTAAAGATTGCAATCAAAACCCTATGGGACTGACTTGATATCTAAATGTTCCAAGGCTTATATCTACCTTTTTTTGATACACAAAATATAGTGCATTGATCATAAAATTCTATCCATCCTATCCATGAATATTTCAAGAAATTTATGGATGTAATGTATGCTCAGATATTTAAGGCACAAAATGAAGTTACACTTGTCAAGAAAATTACATAACTTTTGCAAGCTGCAGGAATCTAATATCTGTTCTATAAATAGAATGAGGTCATTGTTAACATCTTTAAAAATTTGGAGTTGTCTTTCTTTGTCTAGAATTGCTGTTAAATCAACTACAACCAATGCAATAATTAATTTTACTTCCCACTGATAAATTGAAGCTATCTTAACCATTCAGTGCTTACAAGCACTGTGATTCATCATTATTTTCATTTTGGAAACATTGTGCGCAGCCAAGAAACAACAAAATCATATCTGAGCATATATTTACATTACAAGCATAACTCGGATTATGTTTTAATGAATAAAACCCCATAACACGGGTTATGTTCTTCTCATATGTTTTATGATGGTATAAACACTAAACCCCTAACGGGAGGGATTGTGCTCCATATTCATATGATGATGACATAATCTTTGTTATAATTCGGAGTTTAGTATGATGTCCATTTTCACTGAACTAGTATATATATTTGTTTAGGGGCCAGCTGAAGGACTCCCCCCGGGTGCCGGAGTTTCTCGCTGCATTGAAGACCCATTGATGGCCTTTGGCTGTTGTCTGCTGTTGTCTGCTGTATGGTCGGGTTGTTGTCTCTTTGACACATTCCCCATTTCGATTCTCAATTTTATATACACAACATAACTGTGGGAAATTTAAAAAGTAAACAGGACCATTTTGATATGCAAATTACAATTACAATCTGTGCAAAAGTGAACAGTTTGTACATGTAAATTCTCACAAGACATATGTGGATATATATTTATGAGATGAGCAACTTGGATATTAACTTTTGCAATGGATTTAATTATTAAGGTACAACTTTATTATTTTGTAGGATGTTCATACACATAATGAAGGTGTGCATAGCCACAGGATTTTGATTTCTTTTAATTATTCTGAATATGAAAGTTTATTGGACTTTTTTGTTACAAGCTGCATAAAGAGATCATGGTTTGTCTAGCTATTTCCTTCTACAATTTTGGAGATACAGCTTAAATATTTTGTTGGATGTTTCAACACATAAATTTGTAATGGAGGAGTGCATGGCCACAGAATTTTGTTTTTTTTCTCAAATATTCTGGAAATGACAGGTAGTCATTTTTTTGGTACTAGCTTGCATAAAGTGATCATGGTTTGTTCTGTCTATATCACTGGGGTATCTAGTTTATAAACAGTTTCAATGACCCTACCTGCCAACCAACATGGCCGCCATGGCTAAAAATAAAACATAGTTGGTAAATGCAGTTATTGGCTTGTATCTCTGAAAATAAATCATTTAGAGTAAATTTGACATATGGGTCAGGATCCCTAATGGACCTTGAGATGAGGAACTCAGATGACGTAATTAAAAAAAAATATTAGTCCGCCATACAATTGTGGATGCTGTGATTTTAAAAATGGACATAAATGAACAATAAGAGCTGATGTGATGAGAAAAGAAATATGTAGATTTGACCTGAAATAAATTATTAGAAAGGACAATTTTTTTATTGAATTTTATGATTAGAATTTTGGGATTATTTCATGAGGAGAGTGACATTTTTCACCATCTTCCGGGGTCCAGCAATTTGCGAAAAAAGATGCTGTGATTTTAAAAATGGACATAAATGAACAATAAGAACTGTTTTATAAAGCTGATGTGATGAGAAAAGAAATATGTAGATTTCACCTGAAATAAATTATTAGAAAGGACAATTTTTTTATACGACCGCAAAAATTTTAATTTTTCGTCGTATATTGCTATCACGTTGGCGTCGTCGTCGTCCTGCGTCGTCTTGCGTCTTGCGTCGTCGTCGTCGTCGTCTGAATACTTTTAGTTTTCGCACTCTAACTTTAGTAAAAGTGAATAGAAATCAATGAAATTTTAACACAAGGTTTATGACCACAAAAGGAAGGTTGGGATTGATTTTGGGAGTTTTGGTCCCAACATTTTAGGAATTAGGGGCCAAAAAGGGCCCAAATAAGCATTTTCTTGGTTTTCGCACTATAACTTTAGTTTAAGTGAATAGAAATCTATGAAATTTTGACACAAGGTTTATGACCACAAAAGGAAGGTTGGGATTGATTTTGGGAGTTATGGTTCCTACAGTTTAGGAATTAGGGGCCAAAAAAGGGCCTAAATAAGCATTATTCTTGGTTTTCGCACAATAACTTTAGTATAAGTAAATAGAAATCTATGAAATTTAAACACAAGGTTTATGACCATAAAAGGAAGGTTGGGTTTGATTTTGGGAGTTTTGGTCCCAACAGTTTAGGAATAAGGGGCCCAAAAGGGTCCAAAATTGAACTTTGTTTGATTTCATCAAAAATTGAATAATTGGGGTTCTTTGATATGCCGAATCTAACTGTGCATGTAGATTCTTAATTTTTGGTCCCCTTTTCAAATTGGTCTACATTAATGTCGAAAGGGTCCAAAATTAAACTTAGTTTGATTTTAACAAAAATTGAATCCTTGGGGTTCTTTGATATGCTGAATCTAAAAATATACTCAGATTTTTTATTATTGGCCCAGTTTTCAAGTTGATCCAAATCGGGGTCCAAAATTAAACTTTGTTTGATTTCATCAAAAATTGAATAATTGGGGTTCTTTGATATGCCAAATCTAACTGTGTAAGTAGATTCTTAATTTTTGGTCCTGTTATCAAATTGGTCTACATTAAAGTCCAAAGGGTCCAAAATTAAACTAAGTTTGATTTTAACAAAAATTGAATTCTTGGGCTTTTTTGTTATGCTGAATCTAAACATGTACTTAGATTTTTGATTATGGGCCCAGTTTTCAAGTTGGTTCAAATCAGGATCCAAAATTATTATATTAAGTATTGTGCAATAGCAAGAAATTTTCAATTGCACAGTATTCAGCAATAGCAAGAAATCTTCAATTGCACAGTATTGTGCAATAGCAAATAATTTTCAATTGCACAATATTGCGAAATAGCAAGAAATCTTCAATTGCACATTATTGTGCAATAGCAAATATTTTCAATTACTCAGTATTGCGCAATAGCAAGAAATATCTAATTGCAATTTCAATTGGAGTTATCTTTCTTTGTCCAGAATAGTAGTTGAATCAACTTAAATCTTTGTTTTATACAATATTATATAATTAATATTTCAATTGGAGTTATCTTTCTTTGTCCAGAATAGTAGTTGAATCAACTTAAATCATTGTTTTATACAATATACAATGTATATTCACTTTTTCTACCAACTGATAAATTAAAACAATCTTTACCATTCAGTGATAACAAGCACTTTATTTTACATTTTAATATTTTATGATGTATTTAAATGAGTAGTTATTGTTGCAAACTCCATTAGAAATTTGAATTGAGATCAGTTTTGGAAAAAGGGAAAGGGGGATGTGAAAACAAATGGGGGTGGGGGGTTAAATTTTTCTCATTTCAGATTTCATAAATAAAAAGAAAATTTCTTCAAACATTTTTTTGAGAGGATTAATATTCAACAGCATAGTGAATTGCTCAAAGGCAAAAAAAATATTTTAAGTTCATTAGACCACATTCATTCTGTGTCAGAAACCTATGCTGTGGCAACTATTTAATCACAATCCAAATTTAGAGCTGAATCCAGCTTGAATGTTGTGTGCATACTTGCCCCAACCGTTCAGGGTTCAACCTCTGCGGTCGTATAAAGCTGCGCCCTGCGGAGCATCTGGTTATTGAATTTTATGATCAGAATTTTGGGATTATTTCATGAGGAGAGTGACATTTTTCACCATCTTCCGGGGTCCAGCAATTTGCCAAAAAAGTTATCTCACTTGCTACCCCGAAAATTTAACCAGACATGTATAAATGTATCAGCTTCGATATGAACCATCATTCATGTTCAAGTAAACGATATGGACTGAGCAACGGAGGAAAACGTTACCATTACCGCCTATGGAGAATTAATTGAAAATGTCGAGCCATATGGTAAAAATGTTCATCAGGTTTATTTCTATCTGACCTGAAATTTTCAGACAAATCAGACAACCCCTTGTTGGATTGCTGCCCCTAAATTAGTAATTTTAAGGAAGAAATTTTGCAGTTTTTAGCTGACCTGGCCCAAAGGGCCAAGTGAGCTTTTCTCATCACTTGGCATCCGTCGTTGTTAACTTTTACAAAAATCTTCTCCTCTGAAACTACTGGGCCAAATTTAACCAAACTTGGCCACAACTATAATTGGGGTTTCTAGTTTAAAAATTGTGTCTGATGACCCAGCCTGCCAACCAAGTTGGTTTTCATGGCTGAAAATAGAACAATGGTGTAAAATGCAAGTTTGTCTATTACAAAATGTAATTTGAAAACTTAATTTAAATAGAGAAATTTGACAGGGGGCAAAAAAGTTCAGAACGATTAGCTAAAAGAAAAAGAAGCATAGAGTCAAAATTTTGTTTTGTTTTGAGAAAGTTGAGACATGTTTGTTTTGATAAAATTTTGAAGTTATTAAAAAAAATTATGACCATTTTCAAATGTAGATGATGTTCAACATTACTTTTGCCCATTCAAATAATTCAATTTAATATCATTGTTTGTATTGCAATTAAATATGACACATAATTGCCATTCTAATAATACCCTAGTGCATAGCTAGATTAAGGAGAAACTTTAAGTCATAACATCAATGTGATCAAAATAAACAAACATGGCACCTATTTAATTACAGTGTAAGTTTTGACAAGACCTATGTAGATTAGTTTTGTCTGATTTTGAATGAAATTATTCTACCAATGATATTATTTTAGATTGATAAATTAAAGATAACCTCGTATGGATGTTTAATACTTGAAATGTCTATTATAATTTTCTAAATCATCTATCACACAGGTAACCAGTAATTTTTGCATAATTCTTACTAAACAAGTAACATGCAAAGTTATCAAACGTTATTATGACTAGAATAGTAGCATATGATAGGGAACGAGTTGGGATATATAAACACTGTAATTATTTGTTTTATGTGAGGTAGATTCCTTTGGGTAAATTTAGGCAGTATATCTGTATGTAATACTTGTTGTATAGCCCTTTTCTCAAAGAATTTCAGCATAATCATGATCAGTTACTATAATAATATTTCATTCTACAATGCTTTGCATGGAAAAGTAATATTTTGTTAATAATGTGTTTTATTTTGTTGCCTCTCCTCAATTCTTGTGTTTAAGAAATTTATTGTAATTATATTTTTCAGAGTAATAAAGACATTGGTTACATATCATATCATACAGATTTGTTCTGGCAACAATCATTCTCTAGCCTTAAGTAATGGTAAGTCTGGTCACTAAAAGTTGATAAAAAAGGCAGCTTGGTCATAATTTGACTTCATTTACTCATTAACTCATTAAATTCTAATGACTGAAAAAAATTTTGTAACAGTTTTACTAAAAGTGTTATCATTTTGCATAGATGTTGGTAAAACATATAATGTATGAAAATATATACTTCCCTTTGAAATAATAACTTTTTCAAAGAATGCATGATCTGTACAGTTTCTCAAATTTCTGAAAAATTGATATTCTAGTATCATACAAATTCTCAGTATGACAAAAATTTTGTTTCAAGTTAGAACCGACAAATCAAACCTTTCATACCTTTTGTTTCCTTGAACTTGTTATGAGTGTTGGATGGTCAACTAAAGTCATACGAAACTTTGAATTTAAAAAAAAATAATGCATATAAAAAATGGAAAACAACACGTTTAATAATTTATTGCGTCCAAAGCGCTTTTCTGGATTTAACTTCATCAGGAACGCTCAAAGCCAAACATTTGAAATCGGAAGATGTATAAGTACCGAAAATCGTTGAAGAGCTATATGTCAAAAATACCTAAAATAAATAGCCAAATTCATCTTAAGCCAACTTTGCCTGAGGGAGTTGAAACCTTAGTTTTATAATAATTTCAAAATTTATAAACGGACAATTTTAGTAAAGTTTGTTCAATCATGTAAGTACCCAAGCACTGACTACTGAGCTGATGATACCCTCAGAGACTAAGAGTGCACCAGCAGAGGTATCGACCCAGTGGTGTAAAAAATGGAAAACAACATGTTAAATAATTTATTGCGTCCGAAGCGCTTTTCTGGATTTACCTTCATCAGGAACGCTCAAAGCCAAACATTTGAAATCCGAAGATGTATAAGTACCGAAAATCGTTGAAGAGCTATATGTCAAAAAGACCTAAAATAAATAGCCAAATTCATCTTAAGCAAACTTTGCCTGAGGGAGTTGAAATTTATAACTAAATGGCTTGGTTTTTTTTATTATAAACCTTTTTTTTTAGAAGAAATTTACTTTTTTAACAGTATTTGTGAAGTAAAAACCATTTATTGATTTGGGGATGTACGGCGGGCGGCTGCCAAACAGTGACTGTTCCATTACATAAAAAGCCTTTGACAATTTTTTTTCAAATTTAGATATGTTGTGTCCTGCGACTATAAGTTCAATTTTCACAATTTTAGCTCATCTATATTTTGAGTTGTCACCCTTTTTAATTTTCAAAAGTGGTATTTATAATGTGATTGAGTTATTTCTCTTTGTTCAGAAATGGTTAATTATATACATGAAATATGATTACACAATGGTTAAAGTCATATGAAACGAGTGACTGGTGAAAAATAATGTTTATCCAATTCTTGAACCAATGCATGCATATATCATACTTAGTCTTCTGTGCACGATTTTATCATTTTTCACGTAAATATATCGTATAATCTTCAATATTTTTTCTCTCTCTGTCTGTTATGATTTAACAAATATGGCAACTCATTAAATGCCATGTTTTGACTCCGAAGTTTACCGATTGTCACCTCATAGTAAACAATCAACAAAAAGCATGGTTATTGAGCACATGTTTAACATGTACAACAAGATAATTGTTTATTTGAATGACAGATCCATGCGTTTTGCGATCACAGGATTTTAACGAGAGGGTTCACTCTATGGTCACTATGCATATGGAAAATATATCGTCGAATTGCTTCCTGGAAGCAAGCAATTAAAAAAAGTAAACTTCTTCTATAAGTGGACAAATAAAAGACTTTTCTTCAGAAAAAAGTATATGTACATAAGTTTAATAATGAAAACTATCCATTTTGTTATAAAAAACATATGCATCATTTTTTTTTTAATTTGAGGTTTCATATGACTTTAATGTCTTATCTCACAATTACAATTGGAGAGACAAATTTATTTGAAAATGTTCTGTTTCGTAAGTCTTGATGATTAAAAGCTATGTGTATAGTTAGAAATTTACTGTTCATTGTTAGACATTTTGAAGATGATTACAGATGATTTTTATAGATTTTTAAAAGACATTGTATATAAATAATCATATAATTGTATCAATAAACCAATTTGATACAATTATATAAAGTATGTTCCCTATTGGAATTTTGAAAACAAGGATATAAATAATCAATAAATTTTTTTTATCTTTTATTTGGTAAATCAAGGATTTTACTATACAAATCCTTGGGTAAATTAATATATTGTTTGAAGAATGTTGTGGTAGATTTGTTGGTTTTTCTAAACTAATTTTCTGAATGCTATATATAGTATATTTTTATATTTTTTTGATGAAGTGACTTTCCACATAAATTGAATATATACATGATATATATAGGGTTCTTTGAAATGATGAATCTAAACCTGTATTTATTTTCATTATTAATTAGATAATATCACATTAAAGTCCAAAGGGATCTAAATTAATCTTTTGTTTAATTTCTTCATAACTTATTTTAGAGAATTAAGTCGTCACTGGTTGATGTTATTAAATGAAGTTGAGTTATTTCCCTTCAAACAGAAATGAGTATTTAAAAAAAAAAATGAATTCTTGGGGTTCTTTGATATGATAATTTAAAATTGAACTTATATTTTGGACATTGGACCGTAATAGGTAAATAGATGTAGGAAGATGTGGTATGAGTGCCAATGAGACAACTCTCCATTTTTTGGATGAGGAAGTTTAGTTAGATTATAAGATATAAGTACAAGAACATTGTTTTAATCATAGTAATTCCATATTTTTATGCCCCACCTACGATAGTAGAGGGGCATTATGTTTTCTGGTCTGTGGCTCCGTTCGTTCGTCTGTGGTTCCGTTCGTCCGTCTGTGCGTCCGTTCGTTCAGGTTAATGTTTTTGGTCAAGGTAGTTTTTGATGAAGCTGAAGTCCAATCAACTTGAAACTTAGTACACTTGTTGCTTATGATATGATCTTTCTAATTTTAAAGCCAAATTAGACTTTTGACTTCAATTTCACGGTCCACTGAACATAGAAAATGAAAGTGGAAGTTTCAGGTTAAAGTTTTTGGTCAAGGTAGTTTTGATGAAATTGAAGTCCAATCAACTTGAAACTTAGTACATATGTTCCCTATAGTATAATCTTTCTAATTTTAATGCCAAATTAGATTATTACCCAATTTCACGGTCCATGGAACATGCAAAAGGATAGTGTGAGTGGGGCATCCGTGTACTTTGGACACATTCTTGTTTAAAATTTAATTGGTAAAATTTTACATTAAGTGTAAAATGAGAAAAAAAAAGCAAACCATAACTATAATTGTTATAGTAAATTTTATTATTTCTCACATTATTTTTATGCCCCATTTATTAAGCCCCATTTATGGGCATTATGTTTCCTGGTCTGTCTATTCGTCCGTCTGTCCGTTCGTCCTGCTTCAGGTTAAAGTTTTTGGTCGAGGTAGTTTTTGATGAAGTTGAAGTCCAATCAACTTGAAACTTTATACACATGTTCCCTTTGATATGATCTTTCTAATTTTAATGCCAAATTAGAGATTCTACCCCATTTTCATGGTCCACTAAACATAGAAAATTAGAGGGGGATGGGGCATCCATGTACTATGCATACGTTCTTGTTAACTTCCTTTTTAATGTCTTTATAAACAATTATTGTCACAATTACAAACGAAAGTGAACCAACGCCTGGTGAGTCTGTAATACGGTAGAGTCCATAAAGTGGATACCCGAGGGTATGCAGGGTCGTTATGATAAAAAACGTAAAAAGTAGAGAGTCTTATAACAACAACACTTTAGAGACTGCTGCAGAAATTTATAAATTTCTGCAGCAGTCCCTAAAGTGTTGTTGTTATAAGACTCTCTACTAATTATTGTCACAGAAGAAAAATTTCGCATTCTGACATTATACAGACTGGATACATTTCAACAGGTAAACAGATAAGGGTGAATCAAATAGTTCCATCCAAAACAAATGCATAAATAATAACAATTACCAGTCAATCTGAACATAGAAAAAGATACTGCAAATTCAGAAATTATTGCGTGCATTTATTATTGCGATTTTGTCAGTTTAGACTTAAATGCGATTTTATTTTTTTCTGATTTTGAGAGAAATCCTGTTTAATTCATATAAGATATTTCAAAATGCGAGTTTAAATTATTGCGTTTTTAACTCTCGCATTTTTCGCAATAATAAAAACATAGCAATAATTTCTGAATTTACAGTAGCACGATTGAGCATATACTATGGACACATTCTTGTTATTATAAATAAAGTATTTATTATTATTATTATTGGGATACTCACCCTGTCGCAAAACTTAAATAAAAGCTTTGCAATCATTTCTGAATTTACAGTATATGCATATGTATTCATTGGTTCAATTATTTATTACAAAAAAACTAGTGTCATATGACTCTAAGCATGGCTTGATTTCCAATTATGTTCCATTGAAGACAATAATTTTATGTTCATATGCATTGCTCATATATTCATAGTCCTTATGCTGGTCAATTTATAACATCAATCAATGAACCACGAATTAACAACTTTACTTCTATTGTATTTTAAAACTTTTCACTCAAATCATCGAAGCTGTTACTGAAACATATGTTGAAAGCTTTTTGTGGGTATAAGTGTTCATGATATTTTCATATTATAGAAAAGACAAGATACCTGCTGCAATGTGAGCAACTCCAGAACAAAATATTTACTGAAAATGGGAGGGTCTTTCAAACATAGAGAGAGCTATGTACATTGTATATATATGTCGGAAAAAAATTCTATACGGTATGGGTTTTGGATTTCATGATTGAAGGCTGTATGGGGACCTTTAGTTTCATCTACTATATTTAGTGTCTAGTGGATACTTTTGGTATTGGCAATCATACCACATCTACTTATTTTTACCTGCAATGGACTCAGTTTGTTAGACTGTCTGTCTGTACAAATAAAACATACATCAAAGTTTTACAACACTCATTTTAAAAGGAGAATTAAGTAAAAGTTTTCTTGGCTTTTTAAAAAGGGATTGATTAAATATTTGGCCGCAGCTTGATAATGTTGAGTTGAAGTGAGCAAGCTTATTTTTACATCTTAAATGAAGCCACGCTTGTTTGGTGATAGTAAGAAATTTTACTACACTACAGTAATTGTACATGCACAATGCAAGGAAATTTTTTGTTTAACTTTTCGTTGTTCTAATTGAAGAGAATGATTTTTAAAATGTTTGGTTTGGGAACAATCAGTAATGCTCCAGTAAACATGTAACTTCAAACAATTGCAATGCAGGTCAAGACAAGATATTTGTCTTCATGATATTATGTGCATAGTATATCTAAGAGAACAAAATCATAAAGGGCTTATCCAACTTACTTGTGATGACTTATTTTACAAGGTTTTCTTTGAAGAATTACAGAAAAATATAAAAAATTTAACTTTATTATAAAGGCATGGTCTGTACACTCTATGGATAAAGAACGGCAATGAAAGTGCTTTACTATCTACTTACTAGTTACTTCCTATTTTTTATTCCCACATTCAGTGGAGCAAGTATTAAGTGTTACCCTTGTCTGTTGGTACCTTTGAAGTTATATCGAGTACATCAACTGCATATTTTGTCCTTCAGAAGGTTTGTTGGAAAAACACTACTGTAAAGATTTTTCAAGAAATCATGGGAAAGTCTTTCATTATCAGTTTATCTTTGGTTTAATTTATTCATAACATGAATCATTATAATTATGTATATATATTTGAAGCCTTTTTGAAACCATATCTCTATCTTTTTTTTAGATGGTATTGTTTTTTCTTGGGGAGCAAATAATTATGGTCAGTTGGGAACAGGTAGTTCTTCACAACACATGGATATACCCCAACCCTTGCTTAGTATACGAGGAATACCAGTATCACAGATTATAGCTGGGGGAAATCATTGTTTCATTTTGTCTATGTCTGGTGCTTTGTTTGGATGGGGAAGAAATAGGTCAGTATAAAGTATGAAATATGTCAGGATCATATATAGTATAAAGAAGATAGTATTCAAATGAAATATGAGTCGACATAAAACACATTGAAATGAAAACTGTGATAATTGCCCAGAGATATGTTACGCTGACTAAGTATTTTATTCATGTGATTCCTATGTCATATCTATTAGTAGATGGAAATATTGAAATCCATGTACTGCTAAAGTTCTAAAAAAAACTATCATGGTGGAGAACCATAATTATAATTTTTAGCTCACCTGGCCCAAAGGGCCAAGTGAGCTTTTCTCATCACTTGGTTCGGCGTCCGGCGTCCGGCGTCCGGCGTCCGGCGTCTGTCGTCGTCCGGCGTCGTTAACTTTTACAAAAATCTTCTCCTCTGAAACTGCTGGGCCATATTGAACCAAACTTGGCCACAATCATCATTGGGGTATCTAGTTTGAAAAATGTGTGGCGTGACCCGGTCAACCAACCAAGATGGCCACCACGGCTAAAAATAGAACATAGGGGTAAAATGCAGTTTTTGGCTTATAACTCAAAAACCAAAACATTTAGTGGAAATCTGACATGGGGTAAAAATGTTTATCAGGTCAAGATCTATCTGCCCTGAAATTTTCGGATGAATCGGTCAACCCATTATTGGGTTGGTGCCCCTGAATTGGTAATTTTGAGGAAATTTTGCTGTTTTGGTTATTATCTTGAATATTATTATAGATAGAGATAAACTGTTAACAGCAATAATGTTCATCAACGTAAGATTTACAAATAAGTCAACATGACCGAAATGGTCAGTTGACCCTTTTAGGAGTTATTGCCCTTTATAGTCAATTTTTAACCATTTTTCGTAAATCTTAGTTATCTTTTACAAAAATCTTCTCCTCTGAAACTACTTGGCCAAATTAATTCAAACTTGGCCACAATCATCTTTGGGGTATCTTGTTTGAAAAATGTGTCCGATGACCTGGCCATCCAACCAAGATGGCCACCACGGCTAAAAATAGAACAGGGGTAAAATGTAGATTTTGGCTTATAACTCTGAAACCAAATCATTTAGAGCAAATCTGACAAGGAGTTAAATTGTTAATCAAGTCAATATATATCTGCCCTGAAATATTCAAATGAATTGGACAACCGGTTGTTGGGTTGCTGCTCTCCAATTGGTAATTTTTAAAGAAATTTTGCCGTTTTTGGTTATTATCTTGAATACTATTATAGATAGCGATAAACTGTAAACAGCGATAATGTTCAGCAAAGTAAGATCTACAAATAAGTCAACATGACCTAAATGGTCAATTGACCCGTTAAGGAGTTATTGCCCTTTATAGTCAATTTTTAACAATTTTCATTAATTTGGTAAATTTATGTAAATTTTTACCAAATATTTTTCTCTGTTACTAATGGGCAAAGTTCATTATAGATATAATTGTAAGAATAAGAACGTTCAGTAAAGTAAGAACTTCAAACACAACACCATCACCAAAATACAATTTTGTCATGAATCTATTTGTGTCCTTTGTTTAATATGCACATAGACCAAGGTGAACGACACAGGCTCTTTAGAGCCTCTAGTTATTATTCCACTGCTTATACATATTGATAGTTTAATCAATATTTGATTGTTTGACACTTTCCCATGTGTGATTGAACAAATCTTCATATTCCCCTCTGAAATGTCGGGACTACATTGTGCCACATAACGCACCTTTAATGTATATAACCAGTGGCGGGTCCAGAAATTTTCATAAGAGGGGGCCCACTGACTGACCTAAGGGGGGCCCGCTCCAGTCACGCATCAGTGATTCCCTATATAAGTAACCAAATTTTTTATTTTTTCCCAAAAAGGGGCCCCCCCCCCTAAATCTGCCTCTGATAACGTTTTAAACTTTTTTGTTAAATAGCAATAGGATAAATCATAAGCGTGTTCAAATTTATTTCAGATGATAAAGCAAAAAGACTAATAATTAACTTTTGATCTGTACTGTTTATCAATGTGTATGCCATGTTTAGCGGATCAAAAAAACAAATGTATGCAAACTATTATTTTATGTTCAGGTTATAAACAAAGCATAGCTAGTGGAATAAAACATTCATTTCCCTTGGCTTCAGAGATATGAAGATTTGAAACTCTCGAAAAATCATATTTCTCTCGGGCACAGCCCTCCTTAAATAAGAATATTCTTGGGTGAACAAATCTTCTTATCTCCCTTAGGCACGGGAAATAAATGTATAATATTGTGACTTTATTATACCCCGGCTTTAAAATTATACCCCCGCTTTAAAAAAGGGGGGTATACTGTTTTACCTCTGTCTGTCCATCCATCCATCCATCAGTCTGTCTGTCCGTCCGTCAGTCCGTCTGTCAGTCCATCTGTCCCATGAATATTTTTTGTCGCATTTTTCTCAGGAACTACAATACAAGGATTTCTGAAATTTGGTTTCAGGGTTTATATAAGTCTGCTATACATTGTGATGCGTTTTCAGATTCATCACTTGAAATTTTCCTGTTTACCGAACACTTGTATAATTTTACACATGAAAGCCAAGTTGAAAATTTTTGTCCCATTTTTCCAGGAACTACAATACAAGGATTTCTGAAATTTGGTTTCAGGGTTTATATAACAATGTATAAGTCTGCTATACTGTGTGATGCGTTTTCAGATTCATCACTCGACAACGTCCTGTTTACTGAACACTTGTATGATTTTACACATAAGCCAAGTTGAAAATTTTCGTCACATTTTTCTCAGGAACTACAATACAAGGATTTCTGAAATTTCGGTTCAGGGTTTATATAAGTCTGCTGTAAAGTGTGATGCGTTTTCAGATTCATCACTCAACAACTTCCTGATACCGAACACTTGTATGTTTTACACATGATAGCCAAGTTGAAAATTTTGAATATTTTCGTCACATTTTTATCAGGAACTACATTACAAGGATTTCTGAAATTTGGTATCAGGGTTTATATAAGTCTGCTATACAGTGTGATGCGTTTTCAGATTCATCACTTGACAACTATCTGTTTACCGAACACTTGTATAATTTTACACATGATAGCCAAGTTTAAAATTTTTGTCCCATTTTTCCAGGAACTACAATACAAGGATTTCTGAAATTTGGTTTCAGGGTTTATATAAGTCTGCTATACCGTGTGATGTGTTTTCAGATTCATCACTCGACAACTTCCTGTTGACGGAACACTTCTATGATTTTTGCATGATAGCCAAGTTGAAATTTTTGTCACATTTTTCGCAGGAACTACATTACAAGGATTTCTGAAATTTGGTTTCAGGGTTTATATAAGTCTGCTTTACCGTGTGATGCGTTTTCAGATTCATCACTCAACAACTTTCTGTTTACTGAACACTTGCATATTTTTACACTATTAAAATTATCCACTTGTGGCGGGGGGTATCATCAGTGAGCAGTAGCTCGCAGTTTCACTTGTTTTTAAATGTTTCCATGAATAAAATATGCAACAAGTGTTGAAAATTGCAGAATCTACACATAAAATACATAGAACTCATACAATAATTTAACAAGTGTTCCCATTGTTTTATCTGACAGCAAAGGTTGAAGCAACTTTATTTCCTAAATTCAATCAAATGGTGTTATAAATTGGGAGCTACTTCAAAATACAAGAACATTTTTTGAAGCAAAATTTAGCAGAGCTTGTAAAACAGTAAAATACCATAATAACATAACATTGTTTCTATGGTTAGGGAACAAACAAATTAAATAAAAAAGTATTTCTTTGAAAAGTAGTGTAAATGTCAGTGTAAATCAAATTTTATACAAAGAAATTTACTTTCTTGTTGGTAATTTCTAAGAGGTGAGACTAATTTATGTAGAAAATCTGTTGAAAAGTCAATATTATACAGTAATGGACTCACCAAGTTGTGTCTGTATCTGTCGGGCGCCCTGCTCGAACTCCATGTGCAATAAGAATAACTATTCCCGCCACTTGCGGGTCTGACTAAAAACCAAAGTTCGGAACTTCCTAATAAACGGAACTTAACAAACTCCCCTTCTTTCTTTTGAAGGAACTAACTGTTCAATAATGTTGTCAACAAAAAGTAGATGTTCAATTCCTTTGAACTCATTAATATAATCCACATGGTCTATGTACACTATTTACAAATCTGGCTTTAGAAAGTTACTCATCCAAACACCTGTTCCCTAAGACACCATCTTGAAGTGCCCTGAGCAGGTTATGGCATGAAGCTCCTTTTTTAGTCAAGCAATCAGCCAGTTGATGTTTTGTTTCAATCCATTTGACCGATACTATTTGGTGCATTTGAATTAATTCTCGAATGCTGCTAATTTCAAGTCTAAGCCTTTTTTCGGATACTTGTTTTGTGGATTTTATGGCATCCCACAATGAATGACAGTCCGTTAGGCAAGTTATTGGCAATTGAGTTGGATCAGCTTTACCATACATAAGCTCTGTATACAGTGAAGCTATAAAAATACCACTGTCAATAGCATCAGCCATAGCCAGGGTTTCTGCTGCTAGAGTGCTTCTTGCCACTCTTCTTATTCTTTTTGATTGCCAAGTTATAGGCGAGAAAATTCCATTTTCACCAACAAGCACAATGAAATGTCCTCCTTGTGTGCCTCCATCAGATAAATTACCAAGGGAAGAATCACTAAATACTACAAGTCTAATTGCATTATCATTTCCAAGTTTTCTGAATTTCAAAGTGACAGTTTCAGATTTAAGGTTCTTGATTATTTTGTTTGCTTCATTTAACGTTTGTACGTTTGCCTTTTTAAGAGATGAAGCAAGGTTTGATGCATCAAATATCACATCTGGTCGACTTTGTCTTGCAATCCAAAGTATTTGTCCAATTTTAGATTGTAAAAGTTCTCTTTCTTCTTTGGTAAGAAGTTCTTCTTTGACTCCCATACGACTTTTTTCAATAGGAATAAACTTGAGACTATTTTGATAAGTGTTTTGTCTTAAATGCAAGTCATTTTCATGTTTTGATAATTCTATTCCAACATATGGGAATGACCCATTTTCCTCTAATTCTTCTTTTCCAACACAAAATGTTGATCTTATGCTATTTATAACTTTCTCTTCAAATTCTTTTGATCCTCCCCATAAAAAGTCATCAACATGACAAGTAAGTACACCTTCTACGCTGCCTTTATTGTTTTTCCAGAAAAATACAGCTGGGTCAACCTTGGATACACTGACTTTACATTGTTCAAGAACTTCTTTTACTCTATTATACCAACTAAGAGAGGCATCTGACAGACCATAGACACATTTGCGAAGTTTCCAGATAATATCTTTGCACTGAGCTTCCATTGGTGGTTTGACATAAATCTTTCTTTCTATTTCAGCTCCTTGTAAAAAAGCAGTTTTAATATCCATTGTTCGTGTTTTCCAACTTCTTTGTGCTAGAATAGCTAGAACTAATCTTAGGGAATCTGTTCCACAAGTGGGTGAATCTTTTGGTATATCATCTCTGTTAAATTCTTCAAATCCTCTCGCAACTAATCTTGCCTTATGTATTGTACCTTCTGAGGTGTCCTTCAAACTACATATCCATCTCGTAGAAATACACTTTTGACCGGTATCTGTGCATTCTTCATAAACACTGTTGTTTTTCCATGAATTTAGTTCTTTTAGTTTAGCTTCCCTGAATGATACATCTTCAAAAATCATAACACTATCGTCATCAGAACTAGGAAGTTCTACTTCTGTAGCAACATTTTCTAATTCCTTTAACTTACTCATGTCAACTGAAATTTCTGCTCCTTTAAGTGTAATAGGTTCCAAGTATTGCAGGTTAAACCAGTTTTTATTACTTCCTGTTGCCTTTCCAGCGCGTCCAGTAACCTTTGCAACACACTGTTCACCACTTTCAGCATTTTTATATTTCACTGTTTGTCCTGTTTTCATATCTGCAAGTTTGGGTCGTTCTGTTCCTGCTATTGCATGTTCTACTTGTTCTTCGTTATTTACATTTTCGTCTTGTCCTTCGTTATTTACATTTTCGTCTTGTCCTTCGTTATTTACATTTTCATCTTGTCCTTCATTATTACCATTTTCAATCGCTTCAACATTACTATCACTATCATTTTCATTATCAGTGTCACTGTCACAATAATTTACAAATTTGTTTTCATGAACTGGCATTGACTTAGATATAATCCTCTTAGCTTCTTTTTCTTGTTCAAAATTACTAGTATTTTTGTTTTCTTCTGTTTCAGGTATTGTTGATACCTTCGTTAATCTGCACTGATGCACTCTTACAAGCATACCACCATGTCTTACAAAAACAACAGCTCCATCCTGTCCAATCACAACGCCAGGCCCTTTCCACTCTTTGTTATCTGGTCTTTTATAGTAAACTTTATCACCTGTCTGGTAGGAAATACCACTTGGACGAGTTTGTTTTCTCAATGCTCTGCGAATTCTTTCAGAACATTCACGTCTGGTGAAAGCTGTTCTAGCTGAGTGCAAGGTCTCAATATGTTTTCCAACCACTTCACTCATAGTGGTACCCTCTAGGGCAGGCAGCTTATCTGTTAAAACACTAGGTAGGTTTGGATTGCGTCCATAAACTAACTGGTATGGACTATACCCATGTTCATTATCTAAAGCATTCTTTGCCATGAGAGCCCAACTTAAAGCAATGTCCCAATCACAATTATTATCTGCTTTCAATTTTAGTAATGTGTCCGTAAGAGTTTGATTATGCCTTTCTAGAAGCCCATTACTCCAAGGACTATAAGCTGCAGTAGTTTTCACTTCAATGTTAAAGTTCTCTGCCATATCTCGTACTTCGTCATTATTGAATTCACCGCCATTATCACTGTAAAGACGCCTTGGTGAACCATGTATTGAAATCCAAGATTCCAAAAATTTCTTTACAAATTCTGATCCTTTTTTTGTTTTCATAATACACCCTGCACTAAAGCGTGTGAATTCGTCAATTATATGAAGATACCATACACTGTGTTCTAGTTCATGCAGATCAACTGCTACTGTTTCGTTAAACTCTGTTGCCAATGGCAGTCCAACCACCGGTTTAGAACTTGGTCTTTTGTTGGTCATACAAATTTCACAATTTTCACAAACTGATCGCAAAAGCTCTAAAGTATCAGCATTATTCATTCCAGCCTTATTTATAAGTTTAGATAAACGGTTAAATGTTGCATGTCCAAATTGTTTGTGTATTTTAACCAATGTCTTACGTTTCTCCGCTGTACTCATGTCATCTGTGATGTTAAGTACGTTCTCCTCTACGTTAACAGGTGAATTTTGTATTTCAGGTTTTGTTTTCACAATATTTACACAATAATGTCCACTAGATGTGAACTCCAATTCCACTGGTTTGTTAAACATGATTGCCCTATCATTCTTTAAGTCCAGTACAGTACCAGCCTTCTTCAATGATGCCTTACTGAGTAACAAAGGGATATCAGCTTTTACAATTTCAGTTTCAATTTTGCAATTGGTACTTCCTATCTGAGCAGGTATAGTGGCACGCATAAAAGAGTTGACTACTTTTCCATCACCAAACTTAAATGCTCTACTACTTGTCACTGTAGTAATGTCCCCAGTTCTCTCTAAAAGCTGTTTAAACCAATTTTCCCCACACACAGTACGAGTACATGCAGTGTCTATGATTGCTGAACATGCCGATTCAAGTACAAATATTTCACTGACGGGTGGCTGCTCTTTTGTGAAAAGCGTTATGTTACAATTCTCTACAATTTCACTTTCAGACTCGACAAAATTAACAGAATTTACTTTGTCAGGACAGTCCTTAGCCCAATGAAAAACACTCTGGCAGATAGCACATTTTGTTCTTTTTCCAAACCTGTTTAAAGGATTAGTGCCCTTTTCTTTTGATTTACTCCCTTTATTTTGTTGTGTATAATATACTGGTTCTTGTTTAATTGTTATACTTGGAACAATACCAGTATTTTCTGAAGGTCCAGACATTCGTTCACCAAATATACGTTGCAATGCTGACTTCATAGAGGTATATTTTACATCACTAGATGCTGTTAAGGCTAGTTGTTTGTCTCTGGAAGACAGGCCAGCATTATCTAATAGTTTGAAAGCAAGGACAGCTTCTGGGAGTGTCATGTCATATTTTTTAGATTTGCTATATCTTTTGTCGAATTCTATAATGTAGTCTGACATTGACAAATTTTCAGTTTTCACAAACGTATCAAAATTTTTGTAAGCTTCGTATGCTTTGTCCTTATCATCTCGTAAGAATGCCTTGTCCAATTGTGTTATCAGTTTGGCCATGCCGTCTTCCTTAGCCAGATCGGCAGCCGGGACATCCATAGCCACTTCCCGTGCATTTCCCGTAAGTGTAAGTGAAACAGCAAGTGCTTGTTTGTCAACTTTCAAATCAGTAACTAATTGCCAGACGGAAATTTCATTCTTCCATGTTTCGTAAGTCATTGACCTCGGGTCAAACGTAGGTGGATTCTTAAAACTTGTTGCCATTATGATCGCTATGCTCTGCTACCATGAAAAGTCAATATTATACAGTAATGGACTCACCAAGTTGTGTCTGTATCTGTCGGGCGCCCTGCTCGAACTCCATGTGCAATAAGAATAACTATTCCCGCCACTTGCGGGTCTGACTAAAAACCAAAGTTCGGAACTTCCTAATAAACGGAACTTAACATCTGTAAATTCTATTTTTTGGTGGAAATTTGAAATAATAACTTTTTCAAAGAATGCAGATCTGTACAGTTTCTCAAATTTCTGAAAAATTTGGTATTCTAGTATTTTACAAATTCTTTGTATGGCAAACATTTTGTTTCCAGCTATTACTAGCAAATCAAACCTTTCATACCTTTGGTTTCTCTGATTATGATAACATGAACTTGTCAAGTATGGGATGGTCAATAAAATTACTGTAAGTAAAAAGAAATGCAAAATAACCTATTTTCAAATATTAAAAAAGTTTTATTCTTTAGGCTGTGGACAATAATTTTGCAAAATATGTAGATATGCATACTATTTTTTTTGGAAAAATTTGGCTGTTCTATTTGTTGCATTGCTTTGTTTGCATCAATATAAATTATTTACTCGTTTGCCTCACACTACAAACAGGACACTTGATGGTATGCCAGTTTATGTCAAGCCTGCGAATTTTGTCGCAGAAAGCTCAACATAGGAATAGTGATCTGGCGGCAGTGGCGGCGTAAGTTAACTTCTTAAAAGCTTTATATTTTAGAAGTTTTCGTCTGTCACATGTCCCTTGTCCTTGACCTCATTTTTATGTTTCAGTGACTACTTGAAAAAAGGAAAAAATTTGTAATGTTAATTTTTCTCTTACAAGTAATTGGATAACTATATTTGGTATATATGCAAGGTTCTCGTGCCAGTGAGATAGTTTTCACCAGACCTTGACCTCATTTCATGGATTAGCAAACAAGGTTAAGTTTTGGTGGTCAAGTTCATATATCAGATACTATAACCAATAGGTCTAGTGTATTTGGTGTATGGAAGGACTGTAAGGTGTACATGTCCAACTAGCAGGTGTCATCTGACCTTGACTTCATTTTCATGGTTCAGAGGTTATAGTTATTTTTTTTGTGTTTAAGTCTGTTTTTTCTTATACTGTATGAAATAGCTCAACTGTATTTGGTGTATGGAATGATTGTAAGGTGTACATGTCCAACTGGAAGTTGTCATCTGACCTTGACCTCATTTTTCATGGTTTAGTGGTCAAAAATAAGGCCAACTAAAATTAATTAGTAGATTTTCATCCAAATTTTTGAAAATAATGGGGCGGGTGGGAGGATTTTATTTTTTAAATTTTATTTCATTTGAAACCCTTTTGTGACGAGTTCTTCATATATGCAAGTGTAATAATAAGCTTATGAGGAATCTTACATAATATTTCAAATCCTTAAATAAATATATCTAATTGCGGCTTTAAAAACTTAACAACAAAAACGTGTGAGAAATACTCTCTTCAGTTAGACTACATGTACCTACACAAAATGTATTTTGGTTTCTAAACAATGGTTTGTATTACCATAAAATGAAGCAAATGCATTGGTATATGCAACACAATTATTATGAGTACAGAATAAAATGAAAACTCAGAGAGTGTTGAAAATAATAGGGTTGGTACTTTATATGCAAGATGAAAATATAATTATCATGTAAAACATGAACTTAATAATAAAAAAAAAAGTTGTTGTTTTAATGAGTCTTTTTGGGTGTATTGGACATTTGCTGTTTGTCAACATAAAAAGACAGCCATGGGTAAAATCAAAGGTCTTGCATAAATAAAATGCGTATGTTAGTCGACTTTTTAAGTTCAATAAACGGTCATACATCTGACAAGTTCGTGCTTGTGTTTCAATATCTATAAGTCAATCATGTTTTCTGTATCAATGGTTTCCACAAATCTTGTGCTTTGGGTATCATTTACAGTTTAAATTTCCTGAGACAAAGTCATTGCATAAATAAAAAAGTCCGCAGTTTTCTAATCACAGAAATTTGTGACATACCGCGATTTGCAGTATTGGAAACAGCGTTTTTCTCGTAACACCAATATTTCATGTCATTCTCGTTATCAATCTTTACTCTCGGAAGATGATGTTATCATCATAGAGCAGCGGAAAGGTCGACTTAATCATTTTGGTTAGATTTACTCGAGGTACAAAACCGAAATTTGAAACGGTTACCGGTAACGGGAATGAACAAAATCCGGAAATCGTAAATTTTATAAAATAAAAAAATTCGGGGCGGGGCGATTTCAGAAGGGCGGGCGGGGATGAAAATCTATCAATTAATTTTAATTGGCCTAAGTTTTTAATTTTTTTTTATTTTCTAAAACTATATGCAATAGCTATAGGTCAACTATATTTGGTGTATGGAAATATTTTATGATGTACATGTCAGTCGAGCAGATTTTATATGACCATGACCTCAATTTCAGGGTTTGTTGCTCTGTGTTTAAGTTTTGTGTTCTGGTCTGTTTTTCTTAAACTATAAGCAATAGGTCAGCTATATTTGTAAGGTGTATATGTCTGTCTGACCTTATTTTGGTGGTTCATTAGTCAATGTTAAGTTTTCATGTCTAATTTGTTTCTTAGATACTATAAGCAATAGGTCAACTATATTTAATGCATAGATTGATTGTAAGTTGTACATGTCTGCCCAGCATGGTTCATCTGACTTTCACCTCATTTTCATGGTTAATTGGTAAATGTTAAGTCTGTTTCTTAGAAACTATAAGCAATAGGTCAACTATATTTGGTGTATTGAATGATTGTAAGGTGTACATGTATTTCTCTGACCTTGACCTCATTTTATGGGATCATGTTGAGTTAATGTGATACAAGGAGTAAAGCTTTATATAAAGGACTACATGTATCAACATAAAATCAATGGTTAGCATAAAAGGTGAGACATTTCATATGTGCACTCATGTTCTAGTTAAAAAAAAAGTGAGTTTACATAATTTGTTTAAAATCTGTGAAATGTTGAATATATTTTTTCAGCTTTGGACAGCTTGGTGTGAATGATGAAAATGGTAAGACAGTAGAAAAAAAATAATAAAATAATTGGTCAGAAATATTTTTGACAAACTAGACTATTCACAATTTTGATTTTGCGTATACATTTAATATAAGCATGTTTGAATTTGGGGATTTTAGTTTGAATTAAGATTAATATGAAGACCTGAATTTCATGCTGAGATTATCATGCTTGATCAGACCATAATATAAAGATAATATTAGTTACATAGTGTGTTAGTGACCTAATACGATATATACGGGTCAGTAAATTCCATATGGGGTGAGAGCGACCATATGGAATTTACTGACCCTGTATATATGGTATAAGGTCACTAGCACACTATGTAATGAATTTACCTCACCGACTATCTTTATTTGTTGAAATTAGAATAGAGTTGTCTCATTTGAAATCATACCATATCTTCTTATTTTTATACGACCGCAAAAATTGAAAATTTTTTGGTCGTATATTGGTATCACGTTGGCGTCGTCGTCGTTGTCTGCGTCGTTGTTGTCGTCGTCCGAATACTTTTAATTTTCGCACTCTAACTTTAGTTTAAGTCAATAGAAATCTATGAAATTTGAACACAAGGTTTATGACCACAAAAGGAAGGTTGGGATTGATTTTGGAAGTTTTGGTCCCAACAGTTTAGGAATTAGGGGCCAAATAGGGCCCAAATAAGCATTTTCTTGGTTTTCGCACTATAACTTTAGTTTAAGGCAATAGAAAACTATAAAATTTTGACACAAGGTTTATGACCACAAAAGAAAGGTTGGGATTGATTTTGGGAGTTTTGGTTCCAACAGTTTAGGAATTAGGGGCCAAAAAAGGGCCCAAATAAGCATTATTCTTGGTTTTCGCACAATAACTTTAGTATAAGTAAATTGGAATCAATGAAATTTAAACACAAGGTTTATGACCACAAAAGGAAGGCTGGGATTGATTTTGGGAGTTGAGGTCCCAACAGTTTAGGAATTAGGGGCCAAAAAGGGGCCCAAATAAGCATTTTTCTTGGTTTTCGCACCATAACTTTAGTATAAGTAAATAGAAATCTATGAAATTTAAACACAAGGTTTATGACCATAAAAGGAAGGTTGGAATTGATTTTGGGAGTTTTGGTCCCAACAGTTTAGGAATAAGGGGCCCAAAGGGTCCAAAATTAAACTTTGTTTGATTTCATCAAAAAATGAATAATTGGGGTTCTTTGATATGCCAAATCTAACTGTGTATGTAGATTCTTAATTTTTGGTCCTGTTTTCAAATTGGTCTACATTAATGTCCAAAGGGTCCAAAATTAAACTAAGTTTAATTTTAACAAAAATTGAATTATTGGGCTTCTTTGATATGCTGAATCTAAACATGTACTTAGATTTTTGATTATGGGCCCAGTTTTCAAGTTGGTCCAAATCAGGATCCAAAATTATTATATTAAGTATTGTGCAATAGCAAGAAATTTTCAATTGCACAGTATTCAGCAATAGCAAGAAATCTTCAATTGCACAGTATTGTGCAATAGCAAGAAATTTTCAATTGCACAGTATTGCGCAATCAGCAAGAAATCTTCAATTGCACATTATTGTGCAATAGCAAATATTTTCAATTGCACAGTATTGCGCAATAGCAAGAAATATCTATTTGCACAATATTGTGCAATAGCAAGAAATTTTCAATTGGAGTTATCTTTCTTTGTCCAGAATAGTAGTTGAATCAACTTAAATCATTGTTTTATACAATATACAATGTATATTCACTTTTACTACCAACTGATAAATTAAAACAATCTTTACCATTCAGTGATAACAAGCACTTTTTTTTACATTTTAATATTTTATGATGTATTTAAATGAGTAGTTATTGTTGCAAACTCCATTAGAAATTTGAATTGAGATCAGTTTTGGAAAAAGGGAAAGGGGGATGTGAAAAAAAAATTGGTGGGGGGGGGGGGGGGGGGGGGCGTCAATTTTTCTCATTTCAGATTTCATAAATAAAAAGAAAATTTCTTCAAACATTTTTTTGAGAGGATTAATATACAACAGCATAGTGAATTGCACACAGGCAAAACAAAAATTTTAAGTTCATTAGACCACATTCATTCTGTGTCAGAAACCTGTGCTGTGTCAACTATTTAATCACAATCCAAATTAAGAGCTGAATCCAGCTTGAATGTTGTGTCCATACTTGCCACAACCGTTCAGGGTTCAACCTCTGGGGTCGTATAAAGCTGCACCCTGCGGAGCATCTGGTTATTTTAAAGCGTTCAAGTGTTTAATTTTAAGATCCTACTTTCATTGGTCTGCACAAAAAAACTAATGTCAACAATAACAATTTAATATCAACAACCTTGATATAACAATACTAAACAGAACTTTCAATGCATTTGAATAATCAAATAGTGCCAAAGTCGTAACTCCACTACTAACAGTGTATTGAAATAAGCCCCGCCTCCCTACTAACCTAATATAGAATATACACAGTCTCCACGCGGACAGTTTTAACCAATCATATTCCTAGAAATGTATAGGAGGTGAGATAAAAAGTTATCCTATAGAACACACACGTATATCATAGATATATAGCTCAGAAAAAAAGGGAGAAAATATGTGACCTAAAACAAAGAAACAATATATATATGAAGAAAATTTTTCTGATCATCTTTAATTTCCTACATTTATTGAATTAAAAAAAGTAGAAAAAAATAAATCGGCATCATTGTAGGTAGTTTCCATGTTTGTAATTGGAATATTACACACTTCTACAAACAAAACCAACATAATGCATGTATATCAACATATCAGCTTATATCGAGGCATTTCTATGAACACTTAAATGTTGACTGAACTTTGATTATCTATTAGTCTGAATATTTGCAGATCGTAATCATCCAACCCAGTGTAAATCTTTACGACAGCAGAGAACAGTGTTTGTTTCCTGTGGGGAAGATCACACATGCACATTAACACAGGTAAATGAATATGCTGAATTAAAGGGAAATTCCACGATTTTTATGCCCCACCTACGATAGTAGAGGGGCATTATGTTTTCTGGTCTGTGCGTCCGTTCGTCCGTGCGTATGTTCATCCGTCCGTTCGTCTGTCCCGCTCCAGGTTAAAGTTTTTGGTCAAGGTAGTTTTTGATGAAGTTGAAGTCCAATCGACTTCAAACTTTGTACACATGTTCCCTATGATATGATCTTTCTAATTTTAATGCCAAATTAGAGTTTTTACCCCAATTTCACGGTCCACTGAACATGGAAAATGATAGTGCGAGTGGGGCATTCGTGTACTGAGGACACATTCTTGTTTACTTATCTAATTATGTTCATCTTAACATAAAAAACACATTTGCAAAGTTTTAAATTTATATTCCTTCTAATAACGGAGAAAATCAAGTATTTGTAACTTTTTTTGTTGACCATGAGTGGGTTGTGACGTTTTAGCCCGATGTGTTGAATTCTGGGAAAAAATAAAATCTGTTTAACTCTTATAGCTTATTGACAATATACGTAATTAAAAGCGCACAGCTGACGAATGGTCGTAGTTATTAACCACAATATAAGAATGAAAGAAAATGAATATGCGTATACCGTTTTGTATTGATTGAATTAAACTCCTATAAAATTATCTCTAGTAAATATTTTCGAATAAATTTCATTAATTATTGTTGAGATTTTTTCATAAAATTCTATTGAACATTTTTACTGATATTGATCTGAAAATATTTCCGTTCTATTTACCGTTATTATTTTGATAATCATTTCAATGCAACTGATGTGTGAGCAGAGTGTGTATATTATTTTGTAAAGGTCACTGTTGCAGTATATTTCTCGGCTTGAGGTCAATTTGTTTACCTTGTAGCTATTTAGCCGCAGGTGTGAGTTCAAGCGTACACAGATATAAAATGTTGTTATTTAGAAAGAATAAACAGAAAGGATCAGAAAGAGTATGCCGTATTTAATACACTAAGATTTAATACACGATGAGAATAAAGATACAATAATTAAATTGTGTAAATTAATTGAAAATAAAATTCAGATTCGTAATTATTCTGAAAGTGTATAAAAATAAAAGGAAACAATTTTTGATCACTTTCTAAGCGGCAATTGGCGTAAAGATTCAAATATGAAGTAAAAAACAGTACTTTTAATCTTTAATAAAAACTAAATGCAATATTACCCAATTTGATAAGGATATACCATTGCACATCTGTTTGATATACTTTACCGGAATTTCTTAACTTGTATTCAAATCTGGCTGTGTTTAAATACTAACAATCGTAATACTATCGCAATTTTAAAGTTTTTAATTGAAAAAAAATACAACATACAACATGCTTGATTTTTTTTAGTTTCTTTTTTATAACATTTCATTCTTACATAATTAAACATTTACACGAACTATTTGTGAAAAGAATACCAATTATCGTTTATCTCATTAATGGATATACATACAATATAATAAATCTAAGCTGATACATTATCTTGTTTGAGGATTTTTTTACATTTTTTTTTTTTAAATTCTATGATAATATTTGTGCAATGTTGAACATGATAGCCGTCATTAATCCAAAAAAGTAATACAGCAGTTGTAATAAAACTTATATTTAGTCATGCATAACTGATATTGACGAATTTAGAATAGTTCGTCCCTACATCGTTGTTCTTGAAACAATCATTATTAGTATACATGTAAGTTTCCTGACGTATAAGCGCCATTGAGGATGAGCTCCAGAGAAAGCAGACTAGTAGCGTTTCGTTAGTTTGTTTGTTGGGAAAGGAGAGGACATGCAACCACTTGTACAGACAGAATTACCATACAAGCATTTATAGTCAACACAATCAGAAAGAGTTCCCAGTGCGGACGGGGAATATGAAGGCTTCCAAGAATGAACAAGTGACATGTCTAACTCTGAACAGTTAGAAAACGGACTATCGACATCGACCGCTTGTTCTTGATATTTGAAACTGCATGCATATACGTATACGTTTATGATAGTGTTGAGTTCTTGCGTCTGACAAAAACTAAACTCCTGCATGGTTATATCTTGCCATACGTTTATATTGGTTTGGTAGGTGATTACTCAAAATCGTTATTTAAAAATCCTGTTTGTGAGATGTAGATTCATTACAATACCGAAATTTCGTCTATATATAAAGTTTCACAAGTGTATAACACGGAGAAGCTCTGAAGGTACATTACTCCCATTTTGTTTGGGTGTGAACCATCGATGTTTAGAGCAATATCAAAGAATAAGATGATGATAGTAGAAAGAACTATGGGCGTCATGTGGCAAATATTACATGCATATCGGACCATGAGTTGTCAATCTGTATGAAAAGATTTCCAATACAACCATATTTTTGAGAAGGAATGTTTACATGCTATACTCTCGTACTAGTATTACAGGGTTCTTGTGTCGTTCACCTTAGACACACATCTTTTTAACGATGTTTAAAAAAAAGACAGAACCAATTTAATGTCATATTTCCCTATTTTTTAATACAACTATAAGTCTTTTATCTGGCAAGAATACCCCTATTTAGCGGACAAGCAGTTTATTCTTTTTTCTGTTATTGAATACAAAGAAAGAAAATAAATCCTGAAATTAATTTGAAACTTTGATACTCAATAGTTTTCCAGCAAAATATTCACATCCCTTGGGGATAATTAGTGTTCGTCCAGTGGCATATATAACATGCATGTCGGAACAGGAAATTTGGCATAATGTACTTTCAGAACTTGTTCACATTATTATACATTATACCCAACAATTGTGATGACGAATTCCTTCCTTTGTTCGAGAACAATCTTATTGAAATAGAAATCTGTGATTTTACTATGTCCATAACTTCGATGAACCAAAGCAAGTTAAATATCGACCTGTATTTAATTCAAATTGGTTCTCTTCTTCTTCTTCGTCCATCGACATCCCATGATAACATACTGTTGTCATACGAGGACTAGTCTATTTACAAAACTTTTAACCCAAATTAAACAAAATGTATGTTTCTTTCTTATGTTCAATGTAAAAATGTATATAATTTTAAATTGCAACTATCTATAGTTCCTTAACTTTCTATCCAGGCGTATAAACGAATGGTCGACAAGTGTGTATATTTTTGTTAAATCAATATTTCTCGTATTAGGCCAACATTAAAAATATCTTTGTTTCCCCTCCCCGACTGAGGTTATCAGGGTATGGGTAGGTAGGTAGGCAAATTATTTTATTTTATTTCTTGATATAATTTTTTCTATATTGAATTTTTACAAAATTCAACAGGTAAAATAAGTCAAGAAAAGTGGGGTATTCCCTGGTTTCAGTGTGTACACATCCCAGTTTTCTGGTGTTAAAAACTGTATACAGGGACCTCCTTTTTTTTCCTATTTATTTTATGGTATGAAATCTACAAAAGCACACATTCTTCATGTGATAACAATGTTTAATGAAAGCAAGTGTTTAATTAGTTAAAAATCAAGCTTATTTCAAGTCTAATTTGATGCATAACTCACAACAAAACAATTCCTGTGTTCACCAATTCATACCTTGATCATCAATTATGAGATGACAAAAAGACATGTTAATGACTTGGGAATTAGAATTCAATGAATACAAATTTTCAATAGTGATAGAAGTGAACATAATTCAGTTATGTTCAGTTACACCTGGATCATGCAGCTTGGTCAATTAATTCCTAAACAAAAAATTTGTATGTTTTTTCGAGTTCTAGAAAAAACAAGGCTTCACTTATTCATGTTTTGTTGTTCCTAGAATACTTTGAGTATTTACAAATTCAACTGATGCAGTTATAACATAAAACGTGCCCTTTTGTAAATTTCATGCCATAAATTGAAAAATAAAAACACATTTAAACTGGTCTTGTTTACACCAGAAATCAGGGAGGTTCCCTGAAAGCAGGGAATTCACGTATCCAACATTTTCTGACTTGTGCCCAACCTGTTCGAAGTGAAGACAAAGTAGATTGATTTCAAAGCACGATTCAGACCATTTTTACTCAAAGATTTTATCCCTTAAACAGGAACAGAGGTAAAAGACAAAGCCAATCAAGGTGCACTCAGTGGGTTGAAAGATTCTTCAGATTTTTTATTTTCAAATATCACCCTTGCACACAACACAAATCGTGCATATATGTTTGTTTTCCTTGATTCCGTATCATATAGACGCTTCAATGCAAAAATGCCTCGATTTAAAACGCTTGTTGACTACAGCATCGGAAAGGTATGACAAAAAACCAACGCACGTTTACTACAGCATCGGAAAGATATCACCAAAAACCAACATAGCAACAATAAAAAAATTTGGACAAGAATGGCCAATAAAATTTTTCGAGTCGCGGCGATTTTACCGGGTCGGTGGTGGGAGGGGAAACAAACAATATTTTATTTTTGGCCTTACTTGTAGTAAAACTTTATATTTAGGACTATCAACATAAAATCAATTGTATGTAAGGAAGGCGAGACATTTCAGCGTGTGCACTCTTGTTACAGTTTTATCTATTTTCTATGAGCTTGGTTCAACATGTAAATTGAACAAACGATCAGCAACACTTAGATTAACTGGTACATGTATGTGTATATATAGCCCTTAATCTAAAGATTGATTAATGCAGTACATCTTATGATGATCATTAACTTTTTTATTTGAAATAATGTTAAATAATGTAGAATGGTAAAGAAATCAGCAAACAAATATTTGTCAACTGCTCTGAAATATTTTTGCTTTCATTTCGAAAATCCTTCAAGTATGTCTCATTTTACAAAAATATTGATATGATTTATACCAATAAATGCACAATGAAAAAAAAATTTTTGGACGAGAATGGCCAATAAAATTTTTCGAGTCGCGGCGATTTTACCGGGTCGGTAGTGGGAGGGGAAACAAACAATATTTTATTTTTGGCCTTATATGTTTCAAAATGTCCTTCACTTTTGACGAGTACTTACATTTCCCCAAATTTACCCTTGGAAAAAATGTTAACAGATTTTTATTTTATCAAATCTTTTTTTTGGAATTATTTAGATTTTTATAAACAATATTCTTTACACCAGAAATGTTTTTTTATAAACAAGTGTATGAGTAGTTAATGACTAGTTTATCACTATCGGACACGCAAGACAGAGATGTATATTATACACTTGATAGTTCAAAATGGAAAGTTTCAAGTTATCAGTCGTGTACACTGATCAATACCCTCAGAAGTGAAACGATACATGAACTTGCAAGTCCGACAGGAAATCGCTTGAATACCTGAACGTGTCACCTCACAATACATTTGGGAGTAATACCTTTAGCCATGCTGGTGATCAGACAAGGGAAGGTCCGAATTTATTTAAATAAGTTTATTACATAAAAGAATTATGAACAAATTATATTTTTGAAAACAATTTTCGCAGAACAATTATTTATGCTCATTCATGACTTTGAACTATGACTTTTTCACCAATTCCCATATAAACAGTTAAAAACGACAGACCTTGGTTACTTAAAAAAAAACCATTTTCCGTATCAAGTTAATTAGTTGGATAAAACAACCGTACGATTGACACGATATCGACACGCGATTACGACTACATTAGGCTACTGTGGTTTTGGTCCTTTGTGGTTCATAGACATATCGTGGTTAAAAACGGAGAGGATGGTCAAAATGGCGACACGCAGAGAATTGATACTCTAAATTTAAAATCGATGGTGATCTCTTGTCTAGCAGAATAAAACTTTAATATCTATGAATTTGAGCATTTTTATACAGAATGGACATAATATCAATTTTTGATTTTTTTTCGGAGTTTCCCTTTAAGCCACATGATATTAAGCTGAGTTCACATGTAATTCGAATTCGATTGGCATTAACTATTTCGAATTAGTTTAATTTGCATTCAAAACGTTTTACGTCCAAACGTCAATTCTAATTCGAATTGCAATGCGCGTCAAATTCGCTAAACTATCCAAATGATGTTAACTTTTAATTTGTATGAACAAAAGCGGATTTCTAATGCTAATTGGATAATTCGAATTAAAAAAGTAGAGTGTGTGAATGCGATTGTCGAATTCGATTCACATTCGATTCAAATTCAATTCGAATTAAATGTACCTGTGAACGAGGCATTAACTTTTGTCTGTGTAGGAGAAAAGTTATAGAATGCAAGAAAGAAGGATTACATTTTCTATCTGCTGGTGGCTGTAGTGGTCCTAAACAATTTATATAAAGCTTGATATTTTAGAAGGTAAACAACCTGAATTGTTCATACCTTGTATAAAGATGCCTTATAGTCAGACATATGTCCATTGTCCTTGACCTCATTTTCATAGTTCAGCAAATACTTTTAAACTTTTTTTTTCATTTTAAATACTTATTAGAACTAGATTGTAAATGGGATTCTTTGATGATGTGCATGCCAGTCTCACAGGTTTTATTTGACCTTGACCCATTTTCACAGTTCATTGCTCAGTGTTAAATTTTGTGTTTTGGTCTGTTTTTCTTAAACTATAAGCTTAAGGTCAACTATATTTGTTGTATTTAAGGATTGTAAGGTGTATATGTCTGTCTGGCAGGTATCATCTGACCTTGACACATTTTCAATTATGATATTCTGTCTGTCTGTCTGTCTGTCTGTTGTCAACATGTAGGCATTTACTCAAAATAACTTTAACCTGAAATTTTCAGATGAATCAGAGAATCCATTGTGGGGTTGCTGCCCCTAAATTAGTAATTTTTAGGAAATTTTGCTGTTTTTGGTTATTATCTTGAATATTATTATAGATAGAGATAAACTGTAAACAGCAATAATGTTCATCAAAGTAAGATCTACATATAAGTCGACATGACCAAAATGGTCAGTTGACCCCTTAAGGAGTAATTGCCCTTTATTGTCAATTTTTAACAATTTTTGTAATCTTTTACAAAAATCTGCTCCTGAAACTACTAAGACAAATTTAACCAAACTTGTCCACAATCATCATTAGGGTATTTAGTTTAAAAAATGTGTCCAATAACTCGCCCATGAACCAAGATGGTCAACATGGCTAAAAATAGTACATAGGGTAAAATGCAGTTTTTGGCTCATATCTCCTCATATCTCTGAAACAAAAGCATTTAGAGAAAATCTGCTGTGGATAAAATTGTTCATTAAGTCAAGATCTATCTGCCCTGAAATTTTCATACTAATCAGGCAACTTGTTGTTGGGTTGCTGTCCTTGAATTGGTAATTTTAATAAAAAATTTCAGCTTTGGGTTATTATCTTGAATATTATTATAGATAGAGATAAACTGTAAACAGCAATAATGTACAGCAAAGTGAGATCTACAAATAAGTCACCATGACCGGGCGGCAATCAAATGTTGTCCGTGCATTAACTCATGAACCGTTCAACCAAAGCTTTTAAAATTTTAATATGTTGTTACTGACAACTAAATGAAGGTCAAGTTCAATAATGGCGATTTTGACTTTTACCGTTCAGGAGTTATGGTTCTTGAAAGATTGAAAAATGGAGTTTCCAGTCGTGTCTGTGCATTTACGCCTGAACTGTTCTACCAAAGCTTCCCAAATTTTAATATGTTGTTACCGATGACAAAATGGAGGTCAAGTTCAATAATGACGATTTTGACTTTTACGGTTCAGGAGTTATGGTTCTTGAAAGATTGAAAAATGGAGTTTTCAGTCGTGTCCGTGCATTTACGCATGAACTGTTCTACCAAAGCTTCCCAAATTTTAATATATTGTTACTGATGACAAAATGGAGGTCAAGTTCAATAATGACGATTTTTACTTTTACCGTTCAGGAGTTATGGTTCTTGAAAGATTGAAAAATGGTGTTTCCAGTCGTGTCCGTGCATTTTCTCATAAACCATTCAACCAAAGCTTTTGAAATTTTTACATGTTGTTACTGATGACAAAATAGAGGTCAAGTTCAATAATGACGATTTTGACTTTTACCGTTCAGGAGTTATGGTTCTTGAAAGATCGTAAAATGGCGTTTCCATTCACGTTGTTGCATTTACTAATGAACCATTCAATCTAAGCTTTTCAAATTTTAATATGTTGATACTGACTACAAAATGGAGGTCAAATTTGATATTGACGATTTTCACTTTCAGCATTCTTCAGTTATGGTTCTTGTGATATTGCCAGGACACAAATAAATGTTAATAAATCCGGTTTGCTGTCGTTGTGACAGCCTCTTGTTAACAATTTTCATAAATTTGTAAATTATTGTAAATTTTTACAAAATAGTTTCCAGTCACTTCTTTACCAATTTCATTATAGATGGAGATAATTGTAAGCAGCAAGATTGTTCAGTAAATAAGATCTACAAACACATCACCAACACCAAAACACAATTTTGTCATGAATCCATCTGTGTCCTTTGTTTGATATGCACATAGACCAAGGTGAGCGACACTGGCTCTTTAGAGCCTTTAGTTTCTCTCAATTGGCCAAAAAAAGGAGTTATTGCCCTTTATAGTCAATGTTTTACAATTTTCTTTAAAGTTTTTAATCTTTTACATAAATCTTCTCCTCTGAAACATAAATAAATTCTATCAAACTTGGCCACAATCATCATTAGGGTATATAGTTTAAAAAATGTGTCCAATGACCCCGCCTGCCAACCAACATGGCTGACATAGCTAAAAATAGAACATAGGGGTAAAATGTAGCTTTTGACTTATATCTCGGAAACTAAACTATTCAGAAAAAATCTGACATGGATTAAACATGATAATCAGTTGAAGATCTATCTGCTTGAAATTTTTAAAAATCTGTTGTTGGGTTGCTGTCCCTGAGTTGGTAATTTTAAGAAAATTTTTAAGAGAAGTTTTTTTTTGGTCAATTTTATTTTAATTTGGTATATTAGTATCACGTTGTCGTCGTCTTCATTTTGAGTCGTCTAAAGACATTTGGTTTCCGGACAATAACTCTAGTATAAGTAAATAGAAATCCATGAAATTTATACACAAGGTTTATAAGCACAAAAGGAAGTTTATGATTGATTTTTGGGGTTATGGTCCCAACAGTATAGAAATAAGGGGCCAAAAGAGGGCCCTAAATAAGCATATTAGTAGTTTCAAGACAATAACTTGTGTATAAGTGTATGAATCTATCTGAAATTATACCACAAGTTGCCATACCAGAAAGGGATGGTTACGATTGACTCCGGGGGGGGGGGGGGGGGGCGTGGGGTTATGGCTCAAACCATTTAGGAGTTGGGGGCAAAAAAGAGGGAAAAACAAGGGTTTCCTGGTTAATGGACAATGAAGACAATTTTAAAGCAGTGTAAGGGAGAGAATCCAATCACATTTAAAATACTAAGTTGTGTATTTTTGGATTACCTCCCATACACTGCTTTTGAATTATGTATCAAATGTGGGGGTTAATTCGCAACAGCACATAGTGTGTTGCACAATAGCAAAAAATTGAATATAAATTCAAATCATATAACCATTTCTAAGTTCTTTGACTACAGTTATTCTGTATCTTCAACTTTGTACTTATTTGGCTTTATATATATTTTGATATGAGCGTCACTGATGAGTCTTATGTAGACGAAAGGCGCGTCTGGCGTACTAAATTATAATCCTGGTACCTTTGATAACTATTACTGGGGATGGGTCAACCTGTCACTGATTTGTTTTGACATCGATTAGACCCGTTGATTGAGGTGTGATAAACAGCCTCAAACAGGAAGTGACAGACTATCGAAAATGTTCTGCTCCAAGATAATGTAGTACTAGTGTTTGAATACTGATTCTAGGAAGATGCTTTTGAAATTTTGAGTTCTCTTGAAAAGATTACAGCTCGAATAAAAAAGGAATGAATGTTCACCGACAATTCAGGTGAATTTAACTCATTTTGAAAATGAGTATCACAAACCCTACTTCGAGAATTTGCCATGCGCTGAAGAGAAAATCAAAAGAAATTTATGTGAAACAATGTTTAATTATGAATATTTCATGAATGAACATTTTCCCACGGAATTTTGTTACTACCATATTTACAAATGTTTATTATTTAATATAAAGTAAAAGCCCAAGAGTATCGAAAGAAACACATGTTTATATTTTGACCAAGCCGTCGGATAATTGACAAGTGATAATAGTTTGATTGAACAATTAAACACAGGTGACAGAAATATTCAATAATCATATGGCTCATGTCACACGCCAAGGATAAGTAAAGGTAAAACAGGCTATGATAGAAAAGTGCATGTTTTTGTCAAAACATCGATCGGAAGGTCTAAAACAATGCAGTGGCAGAATGAGATCCAGAACTTTTTATCATTATACTTTAATTTTATTTAATAATTACTTTCTTAAACTATCCTGGATTTCTACCAAACTTGGAGAGAAGCTTGTTTATAATCAAAAGCTAGTATTTAGAAGGAAATTTAGTTAAAATATTGTTCTTGTTTTTATACGACCACAAAAATTAAGACCACAAAAATTAAAAAGATTTTGGTTGTATATTGGTATCACGTTGTCGTCTGCATCGTCGTCGTCATCGTCATCATCAGCGTCGTCCGAAAACGGATGGTTTCCGGATAATAACTTTAGTATAATTAAATAGAAATCAATAAAATTTAAACACAATGTTTATGACCACAAAAGGTAGGTTGGGATTGATTTTGGGGGTTATGGTCCCAAAGGTTTAGGAATTAGGGGCCCAAAGAGGCCCAAAACAAGCATTTATATAGTTTCAGGACAATAAGTTGTGTACAAGTATTTCAATTGCTCTGAAATTGTACCACAATGTTTAATACCATAAGTAAAATGTTTGGATTTATTTTAAGGGTTATGGGGCAAACAGTCTAGGAATAAAGGGCCAAAAAGGGGCTAAAAACAGGCATTTTCTAGTTTTAGGACAATAACTTGTGTGTAATTGTATGGATCTCTCTGACATTGTACCACAAGGTTCCATATAATAAAGGGAAGGCTTGGATTGATTATTTGGGTTATGGTCCCAAAGGTTTAGGAATGAGGGGCCAAAAAAAGGGGCCCAAATAAGCATTTTTGTAGTTTTCAGTCAATTAGTTGTGTACAAGTATTTCAATTGCTCTGTAATTGTACCACAATGTTCAATACTATAAGTAGAAGGTTGGGATTTATTTAAAGTGTTATGGGGTAAGCAATCAAGGAGATAAGGACCAAAAAGGGCCAAAATAAGCATTGTTCTAGTTTAAGGACAATAACTTGTGTGTAACTGTATGGATCTCTCTGCCATTGTACCACAGGGTTCCTTCCATATAACAAAGGGAAGGCTTGGAATGATTATGGGGGTTATGGTCCAAAAGGTTTTGGAATTAGGGGCCAAAAAAGGAGGCCAAAAAGGGGGCCCAAATAAGCATTTTTGTAGTTTCCAGTTAATAACTTGTGTTTTAGTGTATCAAAATCTCTGAAATTAGACCACAAGTTTCCATACTACAAAGGGATGGTTATGGGGGTTATGGCTCAAATCATTTAGCAATTAGGGACAAAAAAGGGGGGGAAACAAGGGTTTCTCTGGTTAAAGGACAATTTAGTGTATTTGGCACAACTTTTTGGAATTTTGGATCCTCAATGCTCTTCAACTTCGTATTTATTTGGCTTTTTAACTATTTTGATCTGAGCGTCACTGATGAGTCTTATGTAGACGAAACGCGCGTCTGGCGTATAAAATTATAATCCTGGTACTTTTGATAACTATAGACAATTCAAAAGCAGTGTAAGGGAGGTAATCCATTATAAATTCCATTTAAAGAATACTGTTATATATATAATATAAAATATTGAAAATATACTTTGAAGTATAAATGCATTGCCAAAAACAAATATTCCATCAAATAAATTTTAGTCGGATATTCTTATGAATATCCTTTTCATATTCAATACAAATTTTATTAAGTCTGATGCAGACACTTTGTAGTCAAAGCGTTTCAACTAAGGTACTACACAGGCGTCAAAAGGCGTCATTATGGAGTAAAGGGGTGGCGTCAAAAGGCGTCATTATGGAGGAAAGGACAAACATATGAAAAAAGTGAGTTTTGATTATTGCTGAAATTAAGCTGTGATTAAATACATATTTGAAATAATACACATCTTTAACCTATTTGAAATATTACATATCTACAGTTGCAAACTTCCCAGAGGTGCTATCAGCACTTTGATTATTAACATTCATGCATTGTTCATGAACATCTATGAACAGTCCATAGTGGTTCATAAATTCATGAATTTCATTTGGCAGGGATATACATAAATGTTCCATTAAAAATGCCTTGAACAAAAGGGGTGCAGGATAATACATATATTATATGAAAATTCAGAATTCAATCCTTTTTTAAATGGCTTTTTATGCGCCAATTTTTGGTCGTATATTGGTATCACGTCGTCGTTGTCGTCAGCGTCGTCCGAAGACGAATGATTTCCAGATAATAACTTTAGTATAAGTAAATAGAAATCAATAAAATTTTAACACAAGGTTTATAACCATTAAAGGTAGGGTTGGATTGATTTTGGGGTTTTTGGTCCCAACAGATTAGGAATTAGAGGCCAAAAAGGGGCACAAAAAAGCATTTTTGTTGGTTTTCGCACAATAACTAGTATAAGTAAATAGAAATATATGAAATTTAAACACAAGGTTTATGACTACAAAAGGAAGGTTGGGAGTGATTTTGGGAGTTTTGGTCTCAACAGTTTAGGAATTAGGGGCCAAAAGGGTCCAAAATTAAACTTTTTGTTTGATTTCATCAAAAAATAAATTATTGGAGTTCTTTGATATGCCGAATCTAACTGTGTATTTAGATTGTTAATTTTTGGTCCTGTTTTCAAATTGGTCTACATTTAGGTCCAAAGGGTCCAAAACTAAACTTAGTTTGATTTTAAATTAATTCAGGGTTTGGGGTTCTTTGATATGCTGAATCTAAACATGTACTTAGATTTTTGATTATGGGCCCAGTTTTCAAGTTGGTCCAAATCGGGGTCCAAATTTAAACTTTGTTTGATTTCAACAAAAATTAAATATGGTGTTCTTTGATATGTTGAATCTAACCATGTATTTAGATTTTTGATATTTGGGCCCCTTTCTCAAATTGGTCCACATTGAGTTCTAAAGGGTCCAATATTGAACTTTATTTGATTTCATCAAAAATTGAATTCTTTGGGTTCTTTGATTTGCTGAATCTAACCATGTATTTTGGATATTGGACTATATAGGTAAATGTCCAATTTGAATTTTTTAAGTTCTTAGACCACATTCATTCTGTGTCAGAAACCTATTTCAGTGTCAACTATTTAATCACAATCCAAATTTAGAGCTGTATCAAGCTTGAATGTTGTGTCCATACTTTGCCCAACTGTTCAGCGTTCGACCTCTGCAGTCGTAGGGCGCAGCTTGATCTTGTTTCGTTATGGAAACACATAATTTTTTTTACAGGAGGGAGGAGTTTTTACCTTTGGCTGTGGTAGTCATGGTCAGTTAGGGCATGATAATACAAACAATGAGATCCTCCCACGAAGAGTTATGGACATGATGGGAACAGTTGTTACACAGATAGCTTGTGGCAGGTATGTTTGCATGGAGAATCAAATTATCTATATTACTAAATGAATAGAGTTGAAATTGGGTGTCACATTTTCTTCTTTCACATAAAATCCATGAATATTGTTTTATACCACAAAGGGTTAATGACCAGCATAGTTTATTATGTGTTCATTTCGAGATCTTTTGGGGGTATTTGGGGGTTAAAATCAGAGGAAAAGCCAGTTCGGATCGACTGTCCTTCACAACTTTCGGCTCTGAAATTTAAGTGCAGTCATCATTTCTGTCATTGCACGTCTGCCTGGCAAAATCAAATTTTATTTCGTAGCAGATACGGTAAATATTGACATTATCAGTTCAATTCAGTTGTCTGCCATTGGGCACGGTGAAGCAATTTATTGGTGATTATCTTGAATATTATAATAGATAGAGATAAACTGTAAACAGCAAAATTATTCAGCATAGCAAGATTTCAAAATAATTCAACACGATTAAAATTGTCAATTGACCCCTTAAAGAGTTATTGCCCTTTAAGTACATTTTCACAACTTTTCGTAAATTTTTATAATCTTTACAAAAATCTTCTTCATGCATTGTTCATGAACATCTATGAACAGTCCATAGTGGTTCATAAATTCATGAATTTCATTTGGCAGGGATATACATAAATGTTCCATTAAAAATGCCTTGAACAAAAGGGGTGCAGGATAATACATATATTATATGAAAATTCAGAATTCAATCCTTTTTTAAATGGCTTTTTATGCGCCAATTTTTGGTCGTATATTGGTATCACGTCGTCGTTGTCGTCAGCGTCGTCCGAAGACGAATGATTTCCAGATAATAACTTTAGTATAAGTAAATAGAAATCAATAAAATTTTAACACAAGGTTTATAACCATTAAAGGTAGGGTTGGATTGATTTTGGGGTTTTTGGTCCCAACAGATTAGGAATTAGAGGCCAAAAAGGGGCACAAAAAAGCATTTTTGTTGGTTTTCGCACAATAACTAGTATAAGTAAATAGAAATATATGAAATTTAAACACAAGGTTTATGACTACAAAAGGAAGGTTGGGAGTGATTTTGGGAGTTTTGGTCTCAACAGTTTAGGAATTAGGGGCCTCCGCTCCCTTAGTCATGGTCTATTGACTTTGAATTTTTTTTGAGTTATCATGTATTAGTTTGTGATTAGGTCAATTCAAGGGGAACCATTAGTGGTAGGCCAATGTGAATTGGTATTCAGTTCTATAAGCATTGGCACATCTCATTTCCATGGAGAATACTTGGCCTAACCCCTCAGTCACAGTCTAATGACTTTGAAACTTATCTTAGTTTACATGTATTAGTTTGTGATTAGATCAGTTTAAGATGATCTGCTAATGTTAAGTCAATGATATTTAGTATGCAAATTTATTGGCATTTGCAAGTATGGTTTCCATGGAGATTATATAGCACCACCCGCTCTTATTGACTTTGAAACTTTTCTATAGTTTACTAGTTAATGTTTGTATTTAGATTTGGGAACGACTTATAATAAGTCAATGGTCATGATGGTATTTGGTATGCAGTTGTATAAGCATTGGCACATCTCATTTACATGGATTGTTTAGCCATGTAACTCAGTCATGGTTCATTGACTTTGAATATTTTCATAACTTGTGTAAGATGTTAAGTATTGCTATTTTGATTTCAACATTTGCATAATCAAAATTACAAAAAGGCGAGACATATCGCTGTGATAACAGTTTATTTTTATAGGGTTCATTTTTTTATTTTAAACAATTTTCAATTTCAATAGATTTTTTAGAACTTTGACCACATTTTTTTGTGTGTCAGAAGCCTACTAATGGGAGGGATTGTGCCTGATATTCATATGATGAAGACATAATCTTTCAATCAGTTTAATTGAGGTCTGGAGCTGGCATTTCAGTTAACTGCTAGTAGTCTGTTGTTATTTATGTATTATTGTCATTTTATTTATTTTCTTTTGTTACATCTTCTGACATCAGACTCGGACTTCTCTTGAACTGAATTTTAATGTGTGTATTGTCATGCGTTTACTTTTCTACATTGGCTAGAGGTATAGGGGGAGGGTTGAGATCTCATAAACATGTTTAACCCCACCGCAAATTTGCGCCTGCCCAAGTCAGGAGCCTCTGGCCTTTGTTAGTCTTGTATGATTTTTAATTTTAGTTTCTTGTGTATAATTCAGAGTTTAGTATGACGTCCATTATTACTGTACTAGTATACATATTTTTTAAGGGGCCAGCTGAAGGACGCCTAAGGGTGCAGGAGTTTCTCGCTACATTGAAGACCCATTGGTGGCCTTCGGCAGTTGTCTGCTCTATGGTCGGGTTGTTGTCGCTGTGACACATTCCCCATTTCCTTTCTTAATTTTATTATATCCAAATTTTGATCACAATTCAAATTCAGACAGTATCAAACTTGAATATTTTGTCCAAATTTGCCCCAACTGTTCAGGGTTCAACCTCTGCGGTCTTATTAGGTTGCGCTCAGCGAAGCATTTTATTTTTTAATTTATATTAAAAACAGAGATCTTAGTATACACTTTCTTGTGATCTACTGAACAACAAGACTCGACAATCAACTTTATAAAGTATGAAACTTTCAAACAACAATAAATCTGAGAAAAAATGGAGTGAAATTTATGTGGAGTCAAATTTTCATGTTTCTTTAGCTGAAGCAAACAAAGCGAAAATTAAACACAAGCAAAAAAAAACCACCTGATATACGGTATATATTCTTCAAAAACTGAATAAGCTAATTTTATTGTTGCAGACGTCATACACTAACATATGTACCAGAGACAGGAAGAATTTACTCATTTGGATCTGGTTCTTGTGGACAATTAGGTTTAGGAAACACAGATAAGAAAACCAGTCCAGTTTTTGTGCCTTGTCCTTTCATGTCTTCTGTAAATAGCAAATCACCAAGAGCTATGGAAATAGATGGCACATCTCATATTGTCAGCAGAATCTTCTCTGGTGGAAACAAATGTATTGTGCTAGCAAATAAAATTAATTCTCAGGTAATACTTTGTGAGAATGCATTTTATGAGAGTAGTTGTATGGTAACAATCCTATGTCTAACATGTATAAATAGACATTAGACATATCAAATTATAAATTCAAAGTAATTGTCTGCTAAAAATAAAATCCTAGAGTTAAACTTATGAGATGAGTAGATGATCATTTGTGTACCCTTGAAATTTGTCATATATTTGTGATTAGTTGTCCTTGTTCAACACCTACCCAAAGATAACAGTTCCCTGAATGATAACTGATTTTCACGATCTTTAGTGGAGAATAGATAAAAGCAGCTCTGCAATGCTAGGTGATGTTGTCATATAAGTCATACCTGCCAACTTTCACGATTTAGGTGTGTACTGCATTATTTTGACCCTCTATCCCCATTAAACAATTGTGATCCTAAAAATAGCATAAAACATAATTTTACGAAAATTTACACGAAAAATATTTTTGTTCCTGACTTTTTAACTTTTCCCAAGCGAGGCAACTCATGTTGAACAAATTTCATCCAATCATCAGTCGATTAATGTCAGCATAGTAAACAATCAAAGAATCAAAGTTTGTTAGGAGTTTTGAGTTGGCTTTCTTGGCTTGGGTATTAGAATTACAAAATACGTGATCATGATGGACGAGTTATCACTTGCAAAATGGTTCTTTCTCCGCCTTAGAAGAAAATTGTGTTGCATCATGCAAATACTTAGAGATATGGGAGTCTGATGTAGTAGTTCAGTAGCTGGTTGTCAAAATCAACGTTAGGATTGTCACATGCCTTTTTTGAAACATAGACTTTAAAGTAAACCATGGTGGCCTCAATGATGTCTCCATACATGCTAATATTGTTCTTCACCAGAAGTCATTCCACACACGGAACATCACCAAACCTGTCATAAACTTTTTCATTGGACCACAAGATGAAGGTAAAATTTTGAATAAATCATTAACTATTTTTATGGAACTATAACACAAATGTTTTGAGTTTTCTTTCTCTTTTAATATTTTTTTTTTCAATAATAGTGAATTGTCTTTTGGTCTGGATTCAAATGAAATGATTTTGTTTGTTGTAATGTAAACAATTACAAGATTTCATCAGTTTAATGTGTAAAATGTCAGTCATTTACTGTTGATAAATAATATCTGTGGTCATATTCAAGGATAATATATAACATTTGTTAATTATAATTGGGTATATATACATGAAACATTTATTAAAAAAAAAACCTAAGAATTATGTATATGATAGATTTATTCACTTGTGTTGTATGCATTTAATTTTTATAGTCAAATATATATGCATTTTCATCTTGATTACTTTCAATATTTATAATCTTGTTAACTTTTTTAGGCTGATCAGCCAAGCATTGGTTTTTTTAGCCAGGAGATGACAGTCCTGTTGCGTACCATCCTTGGCAAGTTTGTGAAAGCCAGAGTCATCCAGTCACACCAAGACCTGACAACAGTCTTCTATAGTGATGCAGCCAATCAGCTTCAAAACAACATCCTAGCAGTTGGCCTTTACATGACAGACTGCACCGATGACATTAGCCCATCAGTCCTTGCCAAATTCTTCAAGTAAGTAAAATAATATTTTAATTGAACTAGAGGTTTGAGTAATGAATACAATAGAATAAATATGGAGTATATCTCAGAGAGACAGCCAACATAAAAACCATTTATAAAAAAATGTAATTATAAATACAAAAATATGTTGTATGATTGCCAATGAGACAACTCTCCACAAGAGACTATATGACACAGAAATTAATAGCAACTATATAACTATAAAGCCTTCAACAATGAGAAAAACCTAAACCATGTTCTCTTCATTAAAATTTTTGGTATATTCATACAACTGTCTGCAAGTTACGTGATTGATAATTTTGTTTACTGAATTTCAGATATAGTTGTTTAAAAAAACAAAATTATTTTCTTTTTTTATAGATCTATAAGAAACTTCTACACTGTAATTGTGGCCAAGATGTTGACAAAGTTCCCTGTCAAGGGCCTAGTTGTTTGTGGCTTAGCCTTTCTCAACCCATAAATTAGAGGTGACCTACCATCATGAGCTGTAACAGTTGTTGCTAGACGTTTCCCATCAGTTGTACCAGATCACTAACTGCAGCAACTGAAGGAAGAGTTCAAAAACTACAAAGTCACACAAGCATCAGAACTGCCTACCACTCTAGGTTCAACAAGAGTAGACCAGTACTGGGGACAGGTGTCAAATATGACCAACAGAATCACAGGAACATCCATGTTTACTCTGCTCACCAAGATTGTCTCTGCAGTGTGTACCATCCCAAATTCTAATGCTGACTGTGAGCGTACCTTTTCAATGTTAAAGAAGATTCAGACTGACACCAGGTCAACCTTAGACAAATCTACATTATGTGCACTCTCTGACAGTCAAGCTGAACACCACCAACAAATGCTACACTTTCTAGCCAACAAAAGAACAACTTAAGACAGCTAGGCAGGCTTGCTCTTCATACAACAAGAACTGTGCTTGAAACATTCAAGTGACATTTAAGTAACCAATGTGCAACCTTTTTGAAATATCGAACTGTAGGGCTACATTATCAAATAGTTGCTTTTAAAATTGAACTTTTTAGTGCTTTATAAACTTTGAAACACTTTGAACTGTAGTGCTGCATGTGTGCATGTAAGTTTAATGATCATTACATAGTACCTTTTGTATTGACAGTACAACTTGTGATATTAATCTGTATACTATGTTGTTGCCTTTTTGTTATTAAATTATCAGAATTGTTACTTTTAAAAAAATTTCATTTCAATATATCAGACAAACAGTAAGAAATATTACTGTTGTCATCACAAAAAAAAGTACAACATTAAAAAAAATAAACTACAGGTAGGGAGACAGATAAATGTAAATAAAAATATGTTTAAAGTAAACTACAGGTATTACAAAAGCAGTGCCAATCAACTATATTTAAAGGAGTTATGTCTCTTGGAAATAAAAGTTATATTGCATTGTTACTTGTATTGAACACTCTTAAAGTATTTTAATTTGTTTTCAGGAGGTCAAGGAGGCATGTATTAGAGTTTAATTTAAACGATTACATACAGGAGAGCCATGAAGAGCGGGGTCATTAGCATATCGGTCTGTTTCACAATTTTCAATGGATAAGGGAAGGTCGTTTATAAATAACACAAACAATAGAGGACCATGTATAGAACCTTAGGGGACACCAAATTTCACATGTTGTTGTTCAGAATAAACATTACAAATGTTTACCTGCTGTTTTCTGTTATTCAGTTATGACTTGAAAAAACTAACAATCCGTAAATTTCAAGCTTTAAACAAGTATGTCATTGTCTACTAAATCAAAAGCCTTTTTAAAAGCTAATAAAATTACTAGGTTTAAATTACAATCATTCATTTCTTGCAACCATTTGTCAATGATATTGATTAGTGCAGTTTGACAAAAATGCTGCAATCTGTAACCAGATTGTCAAGGATGTAAAAGTTAAAGTTTAGATAATAATTTGTAAATTTATATGCAGTTAAGCTGCCCGATGCTACCACCCTAGATTTGTGTTCTTTCCACTGAATGGTGTATTGTTATTATCTAGCTGGCTCATATGTTACTAATAACTAGTTGGGCACTTTTTATACGACCCCAAAAAAATTTTGGGATCGTATAATGGTATGATGTCGTCGTCTGCGTCTGCGTCGTCTGCGTCGTCGTCGTCCGAAGACACATTGGTTTCCGGATAATAACTTTAGTTTAAGTGAATAGATCTTCATGAAATTTTTTCAGAAGGTTCAATACCACAAAAGGAAGGTTGGGATTGATTTTGGGGATGATGGTCCCAACCGATTAGGAATTAGAGGCCCAAAAGGGGCTCAAAACAAGCATTTTTCTAGTTTCAGGATAATAACTTATGTAGAAGTATTTCAATTGCTCTGAAATCATACCGCAATGTTTAAAACCACAAGTAGAAGGTTTGGATTCATTTTAGGGGTTATGGGGGCAAAGTTTAGGAATTAAGGGACAAAAAGGGATCAAAACAAGCATTTTTCTAGTTTCAAGACAATAACTTATTTGTAATTGTATGGATCTCTCTGAAATTGTACCACAATGTACCATATAACAAAGGGGAGGCTGGGATTAAGTTTTGGATTAATTGCCCAAAATATGTAGGAATTAGGGGCCAAAAAAAGGGCCAAAATGAAGCATGTTTCTAGTTTCCAAACAATCACGACAATAACTTGTGTTTAAGTGTATGGATCTCTCTGAAATTGTACTACAAGGTTCAATACTGCAATGGAAAGCATGGGATTGAGTTTAAGGGTTATTGCTCCAAGGGGGTTTCAAAAAGTTGGGGGGGGGGGGGGGATTTTTCGTTAACCATTTTTTGAAGGGCTAATTTTTTTTCAAAATTTTTCAAATTTCGAATTTTGAAAAGTTTCAAGAAGAAATCTTCAATTGCACAGTATTGTGCAATAGATTTGTTAGATCTTTGACCACATTAATTTTGTGACAAAAACCTATTTTATGTCAAAAATTTGATCACAATCCAAATTCAGACAGAATCAAGCTTGAATATTGTGACCAAATTTGCCCCAACTGTTCAGGGTTCAACCACTGGGGTCATATAAAGCTGCGCCCTGCGGAGCACCTGGTTTCATACTTATAATTCTGGAATACAAAAATATGAAAGAAAAACCTTAAATGATCGTCGAACTACCCTAAATGTTTGAAGTTGCATATAGGAAGTAGTGCTCAATAGAAATTCAAACATAGTTTATTATTATTATATGTGCTTTTGGATTAGATGTCAAAGAACAATTGTATGAAATATTTCATTGCCGAAAATCCCCTAATTACAAGTCCTTTATATTTCCCAAATGGCAAAAGGCGCAGGAATATTGTTCATGTACACCAAATCTCTATGATAGAGGAAATAAAGTTATATAATTACATTAGATGTATGTTTCATTATAATACATTGTTCTGATTGGTTTACTGCAATCTCGCGTTATTCCTTAATCAACTTCATTACACAATAAAATGTATCATTCATGATGACACGAGGTCCCACAATAAAGTGCACAGGTAAATAAAATAAAAACTTAATAAAAATCGTGTTTTCATGATCCTAGCTAAAAAATGTAATAAGAATTGAATGCTCCTTTTTGTAACTTTATATAGGGTTGTAAAAGCGTTGACCTTGCGCACATTTTTAGAATGAAGCGCTTCTGCGCTTCATACAAAATGTACTTCAGTCAACGCTTTTACACCCAATGAAGTTACAAAAAGAAGCATTCAATTCTAAAATATAGTAGTCTTAAGTTGGTGGTAATTTTAACTAACACAAAACGTAAGCTAGTAAGTATTCTGATGTTATAAAGTAAGTTTTGTTAATCACGATGTTCTTTTTGTTAAAGAAGATTGTGATTATTTAATTGATTTCAATTAAATGTATGCACATTTAAATTCCTTTCTTTTATTATATCACTGTCGTTGCCATATACAGTTGTTGTTTTAAGAATGAAAGAGATACGAAAATCGACATTGATGGGATGTTTAAAGAAATGTGAACAACTCGCCCCCAAGACAAGTGGGACTCCACGAGTCCACTTAAATAAATGAAATAAAGGGTTAGTCCTCTGGGGATCACTCTCCCCCCTTTTTGAGAATTTGTAAACAATGAGATACCCACCCATAAACCATATTTATTCCTGTTCATCATTTCAAGAAGATTTGAATGACATACAGGGTCAATCTCCTAGACGTCACATATGCATATCAATTTAATAAAACTTAGAATTGTTTATAAGGAAAAGACTAATTATCAAAATTCATGTAGAAAAAATCCATAACCTATGCAGGGATTCAACCTCAAGACCTTTAGCACACCAACCCATGAGTCAAAACCCTACACCAGGACGACTGGAAACAAATTCCCTGTTAATTTAACATACTTAAACATTGTGTCCAGGGCTCATTAAGGGTATGTACTATATAAGGATATTTTCATTTGTCAAGTATATTATAAGGATTGTGTACCTTCTAAACTAGATTTAAGAAGCGTACATGTTTTTTTAAATAATCTAGAACAGCTGGGATGTAAAACAGTAATCCCATTTGGACTTGGTGTTTCAGTGTAAGATCACCCTCTGTCCTCTTGCCATTGGGATGATATTACACTGACACACTGCTCCCTCATGGGATAACTTACTTGCCAGTTTATAATTTGAACATTTTTTTATTGCCTTTGGTTTACAACCAAACTGTTCATGTTTTAACCAATTGTGATGGAAGTGGTAAATACTATTCATTGTCGAGCCGTCCACTTTTGTCTAAATAGCAAGACATACCGATCCTACATTCTGTTGTTGGTGTCGTCGACATCCAGGTCCACAAATATTCGTTCTGTGGTTAAAGTTTTTGAAAATTTGATAACTTTCTTATACTATCCTGGATTTCTACCAAACTTGGACAGAAGCTTGTTTATGATCATAAGATAGTATCCAGAAGTAAATTTAGTAAAACAAAAAATGTTTTCCGTATTTTACTTATAAATGGACTTAGTTTTTCTGCGAGAAACATTACCCAGTGTTTGTAAAACAACTTGCATTGCTTTGTATCTTATACAAAGACTTGTAAAGGTAACCCAAAAATTTGAAGAGCTTTGTTTCTAACACAAAGTCTGGTATTTAAAATAAACCCAAAATGTGCAGTGCTTTATATCTGACACCAATACCTTTAAAGTAAATATACAAACCTGTGTAATGCTTTATATCTTATGTTGCTTTGGATTGAACTGAATTTGATGAGATTCTTTTCTAGGTTTTAGATTTAGGTTTGCATCATGGTGAAAGAATTTTTATAAGCACAAGTTACAGAATAAAGGTACCATTTGTTTTGTTTATGTTTGTTTAAATTATTTAGTTGAATTGACCTATATTCAAGTCTATTATTAAAAGTATGTGAAAACAGACCTATTTATTCATATTCAAATTTCGTATTTAAAATGCAGATAGATATTTCTTTTTATATTATAAGGGAGCATATAAGCCTATTATTCATAAGCATCTGGCCTTTTTTTAGTCTTGTATGTTTTATAATATAAGTTCATTTATATGTTTCGGAGTGACATCCATTTTCACTGATACAGGCCAGCTAAGAACCACCTCCTGGATGAGGGATTTTCTCGTTGCGTTGAAGACCCCCATGGTAAATTGACCCAATGGTAAATTGAACCCCCTTTTTTTCATTCTAGATGATTATTTAATAGAACATTATACATTGTATATCATAGATTAAAAATCATTCATACAAGAAGGAGGGTCAATATACCATGGCTATAAGCAATCTTTTCAAAATATCTTTTCCAGCATGTAATATACATATAAACTACTTATTGGAGTATTATGACTATATACAAGAGTTAGAATTGGTAGAATTTTTTATACGACCGCAAAAATTTTTGCGATCGTATATTTGTATCACGTTGTTGTCGGCGTCGTTCTAGGGTTAGGCCCCTTTACAAATGGAAAATTGAAGAATTTTTTAGTTTTTGTTCTCTTAACTTAAGTTTGTCTCAACTAAATTTAATGAAATGTTTATATAATGCTTATTACCTCTAAACTCAGTTTAAGTTCAATTTTTGGCAGCTTCACTTTTACAGTTCTTGAGTTATGTCCCTTTTTAACGTTATATGCTAGCGGGGGCATCATCTGTGCCCCTTTGGACAAATTTCCCATTTATTTTTTTAGAAGTTACTATATATATATATATATATATATATATTAATTAATATTAATTTTAAGCATGACTATGACATTGTATATTTTAATATTTTATGATGTATTTAAATGAGTAGTTATTGTTGCAAACTCCATTAGAAATTTGAATTAAGATCATTTTTGGAATAAGGGAAAGGAGGAGGTGATTAAAAATTGCGGAAGGGGGGGGGGGGGGGGGGGTTCAATTTTTCTCATTTCAGATTTCAGAAATTAAAAAGAAAATTTCTTCAAATATTTTTTTTTTGAGAGGATTAATATTCAACAGCATAGTGAATTGCTCAAAATGAAAAAAATGTTCATAGGACCACATTCATTCTGTGTCAGAAACCTATGCTGTGTCAAATATTTAATCACAATCCAAGTTCAGAGCTGTAACCAGCTTGAATGTTGTGTCCATACTAGCCCCAACCGTTCAGGGTTCAACCTCTGTGGTCGTATAAAGCTGCACCCTGTGGAGCATCTGGTTAGATTAGAGGTCTATAGTAGGGGTTTCAATTTACCATGATAGGGAGGCAAAATACCATGGCAAAGTAAAATTTTCAAAACATCTTTTTCCAGGGCCAATTTTGACCCTGGGTTCACTTTTTTAGGGATTCAAAATACCATATGACACTGGCTCTTTGGTCAGGTTGTTGTTTCTTTGATATATTCCCAATTTCCATTCTCTATTTTATACCAAATTAATGCAATGTTTTCCATTTACTTACAAATTGATAGCACATTATTATTAGCCAAAGGGCCAAGTGAGCTTTTCTCATCACTGTCATCGTCCGTCGTTGTTAACTTTTACAAAAATAATTTCCTCTGAAACTACTTGGCAAACTTTAACAAACTTGGCCACAATCATCATAAGGGTATTTAGTTTTAAAAATGTGTCCGTTGATCCTGTTGGCCACCATGGCTAAAAATAGGACATAGGGGTAAAATGTAGATTTTGGCTTATATCTCTAGAAGAAAAGCATTTAGAGCTAATCTGATATGGTAAATTTGTTTATCAGGTTGAGATCTATCTGCCCTGACATTTTCTGACAAATCAGCCAACCAGTTGTTGGGTTGCTGCCCCTGAATCGGTAATATTAAGGAACATTTTTCAGTTTTTGGTTATTATCTTGCATATTATTATAGATAGAGATAAACTGTAACCAGCAAGATAAGACCTAAAAATAAGTCAACATGACCAAAATGGTCAATTGGCCCCTTTAGTAGTTATTGCACTTAATAGTCAATTTTTAATAATTTTTCGTAAAATTTTGTAATCTTTTACAAATATCTTCTCCTCTGAAACTACTAAGACAAAATTTAAGCAAACTTGTCCACAATCATCATAAGGTAATCTTGTTCAAAAATTGTGTCCGGGGTGCCCGTAAACCAAGATGGCCAACATGGCTAAAAAAAGTACATAGGGTAAAATGCAGTTTTTGACCCATATCTCTGAAACCATAGCATTTAGAGCAAATCTGGCAGGTTAAATTGTTCATTAGTTCAAGATCTATCTGCCCTGAAATTTTCAGACCAATCAGGCAACCCATTGAATTGGTAATTTTAAGAAAATTTTGCAGCTTTTGGTTATTATCTTCAATATTATTGTAGATAGAGATAAACTGTAAACAGCCATTATGTACAGCAAGATAAGACCTAAAAATAAGTCAACATGACCCCTTAAGGAGTTATTGCCCTTTATAGTCAATTTTTGTCTCGTCTTGACGGAGTCAAAAAGGGAGACATAGATATGCTGTTTCCGGCGTCGGCGACGGCGGCGTCAACAATGTATTAGTTTATGATTAGGTCTAGTTTATGGTGAACCACAAGTGGTAGGTCAATCATATTTGGTATGCAGTTGTATAAGCATTGGCACATCTCATTTCCATGGAGATAATTTAGCTCCACCCCCTAAGTCATGGTCTATTGACTTTGAAACTTTTGCTGATTTTACATGTATTAGTTTGTGATTATGTCAGTTTATGGGGAACCACAAGTGGTAGGTCAATGATATATGGTATGTAGTTGTGTAAGCATCGGCATATCTCATTTCCATGGAGATAATTTAGCTCCGCCCCCTTAGTCATGGTCTATTGACTTCGAAACTTTGGCTTATTTTACATGTATTAGTTTGTGATTAGGTCAGTTTATGGGGAACCACAAGTGGTAGGTCAATGATATTTGGTATGCAGTTGTGTAAGCATCGGCATATCTCATTTCCATGGAGATAATTTAGCTCCGCCCCCTTAGTCATGGTCTATTGACTTTGAAACTTTTGCTTATTTTACATGTATTAGTTTTGGATTAGGTCAGTTTATGGGGAACCACTAGTGGTAGGTCAATGATATTTGGTATGTAGTTGTGTAAGCATCGGCATATCTCATTTCAATGGAGATAATTTAGCTCCGCCCCCTAAGTCATGGTCTATTGACTTTGAAACTTTTGCTTATTTTACATGTATTAGTTTGTGATTATGTCAGTTTATGGGGAACCACAAGTGGTAGGTCAATGATATTTGGTATGTAGTTGTGTAAGTATTGGCATATCTCATTTCCATGGAGATAATTTAGCTCCGCCCCCTTAGTCATGGTCTATTTACTTCGAAACTTTTGCTTATTTTACATGTATTAGTTTGTGATTAGGTCAGTTTATGGGGAACCACAAGTGGTAGGTCAATGATATTTGGTATGCAGTTGTATAAGCATTGGCACATCTCATTTACATGGAGAATGTTTAGCCATGTAACTCAGTCATGGTTCATTGACTTTGTATATTTTCTTAACTTGTGTAAGATGTTAAAGTATTGCTATTTTGATTTCAACATTTACATAATCAAAATTACAAAAAGGCGAGACAAATCTCTGTGATAACAGTTTATTAACAATTTTCATAAACTTTGTAAATTTATCCAAAAATGTTTTCCTTTGTAACTACTGGGCCAAGTTCATTATAGATAGAGATAATTGTAAGCAGCAAGAATGTTCAGTAAAGTAAGATCTACAAACATACCATCACCAAAACACAATTTTGTCACGAATCCATCTGTGTCCTTTGTTTAATATGCACATAGTGAGCATGCACATAGACAAATGTAAGCTCTAAAGAGCCTGTGTCAGGCTCTTGAGGGCCTCTAGTTCTATTTTGTATCTGACATAATTCATGGTTATATTTTATTATACCCCACACAAAGTTGCATAGGGTATACTGTTTTGTACCTGTCAGACCTTCTGGCTGTCTGTCAGTGTTCTTGTCATGGCAGTTCCTCTGAAACCACACAACAAAATTTCATGAACATTGTAAATGAAGGACATACTATGTAGATGAACATGTCTGCAGGGAATTTTTGTCTAGGAGTTTATGATGTTCCTTTGAAATTTCATAAAACATTGTAGTTAATAAGGACATACTATGTAGATGTGAATATTGAAAGAAAATTATGAGTGAACTAATTGCACATTCCATCTGTGTGCAAAATATTTTCATGATTTATATTTTATGGGTAAAAAGATTGCATTCAAGCATGGATAAATAATCCTTATAGGACCTGTTAGATAGTTTCCAGAAATGATCACTACTTTTGAAAGCAGAAGCAATATTGCATTGAGCACAACACTCTATACATCCTATAATATTCATGTACATTTTTAGAAATTTATCAATAGGATGTATACATTAGCGTATTTACCTGACAATATCTGGATATTGGTATATAGTTGGATCTTAACAGGAAATTGTGATAATATTAAAAAACCAAAACGGATAAAAATAATAAACAATGTCAAAATGTTCAGGCCTTAATTAAATATGTATTTGGGTAAGTTGATGCAAGTATTGTGCCTTATACTATTAGAGGCTAATGATCTTTAACTACTATATTATATTACTGTGTGAACATGTAAATTATGAGCTATGAAAGTCAATAGTTATCAAAGGTACCAGGATTATAATTTAGTACGCCAGACGTGCGTTTCGTCTACATAAGACTTATCAGTGACGCTCAAATCAAAATATTATAAAGCCAAACAAGTAAAAAGTTGAAGAGCATTGAGGATCCAAAATTCCAAAAAGTTGTGCCAAATACGGCTAAGGTAATCTATGCCTGGGATAAGAAAATCCTTAGTTTTTCGAAAATTCAAAGTTTTGTAATTTATAAAAATGACTACATTATTGATATTCATGTCAACACAGAAATGTTGACTACTGGGCTGATGATACCCTCGGGGAGAAGTTTGTGCATTTTTATGCGTAAGTTTTTAAAAATTTCAAACAAATATTCTTTACTATGGGTAAGCATTCATTAGTTGTCACTATCCTATAGATTTAAACTTTTGGTTATATATTGATATATATATCTTCTTTATTAATTCTATTGGTGTGTCATTTGTATGCAAGAGTTACATTCCTTTGTACTATGTTCCAAATTGAAAAAGTCAATTGGCCATTTCAAAATCTAATGCATTCTGAGTAATATTTTCACAAGCATACACCAAAACGATGTCATTGGTTAAAAACGTTCCAAACAATTGAAATTCAACCAATGACGTAACTTTATTTTCTTTTGGTGTACGAACAATGACATTACCCATAGTCCTTCAGATTCTGAAAAGGCGAATTGAAGCTATGTATTGTCTCCCCTGAACAGGTTCATAATTTTATATTTATGTAAAGTTATTTAATTTAATTTGAAATAGTTGCAACATTGATGAATTCAATAGATTTCAGTTTTTGGTTTATTAAAGACATTAATAAATCTTATGTTGAGTTTTTTTTTGTTTTTAGCTTTGTCACTCACAGCTGAGTTAGGGCCAAAACAGATTTATTGTGAAAGTTGACAAAATCTTTTTTTTTTATTTCAAAACAATTTTTTATCAATACATGCTCTAATTGTTTTTGGTCCCATAAACCTATTGAAATTTGAATGTTTTCTTTGAATTTGGTATAGAATTAAGATTTATGACTTCATAGAAAGAACACTGATACAAATGTTTTCAAACAAAAATATTATTTCCTATCTAGTCATTGTCAAAACTTTGATTAATTGTGATATTTGTCATGTTATCCTAATTTGAACATTTAGATAGAAAACGGGTTTTTTCTCATAAGATAAATAGTGTGTGATGCATGTATATATCTGTTCTAAATAATATTAGTGGTGTGACTTAAAGTGATATATGAAATTGAAGTTCCTATTTCACTAATTGTAGTTCAGCTGATTATGGACAAAAGGAGATATCTCCAGTTGATAGTATTATGTCTGTGAAAGCTTAATACAATGCAATATTTATTTTTCAGCTCCCACTCTGAAATGAATGTAATCTTCACCCGGTCAGTTCTAACAAGCAGTTAAATTGTAATATTTTTTAGTAACTAAAATGTCCTATTTTGTTGAGCCTGCGACATTTGTGGCACAAGCCAGACATAGCAATCCTACATTCCATCATCGTCGTTGAAGGCTGCGTCCACAAATATTTGTTCTGTGGTTATAGTTTTTGAAATTTTAATTACTTTCATAAACTATCCTGGAATTCGACCCAACTTGGACAGGAGCTTGTTTATGATCATAAGATAGTATCCAGAAGTAAATTTTTGCAGTTGTATATTGGTAACACGTTGTTGTCGTTGTCGTCGTCGTCCGAAGACACATTTGGTTTCAAGACAATAACTTTAGTTCAAGTGTATGAATCTCTATGAAATTTTACCAGTTTAGGAATAAGGGGCAGAAAAAGGGCCAAAAACAAGCATTTTTCTAGTTTCTGAACAATGACTTGTGTGTAAGTGTATGGATCTCTCTGAAATTGTACTGCAAGGTTCCATATCACAAAGGGAAAGCTGGGGTTGAGTTTGGGGCTAATAGCCCTAAACCTTTAGGAATAAAGGGCTAAAACGGGACCAAAAAACAAGCATTTTTTCTAGTTTCCAGAAAATAACTTGTGTTTAATTAAGTGTATGGATCTCTCTAAAATTGTACCACAACATTCCATATCACAAAGGGAAGGCTAGGATTAAGTTTGGGGGTAATTGCCTCAAATGTTGAGGAATTAGGGGCAAAAAAAGGACCAAAAACATGCATTTTTCTTCTTGTCAAACAATAACTTGTGTGTAAGTTTATGGATCTCTTTGAAATTGTACCACAAGGTTCTATATCACAAAAGAAAGCTGGGATTGATTTTGAGGGTGAATGCCCCAAATGTTTAGGAATTAGGGGACAAAAGCAAGCATTTTTCTAGTTTCCTGACAATAACTTATGTGCAAGTGTTTGGCTCTGTCTGAAATTGTACTGCAAGTTACCATTCAACAAAGGAGAGGCAGAGATTGAGTTTAGAGGTAAATACTCCAAAGAGGGTTCAAAAATTGGGGGAGGGGACTTATTTATTTCATAATTTTTTTTTCTTCTTAAAATTTTATATTTTAACCTTGATTATGTCTGATTTATATATAAAAGCAAAGCATACTGATATGACAGGAGATACACTCCAAACAGGATGTGTAAATTATTGTATTAGGTATAGTGTGCAATTGCAAGAAATCTTCAATTGCATAGTATTGCAAAACATCAAGAAATCTTCAATTGTACAGTATTGCGCAATAGTAAGAAATCTTCAATTGCACAGTATTACACAATACATGTAGCAAGAAATCTTCAATTGCTCAGTATTGCACAATAGCAAGAAATCTTCAATTGCACAGTATTGCAAAACATCAAGAAATCTTCAATTGTACAGTATTGCGCAATAGTAAGAAATCTTCAATTACACAGTATTGCACAATACATGTAGCAAGAAATCTTCAATTGCTCAGTATTGCACAATAGCAAGAAATATCCAATTGCTCAGTATTGGGCAATTGCTAGCAATCATCAACTGCACAGTAATTGGCAATAGCAAGAAATCTTCTTTTGCACAGTATAGCGCTATAGCACATTATTATGCAGTAGCACAATATTGCACAATATCACAGTATCAGGCAATAGTACAGTATGGCACATTATCGCTATTTTGTGCATTTTACCTTTGATCTTTTTTGTGATAATTTTTCATATCATGCTACTCACTTGAGAAGGAAAATTATTGCTAGAAACTAAGAAGGCACGTGGCGTTGATAATGAAATTGACGTGGTCATAGGTAAAAATAGCGATAATCAGATTATCATTGGTCATCTCAACTCCATTGCTTTTCTTGCTTTTGCCGTTTAAAGGGGTCAAAATAAGTATTTTTCTAGTTTCCAGACAATAACTTGTGTGTAAGGGTATGTAAATTGTACCACAAGGTTCCATATCAAAAAAAGAAGGTTAGGATTGATTTTGGGGGTTATGGCCCAAACATATAGGAATAAGGGGCCAAAAACAATACTTTTATAATATTCTGTATAAATTGCTTATTTATTGACCAATTTCAATGGTTTTATTTTTTAATTCTTGGGGTTCTTTATCATGCTGAATCTAACGGCTGTGTTTTAATGTTTTGGAATTTGATCCCCATTTCTAAATTGGTCCACATGAAGTCCAAAGGGCCCAAAATAAAACTTTGTTTGATTTCATAAAAAAATTGAATTTAATGAGGTTCTTTGATATGCCGAATCTAACCGCATATTTATATTTTTTATTTTGGGTCTCGTTTTCAAATTGGTCTACACTAAAGTCCAAAGGGTTCAAAATTAAACATAGTTCGATTCTAACAAAAAATGAATTCTTGGATTTCATTGATATGCTGAATCTAAACATGTATATAGATTTTTGATTATGGGCACAGTTTTCAAGTTGGTCCAACTTGGGGTCTAAAATTAAACTTTGTTTGATTTCAACTAAAATTTAATATATGGGGACTTTGATATGCTTAATCTAACCATGTATTTAGATTTTTGATTTTTGGGCTCTGTTATCAAATTGGTCCAGATTGAGGTCAAAAAGGTCCAAAATTAAACTTTGTTTGATTTCATCAAAAATTGAATTTTTGGGATTCTTTGATATTCTAAATCAATCCATGTATTTAGATTTTGGATATTGCACCATAATTGGTAAAAAAATATATTTTAAGTTCATAAGACCACATTCATTCTGTGTCAGAAACCTATGCTGTTTCAAATATTTAATCACAATCCAAAAATGTATCAAGCTTGAATGTTGTGTCCATACTGGTCCCAATTGTTCAGAGTTCCACCTCTGCTGTCCTATCAAGCTGCGCCCTGCGGATCATTTTATTGTTATTTGGTGTTTTGAATGATTGCAAGATTGCAAGGTGTATATGTCTGTCTGGCAATTATCATCTGACCATGACCTCATTTTCGTTATTCATTGGTCAAATCTCAAGTTTTCCTGGTTAAGTTTGTTTCTTAATCTATGAACAGTAGACACTTGTTCAACCCTAGAGTATAAGACAAAATCTTGTGTGCCGATTTTAGGGGTATATACTAATAAGTGCACTGTCCTCAGTTTGTTTATTTACCAAATAAAACATAAATTAGTAAATGGAAATAAAAATGTGTGTGCCATCCAATTGTATGTGTGTTGACAGATCACCTGCTGTCATCCCCAAATTATGTAAGCAAAAATGGCAAAGTCAACATTTTTTTATATAAAAAAACACACAAAATAGGATGTGTCAGCCAAATTTGAAATTGACAATTCCACTATTTTTGGTATAGGATTAGCTCAGATATGTATTTTGCTCCAAATCAGATGCCTTCCCACCTTATCAAACTCATGCTTTACTTTAAAAAAAAAATACAATATTAAAATCTCATGCTCTGTAAAAATTACAAAAGTACAAGCTGTTACCAAGGTTGACATAGTTTTTAGATACTTTATATGCAAAAGGTCAACTATATTTAAGGCATGTAAAGATTGTAAGGTGTACATGTCTCTTCGGCTGGGTTCATCTGACCTTGGCCTCATTTTCTTGTTTCATTGATCAATGTTGAGTTTTCCTGGTTAAGATTGTTTCTTAGATGAGCAAAAGGTCAATTATATAATCCAAGCAATATTTGGCGTAAGGAATGATTGTAAGGTGTATATGTATTTCAAATTTGGTTCAATTTTCAAGTAAAATACTTAAAAAATGAAAATGAAGATGCTCTGGATAATATATTTTGGTCACAATAAGATAGTCATCTTGCCAAATTTCATCTAATTCCATGTAGGATTGATCAAATTGATGATGTCACAAAAATTAAGACTGAACATAAATTACTAAGACACTGATTATGGAATCAAGGATACTATATGTCTTGCATCTAAAAAAAGTAAATTCCAAGGTTCGACAAAAATTGTTATTAATTCTATTTTTAGCCAGCAAGTCAAAAGCCTATAGATTTCCGAGAAGATAGGATGTCAAGAAGTATTCTTTGTTTGTCAGACAAACTTACTGAAAAAGTTGGATCATTAAATGCAAAAGACAATATTCCTCATGAAGTAGAAGTGTAAGTACACAAAATTTTGATTTTTATTGCAAATGACACAAAGAATAGAAAGCCAAATACATATGTAACATATTCGGAAACATACCACAAATGCAGTCAGCATTGCCTTTGTGAGTTTTGTCCTTATTTGTATTGTTTCTTGAGGTCCTTTTATAGCTGACTATGTGGTATGGGCTTTGCTCATTGTGGAAGGCCGTACGGTGACCTATAGTTGTTAATTTCTGTGTCATTTTGGTCTCTTGTGGAGAGTTGTCTCATTGGCATTCATACCACATCTTCTTTTTTATATTTACTCTTTTCACTTATGAAGTACAGTTCTTAAGAGAAGGTATGATAAAGAAATTTTTGAATTATTGTGGGAACTTATTGCAAATTTTTCCATTTTTATATGACCGCTAAATTTTTGTGTTCATATTATGTTATGGCAATGTCTGGCTGAAGACATTTTGGTTAGCATCATACCTGCCAGCCTATGAAAATCCAAGTCATGACCTGCATTAAAGAAAAAAATCTCAGGTCATAACACATACAAACTTTTGTTAAACTGAATTCTAATATGACGTGCTTCTTTTGCTTTGTAAACAACACCATGATAAAATGCTCAATATATCTATAAAATTGAGAATTGAAATGGGGAATGTGCCAAAGAGACAACAACCCGACCACAGAGCAGACAACAGCAGAAGGTCACCAACAGGTCTTCAATGCAACAAGAAATTCCCGCACCCGGAGGTGTCCTTCAGCTAGCCCCTAAACAAATATATACTAGTTCAGTGATAATGAACGCCATACTAAACTCCAAATTGTACACAAGAAACTAAAAGTTGAAGAAATAATAGAAGACTAACAAAGGCCAGAGGCTCCTGACTTGGGACAGGCGCAAAAATGCGGCGGGGTTAAACATGTTTGTGAGATCTCAACCCTCCCCCTATTCCTCTAGCCAATGATATACATAATATAGCTGTTACAATATACTTCCCACGTAAATCCACATGTATTGAAACCTATTTGCAAACCCTTTGCTGAATTTATTGTTTAAAAAATTGCAATTACAAAAAGAAAAATAACTTGCATTCTTATAGTAAAAAGAAGAAATGCACAAGAGCTCGAAGAAATCAACAAAATGAAAATAAATTAAAATTCCGCAATATACTGATTTTGGTGCATTTAAGTCATTTTAAAACATGACGTCATACAAATGAAAACGCTAGAGTTGAAAGTTTTCTGTTACGTGAGCTATCCAAATTCGTATAATATTGTATTTAGATTGATTTTTTAGGTAGGTTTGTTTAATTTTCTATTGTATTGCATTATTCGCATGTTTACTGATTTCAGCAAGTCAGCATTGCGGCTCCTTAGTTACGAAATGTCAACTTTGGATTTGACAGTAGCTTATGAGAAAAACATGTAAATTAAAAATGGCAAATGATGGGTTGGAGAATTAAAAGAATTAAACAGATTTTTTTTCTAGCGTTTTTTCACAAAATGATCTATGCAAGCTTTAGATTTATTAGAACGCTTGAGCTTTATCTAACGGGGAGTAAAAAAGAACAGCCACACATACAGCATACCCACTCTTGCTTCAGTTTTTTAATGACCGTATTTGTCCTTTTAGAATCGAAATAATTTATGAAAGCCATAAATTGTTGGAAATTTACACATATGGTCTGGGCCATATATAGTATAAGGCCACACCTATTTATAGTTCTTCGGACTAAATATTGGGCGAGCAAGCAATTTTTTTTTATAGTACATATTTCTTGAAAGTGTAGCAAGCAGTATAATTTTTAGCTCACCTGGCCTAAAAGGCCATGTGAGCTTTTCTCATCACTTGGCGTCCGTCGTCGTCGACGTCGTCGTCGTCGTCGTCGTCGTCGTCGTCTGTCGTCGTTAACAATTTTTCAAACATCTTCTCCTCTGAAACTACTGAATGGATTTGAATGAAACTTAACATGATTGTTCCTTAGTATATCCTGCTCAAAATGTGCGCTTCGATTTTTGATCCGTCAAAAAACATGGCCGCCGTTACTTAAAATAGAACATAGGGGTCAAATGCAGTTTTTGGCTTATATCTCAAAAACGAAAGCATTTAGAGCAAATCTGACATGGGGTAAAAATGTTCATTAGGTCAAGATCTATCAGCCCTGAAATTTTCAGATGAATCAAACAAACCATTGTTGGGTTGCTGCCACTTAATTGGTAATTTTAAGGAAATTTTGCAGTTTTTGGTCATTATCTTGAATATTATTATAGATAAAGATAAACTGTAAACAGCAAAAAAGATCAGCAAAGTAAGATCTACAAATAAGTTAATATGACCAAAATTGTCAATTGACCCCTTAAGGGGTTATTGTCCTTTAATGACAATTTTTCACAATTTGTTCATCATATTTGCTAACTTTAAAAAATCTTCTCCTCTGAAACTACTGAATGGATTTGGTTAAAACTTAGCATGGTTGTTCCTTAGATTATCCTGCACAAAGTGTGTGCTTTGATTTTTGATCCGTCAAAAAACATGGCCGCCATTACTTAAAATAGAACATAGGGGTCAAATGCAGTTTTTGGCTTATATCTCAAAAACGAAAGCATTAAGAGCAAATCTGACATGGAGTAAAAATGTTCATTAGGTCAATATCTATCAGCCCTGAAATTTTCAGATGAATCAAACATCCAATTGTTGGGTTGCTGCCACTTAATTGGTAATTTTAAGGAAATTTTGCAGTTTTTGGTCATTATCTTGAATATTATTATAGATAAAGATAAACTGTAAACAGCAAAAAAGATCAGCAAAGTAAGATCTACAAATAAGTTAATATGACCAAAATTGTCAATTGACCCCTTAATGGGTTATTGTCCTTTAATGACAATTTTTCACAATTTGTTCATCATATTTGCTAACTTTAAAAAATCTTCTCCTCTGAAACTACTGAATGGATTTGGTTAAAACTTAGCATGGTTGTTCCTTAGATTATCCTGCACAAAGTGTGTGCTTTGATTTTTGATCCGTCAAAAAACATGGCCGCCATTACTTAAAATAGAACATAGGGGTCAAATGCAGTTTTTGGCTTATATCTCAAAAACGAAAGCATTAAGAGCAAATCTGACATGGAGTAAAAATGTTCATTAGGTCAATATCTATCAGCCCGGAAATTTTCAGATGAATCAAACATCCAATTGTTGGGTTGCTGCCACTTAATTGGTAATTTTAAGGAAATTTTGCAGTTTTTGGTCATTATCTTGAATATTATTATAGATAAAGATAAACTGTAAACAGCAAATATGATCAGCAAAGTAAGATCTACAAATAAGTCAATTTGACCAAAATTGTCAATTGACCTCTTTAGGAGTTATTGCCCTTTAAAGACTTTTTTCACAATTTGTTCATCATGTTGACTTACTTTAAAAAATCTTCTCTTATGAAACTGCTGTATCAATTTCAGCCAAACTTAGGCTAAATGAGTTTCAGAGTTTCAGAGTATCTAGTATAAATTTTATATTTCATTTCCTTGTATGTCAAGAAACATAGCTCCTATGGCTAAAATAGAACATAGGAGAAAATGATTTTTTTTTGCTTTTGAAGAAAATAGGACGATTCAAAGAACATTTAAATAAATTGAAAAGCCAAAATAATCATTGATGAGAGATTAAACCAAAAAAATTCAGGTGAGCGATTCAGGCTCTTGAGAGCCTCTTGTTTTTTAAATTGTGCAATTTAGAATTTTATGTACCGTACATGTTAAAACTGGGTTACTGCAAAGAAAAATTAGGAGAAACATGCTCTTATGCATACAATTTGATGAATTTGTGCCTGTAGTACAGTCTATACCATACCCAACTTTCTGGTTCGCTTTGGTTTAGTATTATTTTGATTATTTTCGTCAAATAAGCTTTGACTGCATGAATTTAAAAAAAAAAATTCATACAAGTGTATATATTAAGGAAGTATTGCGAATGAAGTTTAGCAAGAGGAATTATGTTATTTAGGTAAATATATTGTGTAGAATACAGTTAAAATATGTGTATATATTCAAAAAAATGCCCTTAAAAATATTAAATATCTTTGATATAGTTGTTTTTCTTATATGGTAGTGATTGTTTATTGGCTGCTTGACATTTAGTTGGAACTTTTATTCATAGTAGGATCAACATAATGAGTGAGGTGAATATTTCAACAACATCCTGAATAAAATAGTTATATTGTTATGCATGTAGATCTCACTGTAATGAAACACTCTCTTAAACACCTTAAGTCCTTTAACCACATTCACATGCATTATTCTAAATTGGCAAAATACATTTTCCTTTAGCCCCTGAAACCTGCATTGTGTTTCAAACTGGAAGTGGTTGCACTAATAATTCATCCCTAATTATTATTTGCATGCCAATCATAATACCACCACTTTGGTCTCGAATGTTGAAACTCTTAAATTTTCCCTTACATAAAAGTTCAGATTGCATGTCAATAGACTAAAAAGGGGATATGGGGTTTTCATCAAAATAAGATTAATCTGTCATTTTTGTCGAGCCTGCAACTTTTGTTGCAGAAAGCTCGACATAGGGATAGTGATCCGGCGGCCGCTACGGCGACTACGGCGGCGGCGGCGTTAGCTAACTTTTAAAAAGCTTTATATTTTAGAAGGTAGAAGACCTGGATGCTTCATACTTTGTATATAGATGCCTCATGATACGAACTTTCCGTCAGTCACATGTCCAATGTCCTTGACCTCATTTTCATGGTTCAGTGACTACTTGAAAAATAAGTTAATATTTTTTGTAATATTAAATTCTCTCTTATTATAAGTAATTGGATAACTATATTTGGTATGTGCGTACCTTGCAAGGTCCTCATGCCCGTCAGACAGTTTTCACTTGACCTCGACCTCATTTCATGGATCAGTGAACAAGGTTAAGTTTTGGTGGTCAAGTCCATATATCAGATACTATAAGCAATAGGTCTAGTATATTCGGTGTATGGAAGGACTGACTGTAAGGTGTACATGTTCAACTGGCAGGTGTCATCTGACCTTGACCTCATTTTCATGGTTCAGTGGTTATAGTTAAGTTTTTATGTTTTGGTCTGTTTTTCTTATACTATATGCAATAGGTCTACTATATTTGGTGTATGGAATGATTGTAAGGTGTACATGTCTAGCTGACAGGTGTCATCTGACCTTGACCTCATTTAAATGGTTCAGTGGTCAAAGTTAAGTTTTTGAGTTTTGGTCTATTTTTATACGACCGCAAAAATTTTAATTTTTCGTCGTATATTGCTATCACGTTGGCGTCGTCGTCCTGCGTCGTCTTGCGTCGTCGTCGTCGTCGTCCGAATACTTTTAGTTTTCGCACTCTAACTTTAGTAAAAGCGAATAGAAATCAATGAAATTTTAACACAAGGTTTATGACCACAAAAGGAAGGTTGGGATTGATTTTGGGAGTTTTGGTCCCAACATTTTAGGAATTACGGGGCCAAAAAGGGCCCAAATAAGCATTTTCTTGGTTTTCGCACTATAACTTTAGTTTAAGTGAATACAAAATCTATGAAATTTTGACACAAGGTTTATGACCACAAAAGGAAGGTTGGGATTGATTTTGGGAGTTATGGTTCCTACAGTTTAGGAATTAGGGGCCAAAAAAGGGCCTAAATAAGCATTATTCTTGGTTTTCGCACAATAACTTTAGTATAAGTAAATATCAATCTATGAAATTTAAACACAAGGTTTATGACCATAAAAGGAAGGTTGGGTTTGATTTTGGGAGTTTTGGTCCCAACAGTTTAGGAATAAGGGGCCCAAAGGGTCCAAAATTGAACTTTGTTTGATTTCATCAAAAATTGAATAATTGGGGTTCTTTGATATGCCGAATCTAACTGTGTATGTAGATTCTTAATTTTTGGTCCCGTTTTCAAATTTGTCTACATTAAGGTCCAAAGGGTCCAAAATTAAACTTAGTTTGATTTTAACAAAAATTGAATCCTTGGGGTTCTTTGATATGCTGAATCTAAAAATGTACAAAGATTTTTTATTATTGGCCCAGTTTTCAAGTTGGTCCAAATCGGGGTCCAAAATTAAACTTTGTTTGATTTCATCAAAAATTGAATAATTGGGGTTCTTTGATATGCCAAATCTAACTGTGTAAATAGATTCTTAATTTTTGGTCCCGTTATCAAATTGGTCTATATTAAAGTCCAAAGGGTCCAAAATTAAACTAAGTTTGATTTTAACAAAAATTGAATTCTTGGGCTTTTTTGATATGCTGAATCTAAACATGTACTTAGATTTTTGATTATGGGCCCAGTTTTCAAGTTGGTTCAAATCAGGATCCAAAATTATTATATTAAGTATTGTGCAATAGCAAGAAATTTTCAATTGCACAGTATTCAGCAATAGCAAGAAATCTTCAATTGCACAGTATTGTGCAATAGCAAGAAATTTTCAATTGCAAAGTATTGCGCAATAGCAAGAAATCTTCAATTGCACAGTATTGTGCAATAGCAAATATTTTCAATTACTCAGTATTGCACAATAGCAAGAAATATCTAATTGCAATTTCAATTGGAGTTATCTTTCTTTGTCCAGAATAGTAGTGGAATCAACTTAAATCTTTGTTTTATACAATATATATAATTAATATTTCAATTGGAGTTATCTTTCGTTGTCCAGAATAGTAGTTGAATCAACTTAAATCATTGTTTTATACAATATACAATGTATATTCACTTTTTCTACCAACTGATAAATTAAAACAATCTTTACCATTCAGTGATAACAAGCACTTTATTTTACATTTTAATATTTTATGATGTATTTAAATGAGTAGTTATTGTTGCAAACTCCATTAGAAATTTGAATTGAGATCAGTTTTGGAAAAAGGGAAAGGGGGATGTGAAAACAAATGGGGGTGGGGGGTTAAATTTTTCTCATTTCAGATTTCATAAATAAAAAGAAAATTTCTTCAAACATTTTTTTGAGAGGATTAATATTCAACAGCATAGTGAATTGCTCAAAGGCAAAAAAAATATTTTAAGTTCATTAGACCACATTCATTCTGTGTCAGAAACCTATGCTGTGTCAACTATTTAATCACAATCCAAATTTAGAGCTGAATCCAGCTTGAATGTTGTGTCCATACTTGCCCCAACCGTTCAGGGTTCAACCTCTGCGGTCGTATAAAGCTGCGCCCTGCGGAGCATCTGGTTCTGATACGTTATGCATTAGGTCAACTATATTTGGTGTATGGAAATATTTTATGATCTTTATGTCAGTTATGCAGGTTTTATTTGACCTTGACCTCATTTTCACGGTCCATTGCTAAGTGTTAAGTGTTTGTGTTTTGGTCTGTTTTTCTTAATTTATAAGCAATAAGTCAACTATATTTGTTGTATTAAAGAATTGTTAGCTGTACATGTCTGCCTGGTATGGTTCATCTGACCTTGACCTCATTTTCATGGTTCATTGATCCATGTTTCGTTTTCTTGGTTAATGTTGAGTTTATGTGACAGTTGTAATAAAGCTTTATATTTAGGTCTATCAACATAATATCAATGATAAGAAAAGAAGGCGAGACATTTCAGCGTGTGCACTCTTGTTTAAAAATCATGTGAATTTAATATTAATTTCATCCAAGACAGATAGCTCTATCTATGTCTTTTGTAGTTCCGAGATTACTTTGACGTCCAATCTTTTGGCAAAACAGCCGTAGGACGTCAGAGTAATCTCGGACTATGTACGTTGAAACTATGATTGGGATGACAATGGATCTAACAAGTACTGATGTAATCATGATCATCTAACAAAAGATATTTTTATTTTGTCTCCTAGAATATACCGGTAGGCAAAACGAAATGCATTTCAAGTAACTGTGTGTTTAATAACTTCTTGTCCTCGGCAATGATCTGACATAACTTCATCTTGACATCCCTAATTTTACCTTTTATTTACAAATCAATTGATCACATGTGCGTTTGAATGGATTGGATGCACAAGAAAAACATCTATGAGAAAAAAAATGCCATGCAGCCCAAAAATTGGCGGAAGTGGTAATTTTTATTTTTTTATGGAAAAGTCAATTTCTCCAAAGGAGTGGGAAAATCCAAAGAACTATTAATCAAATTGGTGTGGCCTAATCGTTATTTTTTTTCTATCTGTCTGTTATGAAGTGAAAATATGGCAGCTCATTAATTGTCGTGTTTTGAAGCCTTAGTTTACCGATTGTCACCTTATAGTAAACAATCAACAAAGAAGCATGGATATTGAGCATGTGTATAACATGTAAAATAAGATAATAGTTTATTTCAGTGACAGATCCATGCGTAGTGGATCGCCGTATTTTTTTGAGAAAGGTCATGCTAAGGTCACTTTGAAATGGAAAATATGTCAGCGAATTGTTTCCTGGAAGCAAGCAATTAAAAAAAAGTAAACTTCTTCTAAATGTGGACAAATTAAAGAATTTTCTTCATAAAAAAGTATATGGACATAAGTTTAATAATGACAACTATCCATTTTGTTATAAAAAACATATGCATATTTTTTTTTAATTTGAGGTTTCATTTGACTTTAAGTAAAGGATAAAGTTTATTTATAGAAAAAAATAGCAAAATACTATATTTAAAAAAAAAATGATTTATACCCTCGAGCCCCCTTATTAGTTTATTTTTCAAAGCATAGGTAAGACATTGAAATATCACTGCATTATGTTTTATCAATTAAATTCTATAACCCCTCTTCTTGTTTCTACCTTAATCTTAAATCATTTCACATGGCCACATGTTTCACAGTATGGAATCAAATTTTCATCTACACACAGTTGAATATGATGATGATGAGGGAGATTGATGCCTCCTTGGCCGAGTGGTCTAAGTAGTTACTTAGATTTAGTATGGTTTTAAAAGACCCAATAAATTCAAAAGTATCATTTATCAACACCTTAAGAAGCACAATCATCCAATAGATATTTAACAGTTGAACCTTTAGAAGTAGTAAATAAGCAGCCTGGTGAATCTCATTCAAAGTTTATACGATCACGGAAAATAATTGAATTAAATTGGATTAAAAAATTACAGACAGTCTACCCTCTCGGTCTTAATGATAATATCATGGGAATTGGTAATATATCAAGAACCGATTATGTTAAGGTTTATGACCCCTTCTGTAGCCATTTTTGTACGAATTTTTCAAACTTCAATTGTATCAAAACTACAGATATAACAAATAATAGAAATTTCATTTTGTACGTACACCAAGGGGAAACTTGATGCAAAGCATAATTATTTACTGTTTCATTTCATTTAATAGAAAAAGAGTACTTTGTGGAAAATAAACCAAGATTTTTAAAGAAACTCCACAGCCTTTAATACAGAGATTTTTGTTATAAAATTTGAAACATAGATTACTCATTTGCTTTTCTATGATGTGCTAGTGTTTATTTTTTACAAAAAGTTCTAACCAACCTGTAAATTCCAAAATACCTTGTGTTGAGTCACTAAAGTTGAGCGCACCCTAAAAGGTGTACTTGATTTGGTCCATATTTTTATTTGTTTTAACCAATAACTGCATTAATAAACTTGTTTTAAGGAAATCAATGCTAGCACTGCATGCAATAATCCTATATCTACCAGTCATCAAAATGCCAAATATGAGAGTACAAGGATTTTCTATAAAATTACCATATGTTTAGCATTGGATCAACACAAGGGTACATAATCCTTAACATTTGGATATAATTTCTAAAACTGTTCGTAAAAACCGTTCTCATGGTCGTAGAAAAAATCGCAATCAAAGAAATTTTCGGACCAATCATACCAATATTTCGGCCTAATTTCTATTTCAAAAAACAACAACAGACATTATCTGTTTACAAAGCTCTGTTCATTACCGGTTAATAAGTTAAATAAAATATTAGAGGATTGCAACACAATTTCATATATAACAGTCCTAAGTATGAAATCGTTCAAATTATTATGGCATATTGTTATTCTAAACTGTTTCCCAAAATTGATTGCCCTGAAGATCATAAAAAACATTTTATTAAAATAATGTATGTCAATAAAGGTTTTGGTTTTGTAAATATTGCTGGTATTTTTAACGACAATTCTGTTAAAGAACAAATTCCTGGATATTTTGGTAATACTGAGCTTCCTCTTATTTGTTATTTTTACAAGAAATCTACTCGGAAATATGTGTTTAATTATAGCCAATTGTGTAAAGATGTTAATATCAGTGAAAATACACCTACTTCATGTAATTGCAGTTATTCCCAATACATTTATGGACCCATTTCCCATGTCAGAACAGGAGATCTTAACATCGTTTAAGACCGAGAGTTAAAATCATTCCTCAGTAAAGGACCTAAAAATCGCCCTCCATCAATTAATAATTGGAATGAGTGTCGTAATATCATCCACAACAAACTCGGTACTTACTGTTTAAAATGGACAAAACAGGAAAAAGCTGACAAAAAATCTTTTGACTCTGTTTTTGGAAAGATTGGAACTTGTTCTAAATCTTTCCTTAGGCACTGGCCTCCATAACAACACGACAGGTTAGCTACTATTACTAAATGTATTCACACTGAAATATAATTCTCCATAGTTCACATGTATGTGCACATAATATACATATAAACTGTGAAAAAATTGGTGTATTTTTGTAGAAGTTCATTCAAGAATTATGTCATTAGTGTCTTTTTAAAACATTTTGATAAAGGAATTGAGTATTGATACAATGCTATATGATTGACAACTGTCATTTTCATCAAACAATCAGGGACAAGGTGGACTTTCATTACAATGCCCCCACCTCCTTAACTGTCAATCAAATTGACATCATTACTTATCAACCTCAGTCTTACATAATTATACAAACCCTTTAATGTACTTTCTAATTTACAAATATCAGTGAATATTTGACCTCATAATTGAATACACAAATGTATAGGTAAGATGTTTGATATATAAGGAAGATATAATTATTTATTGCCTATTACTTTTGATCTACATTACATAAAGTGATTCTGTAATTTATGTCTGAAAGATAAATGATCAATTAAGGATTAACAAGATCTTTAAAAAAAAAAATGAAATATGATAAAATATAAATATGAATATGCTTGAAACAGTTTTAAAAGGATTAGGTTCGGTAAGGGCTGATTTTGGCCTCAAATTTCAGGTTCATCTAACGAAAGTTTTTGGACACTTTTTAAACACTATGGATTAGTTTATATGAAAGATTATAACTGATTTAGTCATTAAAAACGCTCTGATTCAAGCTTTAATATGAAAAATCTATCAAATATGCCAAAAAACATGACTTTTCAGATGTTTTTTGTCAAAAATGAAAGTGGCCGCATCCGTGTTCATCCTCAACCTTTATATATGTTTTGTATTATCATCAAATACAATTTCAATATTATGAATGAACACGAATGCGGCCACCTTCATTTTAGACGGAAACCGTCTAAAAATTAACCAAAATGCTAAAATTTTGAAGATTTCAGTAATTTAGCATGACTTAATGATGCTAGAACGCGATATTTGTGCATTGTATTGTCAAAAACAGCTCATATTTATGTAGCAGAAGCATTTTACTTTCTAAATATAGCTTAAAGGTTACATTTTCACAATTTTCTAAAACTGCTAAATTTTGGGGCCAAAAAGTGGTCTTACTGAACCTACTCCTTTTAAAACTTTTAATTATAACAAACCATTTTTTCAATCTAATTGAAATTAAATCCTTAAATTGCTCCAGTTTTGATATGTCGCGCATCAAGCCTTGATGCACGACATATCAGAACTGGAGCAATTAAAGGATTTAATTTTAATTAGATTGCCATTTTTTATTAGTTTATTCCCCATCAATCATTATGTCTATTTTAAATGATTTTAGTCATTTGAATTTTTATAAGAAGTGAATATATATTTTTTGCAATCAAGAAAAAATCCACAAGTTTTTTGATTTGTTTTACATTGAAAAAGCACATTTTCAATGCCCTGTCCTGAAAAATACTTTATAGATTGATCAAAAGGCACTCTACAACTGTTAATCTTCAATGCCATATAACCTATGTTTCAACTTACAAAATGCCCCAAAACAACATTTTTAGATTATTTTTGTTGACACTTTAAAGTTCTTAGCTGTTGGTCTAGATCTTTTAAAGTTGAGAATGGAAATGGGGAATGTGCCAAAGAGACAACAACCTGACCATAGAAAAAAACAACAGCAGAAGGTTACCAACAGGTCTTCAATGTAGCGAGAAATTCCCGCACCTGGAGGCGTCCTTCAGCTGGCCCCTCAACAAATATATACTAGTTCAGTGATAATGAACGCCATACTTATTTCCAAATTGTACACAAGAAACTAAAATTAAAATAATACAAGAATAACAAAGGCCAGAGGCTCCTGACTTGGGACAGGTGCAAAAATGCGGCGGGGTTAAACATGTTTGTGAGATCTCAACCCTCCCCCTATACCTCTAGCCAATGTAGAAAAGTAAACGCATAACAATACGCACATTAAAATTCAGTTCAAGAGAAGTCCGAGTCTGATGTCAGAAGATGTAACCAAAGAAAATAAACAAAATGACAAAGTTCAATTTTGGACCCTTTGGGCCCCTTATTCCTAAACTGTTGGGACCAAAACTCCCAAAATCAAACCCAACCTTCCTTTAGTGGTCATAAACCTTGTGTTTAAATTTCATAGATTTCTATTTACTTATACTAAAGTTATGGTGTGAAAACCAAGAATAATGCTTACTTGGGCCCTTTTTTGGCCCCTAATTCCTAAACTGTTCAGACCTTAACTCTCAAAATCAATCCCAACCTTCCCTTTGTGGTCATAAACCTTGTGTTTAAATTTCATTGATTTCTATTTACTTATACTAAAGTTATTGTGCGAAAACCAAGAATAATGCTTATTTGGGCCCTTTTTTTGCCCCTAATTCCTAAACTGTTTGAACTAAAAAGCCCAAAATCAATCCCAACCTTCCTTTTGTGGACATAAACCTTGTGTCAAAATTTCATAGATTTCTTTTTACTTAAACTAAAGTTATAGTGCGAAAACCAAGAAAATGCTTATTTGGGCCCTTTTTGGCCCTTAATTCCTAAAATGTTGGGACCAAAACTCTCAAAATCAATCCCAACCTTCCTTTTTTTGTCATAAACCTTGTGTTAAAATTTCATAGATTTCTATTCACTTTTACTAAAGTTAGAGTGCGAAAACTAAAAGTATTCGGACGACGACGACGACGACGTAGACGTGATACCAATATACGACCAAAAAATTTTTAAATTTTGCGGTCGTATAAAAATTGTATACAGGGACCTCCTTTTGCTCCTATTTATTTTAGGGTATGAAATCTAGAAAAGCACACATTCTTCATGTGATAACAATGTTTAATGAAAATAAGTGTTACATTAGTTGAAAAACAAGCTTATTTCAAGTCTAATTTGATGCATAACTCACAACAAAACAATTCCTGTGTTCACCAATTCATACCTTGATCATCAATTATGAGATGACAAAAAGATATGTTAATGACTTGCCAGTTGGGAATTAAATTTCAATGAATAAAAATTTTCAATAGAAGTGAACATAATTCAGTTATGTTCAGTTACACCTGGATTATGCAGCTTGGTCAATTAATTCCTAAACAAAAGATTTGTATGTTTTTTCGAGTTCTAGAAAAAACAAGGCTTCACTTATTCATGTTTTGTTGTTCCTAGAATACTTTGAGTATTTACAAATTCAACTGATGCAGTTATAACATAAAACGTGCCCTTTTGTAAATTTCATGCCATAATTTGAAAAATAAAAACACATTTAAACTGGTCTTGTTTACACCATAAATTAGGGAGGTTCCCTGAAAGCAGGGAATTCACGTCGTATAACAACATTTTCTGACTTGTGCCCAACCTGTCCGAAGTGAGACAAAGTAGATTGATTTCAAAGCACGATTCAGACCATTTTTACTCAAAGATTTTATCCCTTAAACAGGAACAGAGGTAAAATACAAAGCCAATCAAGGTGCACTCAGTGGGTTGAAAGATTCTTCAGATTTTTTATTTTCAAATAACACAACACAAATCGTGTGGCAATGCATGTTTGTTTTCCTTGATTCTGTATCATATAGACGCTTCAATGCAAAAATGCCTTGATTTAAAACGCTTGTTGACTACAGCATCGGAAAGGTATGACAAAAAACCAACGCACGTTTACTACAGCATCGGAAAGATATCACCAAAACCCAACATAGCAACAATAAAAAAATTTGGACAAGAATGGCCAATAAAATTTTTCGAGTCGCGGCGATTTTACCGGGTCGGTGGTGGGAGGGGAAACAAACAATATTTTATTTTTGGCCTTACTTGTAGTAAAACTTTATATTTAGGACTATCAACATAAAATCAATTGTATGTAAGGAAGGCGAGACATTTCAGCGTGTGCACTCTTGTTACAGTTTTATCTATTTTCTATGAGCTTGGTTCAACATGTAAATTGAACAAACGATCAGCAACACTTAGATTAACTGGTACATGTATGTGTATATATAGCCCTTAATCTAAAGATTGATTAATGCAGTACATCTTATGATGATCATTAACTTTTTTATTTGAAATAATGTTAAATAATGTAGAATGGTAAAGAAATCAGCAAACAAATATTTGTCAACTGCTCTGAAATATTTTTGCTTTCATTTCGAAAATCCTTCAAGTATGTCTCATTTTACAAAAATATTGATATGATTTATACCAATAAATGCACAATGAAAAATAGGAAATCTCAAACACAAACAAGCGGTTATATATTTTTTATACGATCGCAAAAATTGAAAATTTTTTGGTCTTATATTGGTATCACGTTGGCATCATCGTCTGCGTCGTCGTCGGTGTCGTCCGAAGACATTTGGTTTTCGCACTATAACTTTAGTATAAGTAAATAGAAATCTATGAAATTTTAACACAAGGTTAATGACCACAAAAGGAAGGTTGGGATTGATTTTGGGAGTTTTGGTCCCCACAGTTTAGGAATAAGGGGCCAAAAAGGGCCAAAATAAGCATTTTTAACCGGATTTTTGTGACAAAAATGTCGGTTATTGATTTGGGGATGTACGGCGGGCGGTCGGGCAGTCGGACGGCCGGGCGGGAGGCAAACAAATGTTGTCCGTGCATTTACTCATGAACCGTTCAACCAAAGCTTTTAAAATTTTAATATGTTGTTACTGACAACAAAATGGAGGTCAAGTTCAATAATGACGATTTTGACTTTTACCGTTCAGGAGTTACGGTTCTTGAAAGTTTAAAAAATGTCATTTCCAGTCGTGTCCGTGCATTTACTCATGAACCTTTCTACCAAAGCTTTTAAAATTTTAATATGTTGTTACTGACAACAAAATGGAGGTCAAGTTCAATAATGACGATTTTGACTTTTACCGTTCAGGAGTTACGGTTCTTGAATATTTAAAAAATGTCGTTTCCAGTCGTGTCCGTGCATTTACTCATGAACCTTTCCACCAAAGCTTTTAAAATTTTAATATGTTGTTACTGACAACAATATGGAGGTCAAGTTCAATAATGACGATTTTGACTATTACCGTTCAGGAGTTGCGGTTCTTGAAAGTTTAAAAAAATGTCATTTCCAGTCGTGTCCGTGCATTTACTCATGAACCTTTCTACCAAAGCTTTTAAAATTTTAACATGTTGTTACTGACAACAAAATGGAGGTCAATTTCAATAATGACGATTTTGACTTTTACCGTTCAGGAGTTACGGTTCTTGAATGTTTAAAAAATGTCATTTCCAGTCGTGTCCATGCATTTACTCATGAACCTTTCTACCAAAGCTTTTAAAATTTTAATATGTTGTTACTGACAACAAAATGGAGGTCAAGTTCAATAATGACGATTTTGACTTTTACCGTTCAGGAGTTACGGTTCTTGAAAGTTTAAAAAATGTCGTTTCCAGTCGTGTCCGTGCATTTACTCATGAACCTTTCTACCAAAGCTTCCCAAATTTTAATATATTGTTACTGATGACAAAATGGAGGTCAAGTTCAATAATGACGATTTTGACTTTTAACGTTCAGGAGTTATGGTTCTTGAAAGATTGAAAAATGGTGTTTCCAGTCGTGTCCGTGCATTTTCTCATAAACCACTCAACCAAAGCTTTTGAAATTTTTATATGTTGTTACTGATGACAAAATAGAGGTCAAGTTCAATAATGACGATTTTGACTTTTACCGTTCAGGAGTTATGGTTCTTGAAAGATCGTAAAATGGCGTTTCCATTCACGTTGTTGGGGTAAATTCAGTAAAAAATCTCCCATTGACGTTAATGCTAATCTATGTGTGGAAATAAATTTATACCTGATTTACCTTTAGAAATTAAAAACTTTCATATATCATTCATGAAAGTACAAATGTAGCCCTATCTTTTGCAACAATAAAAACATAGGGTCATATGGCATTTTTGGGCATTCACATGGCCTTGTTTACAAACAATGTAGATTCGCACTGAATTCCTATACTGACCCCCATTACTTTTCAACCCTGTAGGAAATAAAATTAGTACATACAGCAGCTATTTTTTTTTTTTTTTTTTTCAACTCTAGTTTTGATCCATCTACCAAAAAATATTTATTACAAACATTATCTACCAATCAGAAGAGCACATGACTTCAGTTTTAGACAGAAAGCTCTCCCCCAAATGGACGGTCCCTGATGACGTATATTTATTTACTGAATTTACCCCTTTAAGGGACTTTTTTACTTCTTTTCCCACTTTTTTTGTAATAAACATGTAATGTATCCAATTTTCAAGTTCCAGTTTCAATACAACCTTCATAAATGCTGAATTTGTAAAGATAGAGCAAAATTTATACTACAGCCCATACTGCGGCCAATGTATATTTGGTATATAAAGTTGCGCATTGACTGTTTTTAAAAGAATGGTGTAAAATACTATGTTTAATAAATATGAATTGTTTTCTGTGTTTGCTTTGATCAGTATTGCAAGTACATCAAGAAACTAAAGTCTTGGTGTACTCTTAGTTAAATTTTTCCTTATATGGAAGTTTTTGATTAAATACCATGAAAAGACCACAAAAAGACTTTTTAAAGGCTTTTTTAAGCAGTTTCATACCAAGTAAAACAACAATTATGTTTCATTATACTAAATCTGTGTTTTAATTACTTGTAAAGTTCACAAAATGTCATTGACAATCACTCTGCAGAAATTCCTGTTACCCCAACATCAGGATGGGTTCTTCGCCAAAACTAGACAGCCAGAACTGAAGTAGAAAAAAGTGCCAAATATGAAAAAATAAGATTAGGTATGACCAAACTTTGCATTTGGAAGATTAAAGTAACAATTTAGAATATTTAAAAGCAATTATTTAACATAAAAATACAATTACAAACATTTCAACACTAGTTTCATAGATGAAGGACATGTAATCATGAAAAGTTGTCTAGTATCATTTTTTTTAAAAAGAAACGCAATGCGTTATGTAAAAATAAATGAATACCTTCATGCGGTCAGATTATTCGAGTGTCAAAATACTAGAAAAGAGCTTATTTACCACTTGTTCTACAACTTAACATGGGGAACACAGGTAAAAAAAAACCACTATGTCAAAGGGAGGTAATCCATTTTTAGCTCACCTGTCCCGAAGGGACAAGTGAGCTTATGCCATCACTTGGCGTCCGTCGTCGTCCGTCGTCCGTCGTCTGTCGTCGTCTGTCGTCGTCTGTCGTCGTAAACTATTTCAAGAATCTTCTCCTGAAACTACTGGGCCAAATACTTTCAAACTTTAACTGAATGTTCCTTAGGGTATCTAATTTATAAATTGTATCCGAAGTTTTGATCTATCAACAAACATGGTCGCCATTGCTAAAAATAGAACATAGGGGTCAAATGCAGTTTTTGGCTTATAACTCAAAAACCAAAGCATTTAGAGCAAATCTGACATGGGGGTAATATTGTTTATCAGGTCAAGATCTATCTGCCCTGAAATTTTCAGATGAATCAGACAACCCGTTGTTGGGTTGCTGCCCCTGAATTGGTAATTTTAAGGAAATTTTGCTGTTTTGGGTTATTATCTTGAATATTATTATAGATAGAGATAAACTGTAAACAGGAATAATGTTCAGCAAAGTAAGATTTACAAATAAGTCAACATGACGGAAATGGTCAGTTGACCCCTTTAGGAGTTATTGCCCTTTATAGTCAATTTTTAACCATTTTTCGTAAATCTTAGTAATCTTTTACAAAAATCTTCTCCTCTGAAACTACTGGGCCAAATACTTCCAAACTTTAACTGAATGTTCCTTAGGGTATCTAGTTTGTAAACTGTATCCGAAGTTGTGATCTATCAACAAACATGATCGCCATTGCTAAAAATAGAACATAGGGGTCAAATGCAGTTTTTGGCTTATAACTCAAAAAACCAAAGCATTTAGAGCAAATCTGACATGGGATAATATTGTTTATCAGGTCAAGATCTATCTGCCCTGAAATTTTCAGATGAATCAGACAACCTGTTGTTGGGTTACTGCCCCTGAATTGGTAATTTTAAAGAAATTTTGCTGTTTTTGGTTATTATCTTGAATATTATTATAGATAGAGATAAACTGTAAACAGCAATAATGTTCAGCAAAGTAAGATTTACAAATAAGTCAACATGACGGAAATGGTCAGTTGACCCCTTTAGGAGTTATTGCCCTTTATAGTCAATTTTTAACCATTTTTCGTAAATCTTAGTAATCTTTTACAAAAATCTTCTCCTCTGAAACTACTGGGCCTAATACTTCCAAACTTTAACTGAATGTTCCTTAGGGTATCTAGTTTGTAAATTGTATCCTAAGTTATGATCTATCAACAAACATGGTCGCCATTGCTAAAAATAGAACATAGGGGTCAAATGCAGTTTTTGGCTTATAACTCAAAAACCAAAGCATTTAGAGCAAATCTGACGTTGGGTAATATTGTTTATCAGGTCAAGATCTATCTGCCCTGAAATTTTCAGATGAATCAGACAACCTGTTGTTGGGTTGCTGCCCCTGAATTGATAATTTTAAGGAAATTTTGCTGTTTTTGTTTATTATCTTGAATATAATTATAGATAGAAATAAACTGTAAACAGCAATAATGTTCAGCAAAGTAAGATCTTCAATTAAGTCAATTTGACCAAAATTGTCAATTGACCCCTTAAGGAGTTATTGTCCTTTAAAGACTTTTTTCACAATTTGTTCATCATGTTGACTTACTTTAAAAAATCTTCTCCTTTGAAACTGCTGTATCAATTTCAGCCAAACTTAGGCTAAATGAGTTTCAGAGTATCTAGTATAAATTTTATATTTTATTTCCTTGTATGTCAAGAAACATAGCTCCTATGGCTAAAATAGAACATAGGAGAAAATGATTATTTTTTTTGGCTTTTGAAGAAAATAGGACGATCCAAAAAACATTTAAATAAATTGAAAAGCCAAAATAATCATTGATGAGAGATTTAACCAAAAGAATTAAGGTGAGCGATTCAGGCTCTTGAGAGCCTCTTGATTTCATATGATTTTATACATTATGAGGAGAAATATGTGCAAAATGTGATGTAAATGGGGAGAATATTTATGCCTTTCATTTTTATCATAACTCTCAAGTGTAATTTCTATTGTTTCTTTCAATCTGGACACAAAAACTGATTTTTACCATATACTCCATGCTTCTCTCACAGTACACTCAGTGCATCCTGGATAGCCGCAGTTAAAGATAGAAATTTGTTTAAAAAACAACTTCAAATGGTTCCAAAATCCTTCGATTACATAAACATTTACAGGAAATGAGTTTTGTGATTATTGTGTGGCCTTGGAGAAGTACAGTGAAAGAGTGCACATTTTCCTATAGGGGTAAATTCAGTAAAAAATCTCCCATTGACGTTAATGCTAATCTATGTGTGGAAATAAATTTATACCTGATTTACCTTTAGAAATTAAAAACTTTCATATATCATTCATAAAAGTACAAATGTAGCCCTATCTTTTGCAACAATAAAAACATAGGGTCATACGGCATTTTTGGGCATTCACATGACCTTGTTTACAAACAATGTAGATTCGCACTGAATTCCTATACTGACCCCCATTACTTTTCAACCCTGTAGGAAATAAAATTAGTACATACAGCAGCTATTTTTTTTATTTTTTTCAACTCTAGTTTTGATCCATCTACCAAAAAATATTTATTACGAACATTATCTACCAATCAGAAGAGCACATGACTTCAGTTTTAGACAGAAAGCTCTCCCCCAAATGGGCGTCCCTGATGACGTATATTTATTTACTGAATTTACCCCTGTTGCATTTACTAATGAACCATTCAATCTAAGCTTTTCAAATTTTAATATGTTGATACTGACTACAAAATGGAGGTTAAATTTGATATTGACGATTTTCACTTTCAGCATTCATCAGTTATGGTTCTTGTGATATTGCCAGGACACAAATAAATGTTAATAAATCCGGTTTGCTGTCGTTGTGACAGCCTCTTGTCTTTGTTTTCACACTATAACTTTAGTTTAAGTAAATAGAAATCTATGAAATTTTGACACAAGGTTTATGACCACAAAAGGAAGGTTGGGATTGATTTTGGGATTGTTGGTTCGAACAGTTTAGGAATTAGGGGCCAAAAAAGGGCCCAAATAAGCATTATTCTTGGTTTTCGCACTATAACTTTAGTATTAGTAAATAGAAATCTATGAAATTTAAACACAAGGTTTATGACCAAAAAAGGAAGGTTGGGATTGATTTTGGGAGTTTTGGTCCCAACAGTTTAGGAATAAGGGGCCCAAAGGGTCCAAAATTAAACTTTGTTTGATTTCATCAAAAATAGAATAATTGGGGTTCTTTGATATGCCGAATCTAACTGTGTATGTAGATTCTTAATTTTTGGTCTCGTTTTCAAATTGGTCTACATTAAGGTCCAAAGGGTCCAAAATTAAACTTAGTTTGATTTTAACAAAAATTGAATCCTTGGGGTTCTTTGATATGCTTAATCTAAAAATGTACTTAGATTTTTGATAATGGGCCCAGTTTTCAAGTTGGTCCAAATCGGGGTCTAAAATTAAACTTTGTTTGATTTCATCAAAAATTGAATAATTGGGGTTCTTTGATATGCCAAATCTAACTGTGTATGTAGATTCTTAATTTTTGGTCCCGTTTTCAAATTGGTCTACATTAAAGTCCAAAGGGTCCAAAATTAAACTAAGTTTGATTTTAACAAAAATTGAATTCTTTTGGCTTCTTTGATATGCTGAATCTAAACATGTACTTAGATTTTTTATTATGGGCAAAGTTTTCAAGTAGGTTCAAATCAGGATCCAAAATTTTTATATTAAATATTGTGCAATAGCAAGAATTTTTCAATTGCACAGTATTCAGCAATAGCAAGAAATTTTTAATTGCACAGTATTGTGCAAGGGCAAGAAATTTTCAATTGCACAATATTGTACAATAGCAAGAAATCTTCAATTGCACAGTATTGTGCAATAGCAATTAAGTATTTTCAATTGCACAGTATTGCGCAATAGCAAGAGATATCTAATTGCACAATATTGCACAATAGCAAGAAATTTTCAATTGATTGGAGTTATCTTTCTTTGTCGAGAATAGTAGTTGAATCAACTTAAATCATTGTTTTATACAATATACAATGTATATTCACTTTTACTACCAACTGATAAATTAAAACAATCTTTACCATTCATTGATAACAAGCACTTTTTTTACATTCTAATATTTTATGATGTATTTAAATGAGTAGTAGTTATTGTTGCAAACTCCATTAGAAATTTGAATTGAGATCAGTTTTGGCATAAGGGAAAGGGGGATGTGAAAAAAAATTGGGGGGGGGGGGGGGGTTCAATTTTTCTCATTTCAGATTTCATAAATAAAAAGAAAATTTCTTCAAACATTTTTTTGAGAGGATTAATATTCAACAGCATAGTGAATTGCTCAAAGGCAAAAAAAAAAAATTTTAAGTTCATTAGACCACATTCATTCTGTGTCAGAAACCTATGTGTCAACTATTTAATCACAATCCAAATTTAGAGCTGAATCCAGCTTGAATGTTATGTCCATACTTGCCCCAACCGTTCAGGGTTCAAGCTCTGTTGTCGTATAAAGCTGCGCACTGCGGAGCTTCTGGTTGCTTTTCTCATTTTATGATCATTTAACTAGAGGGTCCAAGGACCCTGTGTCGCTCACCTGAGATTTTTGTTGACAATTGATGCATGAAATAATGTAACAATAATACTTTTTGTTAAAGGAAACTTTGTGGACCAAAATCTAATCTTTCTTATGATTGAACTACTTTCAACCAGTTTATTATTTTCAGTTTTGAAGTCTAAAACACACTTTTCAAGTATTGTGTTTTTCTCTCATGGACAAACATTTCTATATATTTGTTCTATATCATAACTGGTAAAGGATCATCAAATTATGGAGACTTCCACAACAGAAATGTATCAATCTTTTTACTGGACCCAGGATTATCATCTTTTATGAGTGGTAACCTGACCTTTAAAATAAGATTCAAAATGAATAAGTATTACTTGAATTGAACAAGAAGGAAGACAAAGAGAACTATGTTTTCGCTAGCTTAAATAGAGACAATCTTACACGTGTGAAGCTCTATTTATTTGTCATTTTTTAGTTGTTACCATGTTTGTTTCGACTTGGTTTTTTTTCTCTTCTTGACTTGATGTTTTGTTCTTATATTATCAATTGCAAAAATGAATGGGGTGAGAAAAATAATAAAACACATCAAATTTAATTGTTGATTATGAAAAATTCGAACACATCAAATACTTCAAATAATGCATATAATATTCATTGTCTTATACATTTTTATATGTACAAAATGTGCATTAAAACAGTTCACTTATAAAATGTTTACATTCTATAACAACGCATTTTCAAAGTCAAAATATGACAGTAAAAAACAGTTTATATGAAAAGCAACATACCGATTATATTATGATATGATTATTGTTTCCATAACTTAACCTTCAAAATGCCTTGAAGTTGATTTGTAAAGACTTGTGGAGAAGAATTTTCAACAGTTTTTTCAACTTAAGAGTCTAGATTCTATATATACTTCATTTCCTCTTGAGCATATAACAAATATCTGTCAAAGTAATTGTCATTTTTGTTTCCTTTCTATTCATGGTATACTGAGTTATAGTCCATAGTATCTCTGTTTTAAACTTTATTCATATCAGTTCTGGTGGATTTGCTTTTATGCAAGATTCAAGAGTTTACTCCATACGTTTGATAATTGTTGTCTCACATTAATATAACAACTACTGAAACAATCTGTATAATTTCAATATTTTTCAGCAGTTAGTTTACTGAATTTACTTTACATTGGCTTATCATAATACAGTTTCCTAAATGTTCTCAAAGTTCTTCTCTAATAGGCAAATGTTCACAAATTTCTTCTCTATGAAGCAAATGTTTACATGAATTGTTCATTAATTTCTGTCTTATAAATGTCTTCTACATATTTATTGAATGTATAAGCAACCACATAGTTGAGTAGAACAACAATTTAATGCAATATTTACTTTTTTTCACAACATTTAGCCCTTTGCATGAATTAATGATTTACACATTTTGATAAACTTGTACCTAGAATAAGACATAATTGAAATCCTAAGAAATCAAAAATGTTGGATTTATGCATAATAATGTTTTTCAATTTGGAGAAACTGATTTAATATGTTTGATGATATGAAAATGAGAGCATTTCTTACACAGAAAAGTCAATGAATATTGAATGAGATAAATATACAGATAAATTTGGCATTACAAAAAGTGAACTGTACATATGTAATCACGATAAATGTTTAGTATATCATATTTATACATAGTGAACAAAAGTATTGTAAATTGTATCAAGTAATCTATATGAAAAATTATAAGGAATATATGTACATAATTATTGTGTTTATTATACAATTTATAGAAGTGAAAGCAAGGATTACATAAACATTTTGATGATTTAATCATAGTTCATCAAACAGCAAGTTAAAATTAATAATTTTGTAGGAAGAGAAATGTGGCATGGAACTTGTGGTCTTCAAAACTCCCTTTTTACATCTATATTAAATCAATTGCTGTGATTGTATTCAAAAACAAATATTTCAAGAATTATATATATATATATATATATATATATATATATATATATATATATATATATATATATATATATATATATATATATATATATATATATATATATATATATATATATATATATATATATATATATATATATATATATATATATATATATATATACAACTCGTCTAAACATCAACCCAACAATGTTAGATCTGTAAATTTGCTTTCGCAAATTTTTGGTTCTTCCCTCGCCGGGATTCGAACCCATGCTACTGTGATATCGTGACACCAAAGATATATATATAACAAGTAAATATCAGGAATGTTCACATGCAAAGTGCACACGACTCTTCACTGATAGAATGTGCATTCAGGTAGTAGAGGTGCTAAAATGTAATGTCTCCAATCATTACTGACTTGAAATGAATGGATTCCTACTCTTCTTCCATGGCAAAATGGTTGACCAATCACCAAGGGTCTTTCTGCTGTATGGAAGTCAAAGTAACACACTTTCAAATTTCTTCACCTCTGCTACTCTTAATCCAGTGTACCTATAAAGAAGAAAGCTTTATAAAGAAGCTTTCTTCTATACAGGTAAAACTGGGTATCAGGAGTCTTGAAGCCAACTCATTTCTATTCCTACCTATCAAAAGTCAAATATGTTGGAGTGGAAACCCATTTTTCCTTTAAAACCACTCCTGCACATTTGAGGTTGCATTTTTAGCAACCACAAATGTGTCATGTTTTTCAGCGGGTTTAATTTTCATTGTATCAAACAAAGCTGATTTCGGCATATAAAATAATCATTACATTGAATTATTGTGTTTCAATGGCCACATATATAACTTTATGATCTGACCAATAAGAATCAAGAACATCTGTTTCAAAATTTACCTTTCTATCAAAATTTAGGAAAATTAAGTCCAACAATGTGCCATAAGATGTAGTAGCTTTAGACACAATTTGTGAACAGCAAAATGAATCTGTCATGAACTTTAAAAAAGAAGTGTTTCCATTGTTTATATCAATATTAAAGTCTCCCATTATGATAATTTTTGGATGTCTTAAATACACATCAGGAAGGAGGTCTGCAAGGAAAGAATCTTTTAGTTGTTGCAATTTGCAGTTTGGCGCTTTGTAAACAAAGTCAACCTGAAAAAGACCTTTGCTGGGTGATATTATGTCTGGTATAACAAACTCTAAAGATGGAGTTGAGAAAGTTACTGTATTGTGAAGAATACAATCATTTCGATAATATAATACCAATCCATGAGGTGGTCTTGTATTAAAGTTTGTTTGCTTTTGATCTAATCGAACTGGTGGTTCAAAGCCAGGTACATGAAAATCATCATTTTCATCTGTTGAAATAAGTCTTGATTCAGCAATACCAATAACATCAGCATCCAAGATGTTAGGGTCTGATTTAAGATCATTAAAATGAGCATGCAATGACCTTGAGTTGTTAAAAACTACTTTAAAACAGTTACTTGATAAGTTATACAATGGCTTAAAGCACAACTGTAGAGTTGCATCTGTCCTTATTCTGTGTAATTCTTGTCGAAAATCTGCTACAGCTATTGCTTCTTGATTGAGATCTAATATCTGTAATCCAGTTAAAGATGTTACTCTGCTTAGTGCAACATAGTGAATATGTGGTATTTTCCCTTTACGTTTTGATTTAAGACTAACAACAACCTCGTGTAATGTATCTCCTTGTGATTTATGAATTGTTTTTCCGGCTGCTGGACGAAGAGGAAACTGAATTCTTTCAAAGGTTTTATATTTATAAGTAAATGACCTTTTAATGTCAAACATTGGAGTCCATGTTTTTTCAATATCTTTTCCGTACAAGTGTGAATATTTTCTTCTATTGTTGGCACCAATTCTGGCATCTTCAAACTTAACCCATATGATACTTGGTCTTAAAGATGTAGTTTTGCACTCAATCAATTTAAGTTCACAAGTTGACCCATTTGTAAGACCATCAGTGACTTCAATATTAGCTGTAAGATCATATTTCATCCCAATTGCTAATACTACTTCTTTTGAAAGATTGGCTGTATCAGACTGTTTTACTGGTAAAGAACTAAGTAATTTTGTTTTTACAGATGCTGGTAAATCCCCACAAACTGTGTCAACTGCTTTAACTCTGACTTTCTGTGAACATAATTTAGATATGTATTGCAAATTAAAATTATCCACTAAAGCATTTTCAACAAACAAATGCGTAGCATTAGTTCTGTATGTTGGATCACTGATTGATACAGTTCTGGTACTTAAAACTGCAAAATCATTTTCAGTCAGCTGATTTTGTCTCAATCTATTTAGTAATTGAGCAAATTCTAAATCATCTTTTTGTCTCATTATTTCAGTAAGTTCATGAAAAGAAAATAGGACTTTCCAGTAATTAGGTGCTAATGCTGTTAATCCTTTGTTAAGATCATTGAAAATCCAGCTGTCAAATACAGGTTGAAGTTGGAAAAAGTCACCAATAGCTATAATACTCACGCCACCAAATGAACAGTTGCTACCCTTGATTTTTTTCAGCCTTGTTTCAAGCAAAGAGAACATTTTGTTACCAACCATTGAAATTTCATCAATCAAAATCAGAGACAAATTTCTGTATTTCATTCTGAGTGTATTGAGGACATCACATGACAGTGATTGGTCGAGTCCTTTATTTGGTTGTATTTGGAAAGCATTGTGAATGGTAAGACCATTTATATTGTAAGCTGCCTTTCCAGTAGGAGCACAAAGGAGAATTCTAATATCGTCAGGGTCCTCACCTTCAGTAGAACATAAGTGTCTGTGTAAAGCTTGAAATATTGTTCTGACAACTACAGATTTTCCACATCCTGCTCCACCTGTCAAAAATGTATAAAATGGTTCATGTTTTGTTTTGACCCATGTGACAAAATTCCCACTGTTTCTTATTCAAGGATCTTATCAATGCAAAATAATCACTTTCACTTATTCTGTTTGCATGATTTGTCAATTCTACTGTTCTTGCTTCTATTCCAACTTCACGGGACATATCATACAGTCTATGTTCTGTTGGTCTATCTGGATTAAAATGAACATACTGTTCAGATTCTGTTGGGCCTATTTCAGCATCTTCCATTTCTACTTGCTGTGTGGCAGGTGCTATTTGATCATCCTCATTACAATCATTTTCTGCCTCTTCTATAGCTTTCTCTAGATCTATTACTTTTCCTTCATATTGCTTAGCTTTTTTTTCTAATACTCTTGCAACAGTCAAGTACATTTTTTCATATGTTTCATGCCCACAAATCTGAGACTTCATTTCTCCATGGATAAAATAACATTAAGCGTTCTCTGTAGAAGTTTTCAGAGTCAGTCTTGTAATTGTATTTAACATATCTTATTACCTTGGGTGTTTTTCTTTGGTATATTCTTATACCATTTTTCAAGGTTATGTTGATTTTGTTACTGTTTTCCTCTATTGTTTCATCATTTTCATTCTCAGATTCATTTTCTTGCTGTTCTGTTTCATTTTCCTGGTCTGATGTTTTAGGATACTGTAATTCAAGCTGAGACACATAGTCTGCAAGACACCAGTTCTCAAGTTGTTTTGGTCTACGAGAGTATCGCTTAATTTCATTATCTGATTCAATTTCAGTAGATTCTGGGCCTAGTTTTTCTAGGGCTGATGATTGCTTCAGGAGAAAAGTTCTTTTGTGCTGTGGGGATGTATTAATGAAAACAACTTGTCTTGTAGCTTTGGTTAAAGGCATCTGTAATGTTAAGTATGTTGCTTCTTGTGCGCTTGTTTCGACAGAATTTGAAAAGTAATTCCCAATGTGTCTTACTTGATGCTTCAAGTCTAAATTTCCCTGTCGTGCTTCTTTTGCTGCCTGTTCTAGTAAGGCACTCATACCTTTTTGTGACTTACTTATGTATGAAACTATGTACACTGCACAGGCAAATGCATCTATAACAAACTGTAAATCATGATTTGCTTGCCAAGCTACTAACACAGCTTTTATGTAACCATTAACACGGACTTCAGATGGTTTTCGTTTGAGAAAAACTTTTGGACCACTCAAGTTGCTTCTAATAGCTTTTATATATTCTTCATCATTCACTTGTAACACATCTTCTAAAAACATGTCATATGTCATCTGGTCTATATTCTCAGAATTGTGAAGTGTATTAATTTGGTTTTGTATTTCTTTATATATAGCCTTGTACTTTTCAATGTCATCATTTTCTTTTAATGGCTCTAATATAACTGTTTCTTTGACAGGTGGAAGAGGGAAACCAAAACGACAGATTGGATGGCCCTTTTTTCTGCATGTTTTTGAATGTTTATGGACTTGCAATTTGACTAAACTATTGTCATTTTCCAAGAATGAACAGGAGATATATTCATCAATAAATTTTACTACATCTTCATTTGAATCACTCCCATATACTGGTGCATTTTCAATCCAGATCAAGATATGAATGTGTGGTGAGCCTCTTTGTTGAAATTCAACCCTATAAAAATAATCTGTTAATTTCCCAATTGGATTGTGATCACTTTTTAACACCAAGCTGATAAACTGCTGGACACGATAATCAAAATATCTAGAGCATGTCACAGGGTCTTTCTGAACAAGTTTAGATTTCTGATTCCAATCCATTTCATCTAATTCAATGTTGGTATACTCTTTTCCATCATTCAATTTGGCTAGAATTCTTAATAAATCTTTCCAGTTAGTGTCTGCAGATGAAAGAGAGCCAAACCATGTTTGAAGACCCAACTGCCTGATCATTGCAAACAAATCTTTCTTCCTCTTTTCAAGGTAGACTGGAGAGTTTCTTAAACTTCTAAATATATAATAACCTTCATCCAATCTTACAATATCATTTACAGTGTCAGGATTCAATACATCTTTTGCTTTCCATTGTTTTCCACCCGATTGACACCTTCTGAGAGCAAGATTGACCTTATCACGAATGTTTTTTAACTGTATTTTCTTTAACTTGAAAAATATGTTCGGTACAGACTGTGCTACTCTCCTATCCATGGACCTTAACTCCCATTTGACAATATCAGTATAGTGAACAGAAACAGCTTTGTCCTTATTATCTGGCCTTCTTTGACCACAAAATATAGTTTGAAAAGATAAGTACTCTGCATCAGGATCACTGTAGAGACTTATTGGTCGCTGGCCTTCACCAGGAGCAAAAATTAAACCTGTATCACATGGTGGATTGTCATCTGGAATGTAATCTAACAGTGTATCTGTATTTCCAACATGTGTTTCATTTTCATCTATTTCACTGAAATGATCGGAGTCATCGTCTGAATCATTTTCATCTTGTTATCCTCTTGTTCTGTACTATTTTTTTCATTTTGTGTTTCTTCATCATTTATTTTTGCTATTTCTGTAATCCAATACTCATTTATTTCTATTCCAGAAGATTTGTACAAGTCACTTGTTTTCATCAAATAATGTAATGCACAAATAACAGCAAATGGTCTTACATTTTCACTAAAATCACACTTTTTGTAAACTAGTTTCTTCTTTAGTTTAACTGATATTGTACCTGATTTCTCTAGGGTATGTGGGAGTGAATTTACTGTAGGTTGAACTTCCACAGGCACATTTACAACATTGCCTTTTACTGACAACTGCCCACCTCTAGGTAATTATCGAATCTGCATAAAGGGAATTCTTAATGATAACAGTCTCTCTTCTAAAGGATACAAATTTAATTCTTTTGGTTTTTGAGGAAATCCCATCTGATTTGCTGTTGAAAGTCGGGGAATCTTTTGTTTTTTAATTGAATTAAGACAAGTGTGGCATATCCATTCTATGTTTTGTACAGATTTTAAATTAGTAAAGCAATGAGACATATAAGCAGGGGTTTTAATCTCAAGAGTTTTAGCATTAACTACAGAATCACAGAACCAAGTTTGATGACATGAAGTGCCAATATATGTAGGACCAACCTTCATTTTTGTTTCAAAATTTCTTATGCGTGCATCAAGGGTTGGACCTTGAATTCTTTTCTTTTTTGTCGAGCCTGCAACTTTTGTTGCAGAAAGCTCGACATAGGGATAGTGATCCGGCGGCGGCGGCGGCTACGGCGGCTACGGCGGCGGCGTTAGCTAACTTTTTAAAAGCTTTATATTTTAGAGGGTGGAAGACCTGGATGCTTCATACTTTGTATATAGATGCCTCATGTTACGAAGTTTCCGTCAGTCACATGTCAAATGTCCTTGACCTCATTTTCATGGTTCAGTGACCACTTGAAAAAAAAGTTCAGATTTTTTGTAATGTTGAATTCTCTCTTATCATAAGTAATAGGATAATTATATTTGGTATATGCGTACCTTGCAAGGTCCTCATGCCCGTCAGACAGTTTTCACTTGACCTCGACCTCATTTCATGGATCAGTGAACAAGGTTAAGTTTTGGTGGTCAAGTCCATATCTCAGATACTATAAGCAATAGGTCTAGTATATTCGGTGTATGGAAGGACTGTAAGGTGTACATGTCCAACTGGCAGGTGTCATCTGACCTTGACCTCATTTTCATGGTTCAGTGGTTATAGTTAAGTTTTTGTGTTTTGGTCTGTTTTTCTCATACTTTATGCAATAGATCTACTATATTTGTTGTATGGAATGATTGTAAGATGTACATGTCTAGCGGGCAGATGTCATCTGACCTTGAGCTCATTTTCATGGTTGAGTGGTCAAAGTTAAGTTTTTGAGTTTTGGTCTTTTTATCTAATACTATATGCCATAGGTCAACTATATTTGGTGTATGGAAATATTTTATGATCTATATGTCAGTCCCGCAGGTTTTATTTGACCTCGACCTCATTTTCACGGTTCATTGCTCAGTGTTAAGTTTTTATACGACCGCAAAATTTGAAAAATTTTTCGTCGTATATTGCTATCACGTTGGCGTCGTCTGCGTCGTCGTCGTCGTCGTCGTCGTCGTCGTCGTCCGAATACTTTTAGTTTTCGCACTCTAACTTTAGTAAAAGTGAATGGAAATCTATGAAATTTTAACACAAGGTTTATGACCACAAAAGGAAGGTTGGTATTGATTTTGGGAGTTTTGGTCCCAACATTTTAGGAATTAGGGGCCAAAAAGGGTCCAAATAAGCATTTTCTTGGTTTTCGCACTATAACTTTAGTTTAAGTTAATAGAAATCTATGAAATTTTGACACAAGGTTTATGACCACAAAAGAACGGTTGGGATTGATTTTGGGAGTTTTGGTTTCAACAGTTTAGGAATTAGGGGACAAAAAAGGGCCCAAATAAGCATTATTCTTGGTTTTCGCACAATAACTTTAGTTTAAGTAAATAGAAATCAATGAAATTTAAACACAATGTTAATGACTACAAAAGGAAGGTTGGTATTGATTTTGGGAGTTTAGGTCCCAACAGTTTAGGAATTAGGGGCCAAAAAGGGACCCAAATAAGCATTTTTCTTGGTTTTCGCACCATAACGTTAGTATAAGTAAATAGAAATCTATGAAATTTAAACACAAGGTTTATGACCATAAAAGGAAGGTTGGTATTGATTTTGGGAGTTTTGGTCCCAACAGAATAAGGGGCCCAAAGGGTCCAAAATTAAACTTTGTTTGATTTCATCCAAAATGAATAATTGGGGTTCTTTGATATGCCGAATCTAACTGTCATGACTGTGTATGTAGATTCTTAACTTTTGGTCCCGTTTTCAAATTGGTCTACATTAAGGTCCAAAGGGTCCAAAATTAAACTTAGTTTGATTTTGACAAAAAATGAATCAGTTAGGTTCTTTGATATGCTGAATCTAAAAATGTACTTAGATTCTTGATTATTGGCCCAGTTTTCAAGTTGGTCCAAATCGGGGTCCAAAATTAAACTTTGTTTGATTTCATCAATGTTTGATTTCATCAAAAATTGAATAAATGGGGTTCTTTGATATACCAAATCTAACTGTGTATGTAGATTCTTCATTTTTGGTCCTGTTTTCAAATTGGTCTACACTAAAGTCCAAAGGGTCCAAAATTAAACTTAGTCTGATTTTAACAAAAATTGAAATCTTGGGGTTCTTTGATATGCTGAATCCAAAAATGTACTTAGATTTTTTATTATGGGCCCAGTTTTCAAGTTGGTCCAAATCAGGATCTAAAATTATTATATTAAGTATTGTGCAATAGCAAGTCTTTTCAATTGCACAGTATTGCGCAATGGCAAGAAATATCTAATTGCACAATATTGTGAAATAGCAAATTTTTTTTTAATTAGAGTTATCTTTCTTTGTCCAGAATAGTAAGCAAGAAATATCTAATTGCAAAATATTGTGCAATAGCAAAATTTTTTTTTAATTGGAGTTATCTTTCTTTGTCCAGAATCAACTTAAATCTTTGTTATATACAATATACAATGTATATTCACTTTTTACTACCAACTGATAAATTAAAATAATCTTTACCATTCAGTGATAACAAGCAGTTTTTTTACATCTTAATATTTTATGATGTATTTAAATGAGTAGTTATTGTTGCAAACTCCATTAGAAATTTTAATTGAGATTAGTTTTGGAATAAGGGAAAGGGGGATGTGATTAAAAAAATTGGGTTCAATTTTTCTCATTGAAATTTCATAAATAAAAAAGAAAATTTCTTCAAACATTTTTTTGAGAGGATTAATATTCAACAGCATAGTGAATTGCTCTAAGAGAAAACAAAAATTTTAAGTTCATTAGAACACATTCATTCTGTGTCAGAAACCTATGCTGTGTCAACTATTTAATCACAATCCAAATTTAGAGCTGAATCCAGCTTGAATGTTGTGTCCATACTTGCCCCAACTGTTCAGGGTTCAACCTCTGCGGTCGTATAAAGCTACGCCCTGCGGAGCATCTGGTTGTGTTTTGGTCTATTTTTCTTAAACTATAAGTAATAGGTCAACTATATTTGTTGTATGGAAGCATTGTTAGCTGTACATGTCTGCCTGGCATGGTTCATCTGACCTTGACCTCATTTTCATGGTTCATTGGTCTTTGTTTAGTTATCTTGGTTAATGCTAAGTTTATGTGACAGTTTTTAATAAAGTTTTATACTTAGGACTATCAACATAATATCAATAATTAGTAAAGAAGGCGAGACATTTCAGCGTGTGCACTCTTGTTAGTTCTTTTTCATGTTCTGAAAAGTCGGGTTTTTTTTCTTTTAAAACTTTTGACTGACTGGTTATAACTTCTGTCTATGTCTTGGTTTTTCTGTCTAGAACTCTGTTCTGCTAAACGCTCAGTCTCTATATTTTCTGGGTTTGACCTATATTCTTGTTTTCTGTGCAAGTCTCGATCAGACTCCTGTTTTCTGTACTCTTCATCTTTTCTTGCTATTTTTTTCAATTCTGCTTCTTTTCTTTTGAAAACATTATTCTTTCTAGCCTCTTTTTTAGAAGCAAGTTCTCTTTTTCTAAAATCTTCATTTTTTCTAGTATTTCTTTTAGAAGCAAGTTCTCTTTGTCTCTCTTTCTGTCTTAAATCAAAATTATTTCTTCGAGACTTTTTACTTTCTACTTCAGCTTTTCTAAAATTTACATCCTTTCTAACTTCTCTTCTAGCAGCAACTTCTCTATCTTTATCTTTTCTTAAATATCTTTTAGCAACTAAATCTTTTTGTTTTTCTTTCTCTCTATATGTTTTATTTGTTCTTCTGTTTTGCATGTACTTTTTCATATATTTAAATCTGGGTACCTTAGTAAAAACTTGACTCTTGAACGGAACTGCCTGATCTGCTTTTTCATTGCTTACAGAATGTTGCTTGCCACATAATCTTGTATACTGGTAATCAACTTCTTTTTGTTTTGTATTTCTTACTTTTTGATCTTCAAAATAATTCTTGATCTGCTTGTTTAAAACTGTGTCTGTATCTTTACAATGGATGCTAACAGGTAGAATTTCATACTGTGAGTCTAAATCAATTTGTAAACTTGTGTAAAAAGCATACAAGTAACTGACAAGGTCATGTAAATCAGCAAATCCAATCAAGATACTTTTGCCTGAGGAATCTAATGGATTATTCAGTGTACATTCTGAATGAGAATGAGGGTAAAAAAAAAGTATGTATGATTATAATAATAAACTACTGAACAAATGGCGCCAATCATTATAAGAAATTTATTTGACTGCGTAATACAATTTTGAATTGCTTCTTGTAATGTTAGAAATCCAGACAACTCTTTGTACTGTAAAGCTATACCAAACAGAATACTTAATTTGTTAATTGTAAAAATTCCTTCAGGAATTTCTATCTGGACAGGAATTTCATCAAAATTTAAAAGCATATTTTTATATAACCCCTGTGTTCTTAATTCTCTAACATGCTTCCTGTAAATTTCATCTCCTTTATTTAAAATGTAATCCAGGTTCAGTGTGTTTGGATAAAAATTTATAGTAGAAAATGATAGAAAAACTAAGGAATTACAAGTGCATTGGTTGCCTCTGCTTTCATCGTCAAATTTTGTGGCATACTGGTCAAAAGTTCCAAATTTAAGAAAGTGTGTATTAAAAGAATAGAACTTATTTGATACTTCTAGTTTTGAATTACTTTCAATTTGTTCATTTTGGTTTTGCAACATATCATTTTGAATATTAGTATGAAAATCTTTCTTTGCATAACTATTGTTTGATTTATATAACAGAATATCTGTTTGTATTTGAGAAGTTTCTTTTGCACAGTTATTACTGTTTTGATTCAAGTTACTGTTGTTTATATTTGAGTGGAGGTCAGTATCCCCCATGTTATTTGAGTTACTGTTGTTTATATTTGAGTGGAGGTCAGTATCCCCCATGATATTTGAGTTACTGTGGATGAGGGTGTCAGTATCACCAATGTCAAGGTCAAATTCTGTACTGTTAATGGGGCCAGTATCCCCAGTCAAGTCTGTCAGTCTCTGTTTCTTTGGGTTCTTCCCACCACGTTTAGCCTCTGCTGCTCTCCAATTATTTCTTCTTGGCATCTTTAAAAATCTATAATTTCATATGAAACAATATTCAGACTTTTATTTCTTTTTTTTTAGTACAAAAAACAAACAATCAAATGAATTATCTTAGATTATAAATTCAATTACTTTTACAAACTCAACTGGTCACCTCTTTGAAAGATATCATTTCACTTGATCAATGGAGAATAAAGTTTAAAATTGATTTTACTGTTCACAAAAATGACTTACAACAGACTCCTAGAATCCTTCTTAAGTACACTTTTTAATTTTCAATCTTAACTTTTTTGGTAAATTGTTCAACCATGTCAACAATCCTAAGATTTATAGTGACAAAACATGGTTAGTCAATTAGCTAAAACAAAAAGAAATTAACATTCTTTTACTCTGCTAGAGCTACAATTTTAATCAAGTCATTATATTGAGAGAGAAAATGTGTAAAAGATTTGTCTAAACACAGTGTGTTGCTCTAATCAACTTATAGTACAACAAGTTTCTTATTTTGACCAACTGGCTGCTAAAAATGAATTATCATTTCACGTTGTTACTTTCATTAATGATTGAACAAAAAAAAATCATATTTATTCTAAATATGGTGTTCTTCTTTCATTTTGGAAACAAAGCCATGATCTAATTGCAATAGAACATGGGCTGCACATGATTGATGTCACAATTGAAATCGCTATGTCAGTTGTATTTTGAGAGGGAGATCAAAATGGACTTTCGTGTTGTGCTGCTTGCTAGGAAATTTAAAAAATCATTCTGAAAGTAACTTCACATAAATCTGTTCATTTTTTCCGTCAAACAGTTGATTTTCTGTATCATTTTGGCTGTATAGAAACAATGTTGATACCTTTCTAACATGCATTAGACTGTTGGTTTTCCCGTTTGAATGGTTTTACACTAGTAATTTTGGGCCCTTTATATCTTGTTGTTCGGTGTGAGCCAAGGCTCGGTGTTGAAGGCCGTACATTGACCTATAATGGTTTACTTTTATAAATTGTTATTTGGATGGAGAGTTGTCTCATTGGCACTCATACCACATCTTCCTATATCTATTATACATGTTATATGTCGAAATTATTCTATCTATAAGGGTAGGCATTACATTTGTTAACAGTTTACACCCAATTAATGCTCAGTATAAAGATCTTGACAAATATTATGTCTACCCATTGTTAAAACGAGCATAGAGCATAACATTGTTGGCACAAAAGAATTATTTCTTATTTCCTCATATGATCATAAAACAAATGCCAAATATTAAAATTTTCATTAAGTAAGCCTTTAATTGTAAACCAAAATATCAACTAGTACAGAATAGTTCAATGACATTGTTATAAACAAAGATAATCTTATCATCAAAACAGTAGTTCATTATACATTTTTCTTTGATTAATGTAAATTATAGTTATGCAATAAAAACTGTCAATTTTGGCTTGGGTCCTTATTTGATACCATTTGTCCTAATATTGATTTCACTTGGGTTGCTTAAGGGGGCTCGGGCCTATTCGAAGTTTCTATCAGAAGTGCCGTATTTTTTTATTATTTTATTCTTTACAGAAAGTGAATCAAATTTGTCGAAAAAATAGGGGTCACGGACCATTTAAGCTCAAAATTTTACTTATAAACAGGTATGTAAAAGGGGCCATTTTTCAATGAAATGATAGGGAAAAAAAAAAATTGGCCTTAAAACCCAAATTTTGGCTGGAAAATGGTGAAAATGGGTTAAATGTCATTTTGACCCTTTAACAAATACGGATAATAACGAAAATATTCTATAAGTCGCATTCCTACAATGATTTAACATTTCTAATCAATCAAAATATTCAAAAAAAATTATATCGAATTTACGACAAACACTTTTGTAATTCATGCGTGAAATTATGCGCAGTCGAATAGTCCCGAGCCACCTTAACAGTTTTTATACGACCGCAAAAATTTTAATTTTTCGTCGTATATTGCTATCACGTTGGCGTCGTGGTCGTCGTCTTCCGTCGTCGTCGTCCGAATACTTTTAGTTTTCGCATTCTAACTTTAGTAAAAGTGAATAGAAATCTATGAAATTTTAACACAAGGTTTATAACCACAAAAGGAAGGTTGGGATTGATTTTGGGAGTTTTGGTCCCAAAATTTTAGGAATTAGGGGCCAAAAAGGGCCCAAATAAGCATTTTCTTGGTTTTCGCACTATAACTTTAGTTTAAGTAAATAGAAATCTATGAAATTTTGACACAAGGTTTATGACCACAAAAGGAAGGTTGGGATTGATTTTGGGAGTTTTAGTTCAAACAGTTTAGGAATTAAGGGCCAAAAAAGGGCCCAAATAAGCATTATTCTTGGTTTTCGCACAATAACTTTAGTATAAGTAAATAGAAATCTATGAAATTTAAACACAAGGTTTATGACCACAAAAGGAAGTTTGGGATTGATTTTGGGAGTTGAGGTCTGAACCGTTTAGGAATTAGGGGCCAAAAAGGGGCCCAAGTAAGCATTATTCTTGGTTTTCGCACCATAACTTTAGTATAAGTAAATAGAAATCTTTGAAATTTAAACACAAGGTTTATGACCATAAAAGGAAGGTTGGGTTTGATTTTGGGAGTTTTGGTCCCAACAGTTTAGGAATAAGGGGCCCAAAGGGTCCAAAATTGAACTTTGTTTGATTTCATCAAAAATTGAATAATTGGGGTTCTTTGATATGCCGGATCTAACTGTGTATGTAGATTCTTAATTTTTGGTCCCGTTTTCCAATTGGTCTTCATTAAGGTCCAAAGGGTTCAAAATTAAACTTAGTTTGATTTTAACAAAAATTGAATCCTTGGGGTTCTTTGATATGCTGAATCTAAACTTGTACTTAGATTTTTAATTATTGGCCCAGTCTTCAAGTTGGTCCAAATCGGGGTCCAAAATTAAACTTTGTTTGATTTCATCAAAAATTGAATAATTAGGGTTCTTTGATATGCCAAATCTAACTGTGTATGTAGATTCTTAATTTTTAGTCCCGTTTTCAAATTGGTCTACATTAAATACCAAAGGGTCCAAAATTAAACTAAGTTTGATTTTAACAAAAATTGAATTCTTGGGCTTTTTTGATATGCTAAATTTAATCATGTACTTAGATTTTTGATTATGGGCCCAGTTTTCAAGTTGGTCCAAATCGGGGTCTAAAATTATTATATTAATTAAGTATTGTGCAATGGCAAGAAATTTTCAATTGCACAGTATTGTGCAATAACAAGAAATTAATTTTCAATTGCACAGTATTGTGCAATAGCAAGAAATTTACAATTGCACAGTATTGCGCAATAGCAAGAAATCTTCAATTGCACAGTATTGTGCAATAGCAAATATTTTCAATTGCACAGTATTGCACAATAGCAAGAAATATCTAATTGCACAATATTGTGCAATAGCAAGAAATTTTCAATTGATTGGAGTTATCTTTCTTTGTCCAGAATAGTAGTTGAATCAACTTAAATCATTGTTTTATACAATACACAATGTATATTCACTTTTACGACCAACTGATAAATAAATACAATCTTTACCATTCAGTGATAACAAGCACTTTTTTTACATTTTAATATTTTATGATGTATTTAAATGAGTAGTTATTGTTGCAAACTTCATTAGAAATTTGAATTGAGATCAGTTTTGAAATAAGGGAAAGGGGGATGTGAAAAAAAAATTGGAGGGTCAATTTTTTTCATTTCAGATTTCATAAATAAAAAGAAAATTTCTTCAAACATTTTTTTGAGAGGATTAATATTCAACAGCATAGTGAATTGCTCAAAGGCAAACATTTTTTAGCTCACCTGGCCCGAAGGGCCAAGTGAGCTTTTCCCATCACTTGGCGTCCGTCGTCCGTCGTCGTCGTCGTCGTCCGTCGTCGTCCGTCGTCGTTAACTTTTACAAAAATCTTCTCCTCTGAAACTACTGGGCCAAATTAAACCAAACTTGGCCACAATCATCATTGGGGTATCTAGTTTAAAAAATGTGTGGCGTGACCCGGCCAACCAACCAAGATGGCCGCCATGGCTAAAAATAGAACATAGGGGTAAAATGCAGTTTTTGGCTTATAACTCAAAAACCAAAGCATTTAGAGCAAATCTGACAGAGGTAAAATTGTTTATCAGGTCAAGATCTATCTGCCCTCAAATTTTCAGATGAATCCGACAACCCGTTATTGGGTTGCTGCCCCTGAACTGTTAATTTTAGGGAATTTTTGCTGTTTTTGGCTATTATCTTGAATATTATTATAGATAGAGATAAACTGTAAACAGCAATAATGTTCAGCAAAGTAAGATTTACAAATAAGTCAACATGACGGAAATGGTCAGTTGACCCCTTTAGGAGTTATTGACCTTTATAGTCAATTTTTAACCATTTTTCGTAAATCTTAGTAATCTTTTACAAAAATCTTCTCCTCTGAAACTACTGGGCCAAATTAATCCAAACTTGGCCACAATCATCTTTGGGATATCTAGTTTAAAAAATGTGTGGCGTGACCTGGCCAACCAACCAAGATGGCCGCCATGGCTAAAAATAGAACATAGGGGTAAAATGCAGTTTTTGGCTTATAACTCAAAAACCAAAGCATTTAGAGCAAATCTGACATGCGGTAAAAGTGTTTATCAGGTCAAGATCTATCTGTCCTGAAATTTTCAGATGAATCGGACAACCTGTTGTTGGGTTGCTGCCCCTGAATTGGTAATTTTAAGGAAATTTTGCTGTTTTTGGTTATTATCTTGAATATTATTATAGATAGAGATAAACTGTAAACAGCAATAATGTTCAGCAAAGTAAGATTTACAAATAAGTCAGCATGACCAAAATGGTCAGTTGACCCCTGAAGGAGTTATTGCCCTTTATAGTCAATTTTTAACTTTTTTTCGTAAATCTTAGTAATCTTTTACAAAAATCTTCTTCTCTGAAACTACTGGGCCAAATTAAACTAAACTTGGCCACAAGCATCATTGGGGTAACTTGTTTAAAAAATGTGTGGCGTGACCTGGCCAATCAACCAAAATGGCTGCCACGGCTAATAATAGAACATAGAGGTAAAATGCAGTTTTTGGCTTATAACTCAAAAACTGAAGCATTAAGAGAAAATCTGACAGGGTTTAATTGTTTATCAGGTCAAGATCTATCTGCCCTGATGTTTTCACATGGATCGGACAACCCGTTGTTAGGTTACTGTCCTGAATTGGTAATTTTAAGGAAATTTTGCCGTTTTTTGTTATTATCTTGAATATTATTATAGATAGAGATAAACTGTATACAGCAATAACGTTCAGCAAAATAAGATCTACAAATAAGTTTTCATGACCAAAATAGTCAATTGACCCCGTAAGGAGTTATTGCCCTTTATAGTTAATTTTTAACATTTTTCATAAATTTTTGTAAATTTTTAGAAAATATTTTCCACTGTAATTACTGGGCCAAGTTCATTATAGATAGAGATAATTGTAGCAACAAGAATGTTCAGTAAAGTAAGATCTACAAACACATCACTATCACCAAAACACAATTATGTCATGAATTTATCCGTGTCCATTGTTTAATATGCACAAGACCAAGGTGAGCGACACAGGCTCTTTAGAGCCTCTAGTTCCTAAATCTTAGTAATCTTTTACAAAAATCTTCTCCTCTGAAACTACTGGGCCAAATTAATCCAAACTTGGCCACAATCATATTTGGGATATCTAGTTTAAAAAATGTGTGGCGTGACCCAGTCAACCAACCAAGATGGCCGCCATGGCTAAAAATAGAACATAGGGGTAAAATGCAGTTTTTGGCTTATAACTCAAAAACCAAAGCATTTAGAGCAAATCTGACAGCGGTATAAGTGTTTATCAGGTCAAGATCTATCTGTCCTGAAATTTCCAGATGAATCGGACAACCTGTTGTTGGGTTGCTGCCCCTGAATTTGTAATTTTAAGGAAATTTTGCTGTTTTTGGTTATTATCTTGAATATTATTATAGATAGAGATAAACTGTAAACAGCAATAATGTTCAGCAAAGTAAGATTTACAAATAAGTCAGCATGACCAAAATGGTCAGTTGACCCCTGAAGGAGTTATTGCCCTTTATAGTCAATTTTTAACCATTTTTTCGTAAATCTTGGTAATCTTTTACAAAAATCTTCTTCTCTGAAACTACTGGGCCAAATTAAACTAAACTTGACCACAGTCATCATTGGAGTAACTTGTTTAAAAAATGTGTGACGTGACCTGGCCAATCAACCAAAATGGCTGCCACGGCTAATAATAGAACATAGAGGTAAAATGCAGTTTTTGGCTTATAACTCAAAAACCGAAGCATTAAGAGAAAATCTGACAGGGTTTAATTGTTTATCAGGTCAAGATCTATCTGCCCTGATGTTTTCACATGGATCGGATAACCCGTTGTTAGGTTACTGTCCTGAATTGGTAATTTTAAGGAAATTTTGCCGTTTTTTGTTATTATCTTGAATATTATTATAGATAGAGATAAACTGTATACAGCAATAACGTTCAGCAAAATAAGATCTACAAATAAGTTTACATGACCAAAATAGTCAATTGACCCCTTAAGGAGTTATTGCCCTTTATAGGTAATTTTTAACATTTTTCATAAATTTTTGTAAATTTTTAGAAAATATTTTCCACTGTAATTACTGGGCCAAGTTCATTATAGATAGAGATAATTGTAGCAACAAGAATGTTCAGTAAAGTAAGATCTACAAACACATCACTATCACCAAAACACAATTATGTCATGAATTTATCCGTGTCCATTGTTTAATATGCACAAGACCAAGGTGAGCGACACAGGCTCTTTAGAGCCTCTAGTTGGTTATTATCTTGAATATTATTATAGATAGAGATAAACTGTTAACAGCAATAATGTTCAGAAAAGTTAGATTTACAAATAAGTCACATGACCGAAATGGTCAGTTGACCCCTTTAGGAGTTATTGCCCTTTATAGTCAATTTTTAACCATTTTTCGTAAATCTTAGTAATCTTTTACAAAAATCTTCTCCTCTGAAACAGTTTGGCCAAATTAATCCAAACTTGGCCACAATCATCTTTGGTGTATCTAGTTTAAAAAATGTGTCCGGTGACCCGGCCATCCAACCAAGATGGCCGCCATGGCTAAAAATAGAACATAGGGGTAAAATGCAGTTTTTGGCTTATAACTCAAAAACCAAAGCATTTAGAGCAAATCTGACATGGGTTAAATTGTTTATCAGGTCATAATCTATCTGCCCTGAAATTTTCAGATGAATCGGACAACCCGTTGTTGGGTTGCTGCCCCTAAATTGGTAATTTTAAGGAAATTTTACTGTTTTTGGTTATTATCTTGAATATTATTATAGATAGAGATAAACTTTAAACAGCAATAATGTACAGCAAAGTAAGATTTACAAATAAGTCAACATGACTGAAATGGTCAATTGACCCCCTAGGGAGTTATTGTCCTTTATAGTCAATTTTTAACAATTTTTATAAAATTTGTAAATTTTTACTAACATTTTCCACTGAAACTACTGGGCCAAGTTTATTATAGATAGAGATAACTGTAAGCAGCAAGAATGTTCAGTAAAGTAAGACGTACAAACACATCACCATCACCAAAACACAATTTTGTCATGAATCCATCTGCTTCCTTTGTTTAATATTCACATAGACCAAGGTGAGCGACACAGGCTCTTTAGAGCCTCTAGTTTTTAAGTTCATTAGACCACATTCATTCTGTGTCAGAAACCTATGCTGTGTCAACTATTTAATCACAATCCAAATTTAGAACTGAATCCAGCTTGAATGTTGTGTCCATACTTGCCCCAACCGTTCAGGGTTCAACCTCTGCGGTCGTATAAAGCTGCGCCCTGCGGAGCATCTGGTTAGATCTTACTATGCTGAACATTATTGCTGTTTACAGTTGATCTCTATCTGTAATAATATTCAAGATAATAACCAAAAACAGCAAAATTTCCTGAAAATTACCAATTCAGGGGCAGCAACCCAACAACAGGTTGTCCAATTCATCTGAAAATTTCAGGACAGATAGATCTTGACCTGATAAACACTTTTATCCCTGTAAGATTTGCTCTAAATGCTTTGGTTTTTGAGTTATAAGCCCAAAAACTGCATTTTACCCCTATGTTCTATTTTTAGCCATGGCGGCCATTTTGGTTGGTTGGCCGGGTCACCGGACACATTTTTAAAACTAAATACCCCAATAATGATTGTGGCCAAGTTTGTTTTAATTTGGCCCAGTAGTTTCAGAGGAGAAGATTTTGTAAAAGATTACTAAGATTTACGAAAAATGGTTAAAAATGGACTATAAAGGGCAATAACTCCAAAAGAGGTCAACTGACCATTTCGGTCATGTTGACTTATTTGTAAATCTTTCTTTGCTGAACATTATTGCAGTTTACAGTTTATCTCTATCTATAATAATATTCAAGATAACCAAAAACAGCAAAGTTTCCTTAAAATTATCAATTCAGGGGCAGCAACCCAACAACGGGTTGTCCGATTCATCTGAAAATTTCAGGGCAGATAGATCTTGACCTGAAATACAATTTTACCCCATGTCAGATTTGCTCTAAATGCTTTGGTTTTTGAGTTATAAGCCAAAAACTGCATTTTACCCCTATGTTCTATTTTTAGCCATGGCGGCCATCTTGGTTGGTTGGCCTTGTCACGCCACACATTTTTTAAACTAGATACCCCAATGATGGCCAAGTTTGGTTTAATTTGGCCCAGTAGTTTCAGAGGAGAAGATTTTTGTAAAAGTTAACAGACGACGCCGGACGACGACGGACGACGGACGCAAAGTGATGAGAAAAGCTCACTTGGCCCTCTGGGCCAGGTGAGCTAAAAATGAAACATTTTTCACTAATTGTTCCTTTTTTTTTGTTTGTTGTTGTTACATTTAAGTCCCCCATTTATGTATCCATCTTTATGTTTTAAGTACTTTGAACAGAGACACAAGCATATTATAATAAATCCTTACTATATTTTGTATAAGCATGTATATTTTGAAATCATTGTAGAAGTTTCTTAATCACAATATGTATATGATTTTTTATACGACCGCAAAAATTGAAATTTTTTGGTCGTATATTGGTATCACGTTGGCGTTGTCGTCGTCCGTAGTCATCGTCGTCGGCGTCTGAAGACTTTTGGTTTTCGCACTATAACTTTAGTATAAGTGAATAGAATTCTATGAAATTTTAACACAAGGTTTATGACCATAAAAGGAAGGTTGGAATTGATTTTGGGAGTTGAGGTCCCAACAGTGTAGGAATTAGGGGTCAAAAAGGGCCCAAATAAGCATTTTTCTTGGTTTTCGCACCATAAGTAAATAGAAATCTATGAAATCTATGAAATTTAAACACAAGGTTTATGACCAGGGTTTCCCCTGGGTCAATTATTTTTTTCGCCACCTCTTTCTCCAAAACAATATATTTTTCGCCACTTTATTATTTTTTTCGCCAAGTAACATAAATATATTTTTCGTTTAAAATTTACCTTTTTTTCTACCCTTTTCCCTCAAATAAGATGATTTTGCCCCATTGTATCTATAATTATTCTCTCAAACTTATTTTAGAGTCTACATTTTAATGAATAAACACTAAACATTTACCTAAAACAACAGAATTTTTTTTTAACTTAGTAAAAAGGAAAAATATTCATTGTATTTTAAACAACTTTTCTAAATGAGAGGGCCACTATACTTTTAATAATGAAGAATATATAAGTCCTGGAATATAACACAATTAATGGACAAATTTTGATCATATAATACCAGTATAGTTAGTAGTAGGGGAAGTTTCTTTAAAAGAAAAAATACTAAATAAACAAGATGGAGGAAAATAAATCGTTATATTATATTTCTGTCGCCAAATTCTTTCACCAATGACGAATTTTAATCGCCACACTTATTATTTTTTTCGCAAATTTCGAAAATGGCGACCGCCAGCGGAAACCGTGTTTGGTTGGGATTGATTTTGGGAGTTTTGGTCCCAACAGTTTAGGAATAAGGGGCCCAAAGGGTCCAAAATTAAAGTTTATTTGAATTCATCAAAAATTGAATAATTTTGGTTTTTTGATATGCCGAATCTAACTGTGTATGTAGATTCTTAATTTTTGGTCCCATTTTCAAATTGGTCTACATTAAGGTCCAAAGGGTCCAAAATAAAACTAAGTTTGATTTCAACAAAAATTGAATTATTGGGGTATTTTGATAAGCTGAATCTAAACATGTACTTAGATGTTTTTTTATGGGCCCAGTTTTCAAGTTGGTCCAAATCGTGGTCCAAAATTAAACTTTGTTTGATTTCAACAAAAACTGAATCCTTGGGGTTCTTTGATATGCTGAATCTAAACATGTACTTATAATTTTTATTATGGGCCCATGCAGTTTTCAAGTTTGTCCAAATCGTGGTCCAAAATTAAACTTTGTTTGATATCATCAAAAATTGAATCCATGGGGTTCTTTGATATGCTGAATCTAAACCTGTGTTTAGATTTTTGATTATAGGCCCAGTTTTCAAGTTGGTCCAAATTGGGGTCCAAAATTAAACTTTGTTTGATTTCAACAAAAATTGTATATATGGGGGTCTTTGATATATGCTTAATCTAACCATGTATTTAGATTTTTGATGTTTGGGCCCGGTTATCAGATTGGTCCACATTGAGGTCTAAAGGGTCCAAAATTGAACTTTATTTGATTTCATCAAAAATTGAATTCTTGGGGTTCTTTGATATGCTGAATCTAACCATGTATTTATAAGATTTTGGATATTGGACCATAATAGGTAATGTCCAATTTAAAATTTAAAGTTTTTAAGTTTAAGTTCTTAGACCACATTCATTATGTGTCAGAAACCTGTGTTGTGTCAATTATTTAATCACAATCCAAATTCAGAGCTGTATCAAGCTTGAATGTTGTGTCCATACTTGCCCCAATGTTCAGGGTTCGAACTCTGCGGTCGTATAAAGCTACCTGCGGAGCATCTGGTTATAAGAGAATTTTACAAATCATCCCTAGGAGTGAAGACAATTGCTTCATTGTGTTTAAGATTTATATTGTTATAATTTAATTTTGGATGTAACGCATCTTCTGATTGTCTGACGTTATTTTGTTTTCAGCCCATAGACATAATTTAGTCATGTGACCGTGACGTCATCAAAGTTTTTTCATGGTTTTCTACAGTTTAAAATGGAATTTAGAATTAAATTATAAGAAATGACTGTAATATTTTTTTCTGTCTATTCGAAATAACATAAAAAATGTGGTGCACACTGTTAAATAACCTGCTACGCACGTTATTCAGTGTGCACCAAATTTTTTATGTTATTTCTTCATAGACAGAAAAAATATTGCAGTCATTCCTTAATTGTTTTCTATACAATATTTTGTATTGAAGTTTAAAAATAAAGTTTATAACACTGAAATTATGTTGGGTATAAATGTCGATCCGTCAGTAAGAAAGTAACTCATCAGTATGATAAAATTAGAAAAAAGCCACATTGTTTTTCTTTTATGGGTTATTAAACTTTGCTTGAAATATTTACAGGGAAATGGAGAAGATTTTTTCAGCTGCCGCTTGTTTGAATGCTTCATTTCTATTACCGTAAGTAGCAGCACACACATTTATGGAATGCCACATCTGCCTAATGACAACGATAATCACATATAGGGTTGAGATATAACAAGAAACAAATTTTCTTTACCATAACTATACACATTTCACTATACTTCTCTGTCAATTAACTAAATCACATAATAGCATAATGGAACAACAAATCAGTATGAAAAGTTGGCTCCATGTTATATCAAATATTTTTCAGATATCTTCGTGGCAATGTAAAATGACAGAATATTATTAAATGATAAGAGCAAATCAGCCCTAATACGGATAAATCAGCATGTGCAATACTGATAACGTTCCACTTTCGATATAAATCAAGAGTTCATATTGCTTTTGGAACAGGACCAATACGGATAAAAGCTGTATTGGCCCATGGGCTAATACAAGACGTTAACTTCAGGTTTTTAATTTTCTAACGCCATTACTTAACTTTGGGGGTAATGTTATACATTTTACATTTGTGTAATCATAAAATAAAAAGGTTAAATGATGTGCAATGTTTTGTAACGTCTTGAAGTCTTGAAACAGAAATAATTCACAGCCTTTTCGAGTACGTCTTTCGAAAACAGAATACAGAAACAGCAAGTTAATAACACTATAGTATAAAAACATAACTCCTTGTTATATCAAAAGGTCTCTATAGTATATGGACTTATCAAATGAGTAGAAAACAAGTGTCATAATAATAAACAATTCCTGATTTGGTTACAGCATTTCTTTATGAAGAATGGTTGAAACCTTGTTTCATAGTTAGCTCACCCTCTGACTTGTACAACAGTCACACAACACTACAACAATGTGTGAACAAAACAAACAGACATGAAATTTATCTTAGTTATTTAGCAAAGTGATATAGAAAATTGACAGAGTACTACAAAAAAAAAATGTACAGTGAAATGTCTTAATTATAATGGTATAGAAAATTTGCATTCGATCATGATAGGATTATCGTTATCATAGGGCAACTCTGGTGTTCCAAACACATATACATATATGTAACAAATAGATGTTGAAACTTCTGCTTGATGATGCTTTTAATTTTCAATGTGAATGATCAAACAAAAAGTATCACATGCAGAATAACCTGATATTTGGACAGCATACCAACTGTCATGAGTTGTAAAAATTGTGAGCATATTAAGGTACTGTCAGATACCTATTTTCTTTTTAGTTCACCCCGCCCAACTGGCCAAGTGAGCTATTGTAGTTATGACGTCTTTTGACATGTTTTCAGTCATGAACACATTGGCCTGTGTCTGGAGATACATATCTGTCTTTATTTTCTTTAACGCAAATGGCTTGCCTATCCCAAACAACCGACTTGTGGTATCACAACCAGTCATGGCATGAAGAAATGGAAGCTGGTGACATAGTTCAACGCCGATTACTAATTTTGTTTTGGATATATCCCATATTTTATGTGCATTTGTTGTTGCTTGTTTATCTGATGTAAAATATATGGGGTTTTGGTCTTGTTTGGCATGATGACAAAGCAAAATTAGCAAGTCCGTATCTTCTCCAAATACAATCACTTCTTCGGCAAATGATTTTGCGACAGCTGTCTGTACTATGAGTAAATCAGCATCATCTTCAGCCTGAATAGCATCAATTCCATTTTCGATAAATGTATCTTTCAGGAGGTTTACAAAACGCTGTTTATTAGCATCGTTTGCAAGGAATGTTTCTTTCTTCACACGAAGTGGCATATCTTTCGTGAAGGTCACTACATTTGAAACAATACCTTTACTTCGCCTCATATGAGTAATATCTTTAGTAGAGTGGTTGTCATACCCATCCAGAACAATTGTAGACGATCTAAATTTCTTTTTAACATGGTCCACATACTTTGAACATATCTGGGAGAATGTCCAAGGGACTCTGTGAAGAAGGGACCCACCATCAATGACATGAGCAATAGAAGCTGATACAGGAAGTTCAGTAGACTGACAAGTTCCAGAATTCTAATGTAGACTTGGTTGCTTGTCGTAAAAAACCATTCGACTCAAACATTGATGAGGGGAAGCTCGAGAGCTCAAAATTAAATAACTCTGCCATATTGTTCAAATGTTCCTGACCAGCCGTTGTTAGTCTTTGGAACATCAGCTGGGGATCTACTTGCGGTGTCTGTATAATGTTGGTATTAGTAGGTCTTTTTGCGTCTAACGGAATGGCCTGGCATTTCTTTTTAAATGAAAATTCTGTAACAAGTTGTTCAGACATTGATACTAATATTTTATCACCAATTTCTTTTGCATTATCAGAGTTAGCTTCATCGTTTACTCTCAATATTTCGCAGTGATTTATCTTCTGTAAACGGACTTCTTTCCTTCAAAAATTCATGAAGCGTTACAATGTCGTTGTGATCTTTTTCTTTTCTGGTCTTAGTTGACTCAACATGCTGATTGCTTGATTTATATCCTGCGCCTGTTACTTGTTGCATCGCATTGTTATATTCTGCACATACTGGCATTGCTAGTAACCATTGTGTCCTTTGAGCTTCTCCCATTCCTCTCCCTCTTGTTAATCTCCCAGTGGATTTAATGCTTCTCATAAGGACCTGTTCTATGATCAAATCTGTAGACAATCCTGCCCATAGTCGATCACTCCTACGTATAACATGATGTCCACACATAAAATGAGTATATACATCTGGATGTTCTGTTTTTAGGTTAATCATCTGTGTGAGATAAATATGAGCCGATTTTGTATACAGATTATGGCCAGCAGCAGCTAAGTATGGTAGCATTTCCTGAATTGACGTCAAATGCAGTTCCCAGTCACCAGTTCTTTCAGCCAAGAGAAATCGTTTAAGAATTGCAACCATTTCGCAAAATGACAACCATAAGCTAGAAGTCCTCGATTCCTTTAAATGCTTTTTTTTACTCCCCAATTCTTTTTCAATTGCTTTCAAAGCGTCATGATTCACTGCGGTTTCTACTGGTATCTGCTTGTTTAGTAGTTTGTCTAACAATTGACCTTCCTCCGTCAAAATACTGTTGGATAGTGGAATATCAGTATGCTCTGTTTCCTCATTTGTTTTATTTATTTCAAACAATTCCTCTGTAATCAACCAGTGTAAGGCGATGTCAACCAACATAAAATCTCTAACACAGCGTGAAACGGCTTTCCCACTTATTATGTGGTTCACTGCATTTGGAGCATAGACTAACTCCAATACCTCCTTTAAACCCGATCCTGACATGAGTCGACCTATACTCCCAAGAAAGCTCATTTCTGTATGGAATCCGCCAAGTCTAACAACAACATTTTTGCATTCTTCACCACAAGTTATCATCAAAGCTTTCCAGTATAAAGGTTGGTCAAAGGTGATGACAGGAGTTCTGTTATGATACGAAGCTTCTTTTGACACAAATTTTAATGTAGAATAAACACAAGACATGTCACTAGGGTTTGAGTCTATCATTGGGAGGAATGTTACATTTGACAACCCAGGGTTGTTCCCACTGCAAACCATTTGCATTAACCCAGACCATCCGGGCATTGGAGATTTTAACGGCCACAAAACTTTCATCAAAATATCAAGTTTCCATGTTGTGTTGATTTTTCTAAGTTCTTGGACTTTTTGAAATCTAAGAGATGTGAAGGAATTTCCAAGCTAATTGGAATTGTAATGAAACACATTAATATGGCCAGCTGATACCAATTCATCAGTAGTTAACTCAACTCTTGAGATTTCATTTGGTGGTTTTATAACGCCAGGTGTTGTACATGAAATGATTCCCATGCCATGGAATGTATTATTGCCATCGATTGTGTCAATGTTGTGATCAACATTGTCGGCCACAAATTGAAGGGAGTGCGATTGATCAAGTGGATCGTCTGTGTCCTGGTTTCTGGCTACAACTGCTGAAGATTCGAACTTTTGGACTTCCGAATACGAAGAACAAAATCCCATGCTGTTTAGGGTTTCAATTAAAAATCGTGAGCCAAATATATGGTGTAATTGAACAGCAAGACCGATCTGTAATGGCTGAATTGTTAAGCGTGGTCTAGCTGCCTGTACAATGGCTTGTCCTATTGAGTAAACCTGCAGATCTGAGTCCTTCTTTGAGAATATGATTTGTAAGAAATTTACAATACTTTTGGGAACAGAATCGCCTGCAGACAAAATAGCATCTGTACTCGGATAGAATTGTTTGTTGATAGGCATAGAGCGAATATCATTTTTGATTAAAGCTGCTGCTGCTTTCAATATAGCATTCTTGTTTTCTTCTTCCGATTTCTGAGCAGCAGATTCTTTGTAGAAGGAATGTAGTATTGTGGAGGCATTTTGTTGAAATGTTACAACATTTGGTTTTCCATTTATTTCAGTAATGACAATTGATGATCCATAATGCTCTTTAAGTTTACATTTCATATAGAATGGGCTATCATCTCCACAAAGCGTCTGCATTCTTTCAATTAATTTTGAGATTGTAACTTGTTCGTCATCATTTCCCTCTAAGTATCTTGTCACTTCTAGAAAATTCTCATATGCTTTTGAAGGTCTTCCTCTACTACATTGATCTTTATCTATTTTGCTTGGTGAGAATACCTGAGGGAAACCTGTATTTGTACGGAAATTAATACTGCATACCTTATGATATACAGCATCTGCAGCGTGAAGATCCCTAGCAAATGCTATTCTCCCTTTTATTCTTATAGCCCATTCGTCATTCCTTTCATCACAAATCTGTTCAATACTTTTTTGAAATTCTGTCGTTCGAACAGCATGGACCTCAAATGTTTTTCTTTTTGCAGCATTTTCAATGACAGAAGCTCCACAGAATAGGCAATCGTCTTTAAAGTCAAATTGTTTTTCAGAACGAAGAATAGGTGGTTCATTAACTGGCTCTGATGGCTTCCTTTTTAGAGCATTAATTGAATTAACGTTTGTATATGTTCTTCTGCATTGCTCATGTACAATTTGTCCAGATTTTGTCACGATGTTAGCTCCTCTTTCTTTACTTGCAATATTTATTCGTATGCTGCCTTTTTCTCTTAATTTAACTGTTTGGTTCTCATCATTGGTATCCTTTTTGCATATTGCACATACTTCTTGTGTGATGGTGATTTCTGTAAATGAAAAAAACACAATATATTATTTATATAATATACGAGTTTAAACTTGCAGGGAAAAAACATTTATTTGTTTAATTTAAAGGTAAAAACCTACATTTATAACTTAGAATATGATATCACTAAAAACATGAATGATAGCAAGGTGTTTTTGAAGTATACACTGCATCTTCCTTTCGTTGTAATCTGAATAATTATTTGATAACAACTGTTAAGTACACATACAACTCTAAATTATAAAAAAAAAGTATAAGAAAAAAAGCGAACAATAAAGTTAATAAAACATCCTGATTGTTGTCATATTTCAGTAAATTTAAATCTGTTTTTAAATAGTAAACATTTGTGTTTAAAATATTGATAAAATTACTTAACATACTCACAATACAGATTTTGCTGTTTCTTTTAATGCAGAGAACGATTAATCCCGTTATTTGTGTTATTGACTATATTTTTGTCCCGAACGGTGTTCCATACATTTTTTTTATTATGATACGACGTCTTTAGGATGTATCAATATTTTACTAATTTGTATTTATAATCACATAACTATACTCTATGGTGATACTAAATATTTTTTAAGAGTGATTTATTTCTTGTATAAGTGTATTTAGTGATTTGCATTTGATAAACAAACAGTTTTCACCGACGGAAAATATTGTCAACAAAACATGAATTTATTACACATCGGAGGGTACTTTCATGGTAAATGTAAATGTGCAAGGACAAATAAATCTAAATTTTAATATTATAAAAACAAATAAGTTTTATTACCATCCATATGCACATTTATTCTGATTGTTATTTGTTTTCGTCTGCTATTTGTTCAATGATCTTCAATATAAAGGTAAGAACGTCGTTTATTAATTGTGTACGGAAGGCAACTGCAAACCACAAAATGTAAGCGAAAGTGACCGAATTTATTTTATCAATTTAAGCACTTTCCGCAACTTATATTTTTCTATAGTTTTAATATGTTGTTAATAAAAAGTAACTGACTTGATTTTCGAACTTTGTGTTGCAATTAGTTGCAGGTTATTCACTAGATTGACTAGACTATATCCAACGTCGACGGAAAGCAAGCCCTTAGAAACGACCGTTGTTGCTACTTTCTTAAGACAACAATGGGACTGATATTAAAACCCGCCATTCTTAAATTGCGTTAATTTCGCGGAATTTTTTTTTGGCGCCAATTTGGAAGTTTATCTTTTTTTTTCAGTTTCCTATTTGCCATTAGGGTCTGAAATAGATTTATTTCGATTTGATAAGCCTGGAGTTTATTATCAAAAGGAAAAAAAAATCTCAAACATGTCAAATTGACCGTCTTTTAAAGATCCCGTAATGCCGTTGATCGTCGTTTAAAATTATTTTCTTCTATTTTTCACAGATTAACAAAGACTATATATATGTACTATACAAACAATTAATAAGACGTATCTCAAAATTTAAAAAAAGCATCAAGTATAACGTTCTTTTACCCCTTGTTTGTTTGAAAAAGTAATGGCGAGATCAGCTGTGAATATTTGACCGGATTAACTATTCTCTTCAAGTCAGTGAAATGTATGACTTAACTAAAACAAGGTAAGGAAATCTTATACTGTCTTTGCACAACCTTAACTGCTTTAGATGACTGACATAAAACACATTCGTTGTTTACAATAATATATATTTTTTGGTGATATTAAAAGGAATCCTGCAAAAGTAAATGAGAAAGTATTGTCCTAAATTTGAACTTATGCAGCCAACAACCATCTGATTTTTTGGTGGGGGTAGGGGGTGGTGGCTATTGATTGTTTCCAATTTTTGGATAAACAATTCCAATTTTTGGATAAAAAATAATTTGTTTTTGACCCTGAGAAAAAAATATTGTTTGTTTTACCCTCAGCTGCCATTAAATGAAATTCTAAAATTGAAAGAGAAGAATTGTTTTCAACTTGTCTGGAAAAAAAACCATAGTCCCCCCTGATTTCCTTTTATAAATTTAAAATAATGAAGATTTTACATTCAGAATACTTTCATTATGATCTCTTTTAAGTTTAAATGAAAAAGGTAGGACCAACTTGCAAGTGTCAGTAATGAAAAGGAATTCCTGTTTTTTTATCATTTTAATAACTGTCTTGATCCATTATTCATGAATATTTAGACTACCCCTTATATAGATTGAGTAGACATTTATTTCTGTGTTAAAATAATTTGGTTGCAGCAGTAAAAATACTTACCAAAACATGAATATTAAATTAACTCTTGGAATATTAAATTAATATTAAATTATTAACCCTATTATGGCACATAGGGACACATAGGGCCTATTCCACTGGGACTGAGTTCTGAAAAGTGATAAAATGTGTTTCTCTATTTTTTTGGCACATGTTTACAGTATCAAAATATATTTAATAAGATAATTTTTAATAATATCCACATGTAAATAACAGCATATGGTGCTTGATATAACAATAGTTTGTTCATGATAGTGTCAAACAAAGGGACGTAACTCGTGAATTAACGTCGGCCCCGCTTCGTCAAAAATATCGACACATCGAAGTGGCACATTTGCGTGTCTTAGCATATCAACTGGCACAAATTTGACATATCATAGTCCAAGTTATGTTACATAACATAATTTAAATTCAGCATAGCTTCCCGAGAAGTTAAGGGCATACGATACAGTTACAGGGGAGATAATGACGTTGCTAACGTAAAATGTTATTTTCGCGACGTCAAACTGTGACATATCGGGAAAAGATGCATTTTTCGACTGATTTTTATCATTCAAACTTATTTAATTTGAAAACGAGTTCATGGACCCCTATTTTTCAAAACAGCAATTTGTTTCATTTTGCAGGGAGATTATGTGACACAAATTTTATAAAACTGTAAATAGAGGATTTTTTTTAACTTTGATAATCATGCAGCAAAAAATGACGTATTTTCCTCAATTCATGAACATTTGATAAATATGAGTTATTTCTGAATAAAAAATGCATATTTTTTTAGGATACTTATAAAAAACAGAAATTACCGATTATTTAACAAAAAACAATTTGTGTTTATTTCTTATAACAAAAAAGTTATGTCTTTCTTTCGAAAAAGAAATTATGGCCACAAATCTGAATTTTGAGCAAATATACAAAATTTCGACCTCATTTTACTCAAAAAGTAGCACATGAAGGTATATTTTTTATTACATATTTGATTTAATCAGGTAAAAAATAGCCTATATGCAAATTTTCACGAACTTGTAAATACAGGATCAAAACTGTATCGTATGCCCTTAAGAAAGAAAATTACGATTTTAATTTTCTGTGACCAATTTTTTTCGTCAACACCTTGACTTTGATGACACATTTTGAGAGAAAAAAATGAGTTCAATCCATAATTGAGTTGAGTAATATATTTCTTATATACTCAAGAATGTTCACTTAAAAGGAAATTAGTTTTAATTCATGCAAAAAACTACAAATTCCATAAAACGAGCTTCACTTGTTTTGGTAAAAAAATGCCCATATATGGTAATCACATGACGTCCATTGTTGCTTTAAGAAATGAGGTCAAACCGGGGTCAGCTTTCCGACTGTACTTATGACGTTATCTTGTACTTTAGTCATCAATACACATTCATACAGTTTAGACGTCTTTCTTATTACATATGCAGTTTTAGTAAAACCACTTTACGATAATAGAGAATAACAGGCAAAATTTATAAAGAAAATAGAAATAAATTGGAAATGCGTACATGTCCATGGTACTCAAATATATGCATGTGCTTACATATATATGATATTATATCATGTATATAGGGCAGAGCTATCCAAAGTAGCCGGTAGATATAACATTTGGTAAAGGGACACTTCAGTTACAGAACAGAAACCAATTACAAATTTTAACAAGTTACATACATGTGTGAAAACAAACTAGCTGGCCATACGGTATGGGCTTTTCTCATTGTTAACGGACGTACGGTGACCTATAGTTGTTAATTTCTGTGTTAGTCTCTTCAACTTGTGGACAGTTGTCTCATTGGCAATCATACCAACTCTTCTTTTTGAATAAAATTTATAATGTTGGATGTTGAGGGGATATACATGTTACTATTTTTGTTTAAATATAATGTACCCCGTAATGTCCACACGTTTTTATACGACCGCAAAAATTTTAATTTTTTGGTCGTATATTGCTATCACGTTGGCGTCGTCGTCCTGCGTCGTCGTCGTCGTCGTCGTCGTCGTCGTCGTCGTCATCGTCGTCGTCATCGTCCGAATACTTTTAGTTTTCGCACTCTAACTTTAGTAAAAGAGAATAGAAATCAATGAAATTTTAACACAAGGTTTATGACCACAAAAGGAAGGTTGGGATTGATTTTGGGAGTTTTGGTCCCAACATTTTAGGAATTAGGGGCCAAAAAGGGCCCAAATAAGCATTTTCTTGGTTTTCGCACTATAACTTTAGTTTAAGTGAATAGAAATCTATGAAATTTTGACACAAGGTTTATGACCACAAAAGGAAGGTTGGGATTGATTTTGGGAGTTTTGGTTCCAACAGTTTAGGAATTAAGGGCCAAAAAAGGGCCCAAATAAGCATTATTCTTGGTTTTCGCACAATAACTTTAGTATAAGTAAATAGAAATCAATGAAATTTTAACACAAGGTTTATGACCACAAAAGGAAGGTTGGGATTGATTTTTGGAGTTAAGGCCACAACAGTTTATGAATTAGGGGCCAAAAAGGGGCCCAAATAAGCATTATTTTTGGTTTTTGCACCATAACTTTAGTATAAGTAAATAGAAATCTATGAAATTTAAACACAAGGTTTATGACCATAAAAGGAAGGTTGGGTTTGATTTTGGGAGTTTTGGTCCTAACAGTTTAGGAATAAGGGGCCCAAAGGGTCCAAAATTGAACTTTGTGTGATTTCATCAAAAATTGAATAATTGGGGTTCTTTGATATGCCCAATCTAACTATGTATGTAGATTCTTAATTTTTGGTTCCGTTTTCAAATTGGTCTACATTAAGGTCCAAAGGGTCCAAAATTAAACTTAGTTTGATTTTAACAAAAATTGAATCCTTGGGGTTCTTTGATATGCTGAATTTAAAAATGTACTTAGATTTTTATACGCCCGGGACGGGACGTATTATGGTATACCGTTGTCCGTCCGTCTGTCCGTCCGTCCGTCTGTCCGTCCGTCGTCCACACTTCGGACAATAACTCAAAAACACCTACACCAATTTCCATGAAACTTTAGTGAATTGTTTATATCTATTGACGTAAGCTCCCTTTCGTTTTTTTTTTATTTCAGATTTTAAGTTTTTGATTTATGGGGCTTTATTCATAAAAAAAGGGGGGATTTTCAACACTTCGGACAATAACTTAAAAAGGCTTTCACCAATGTCCATGAAACTTTGGTAAATTGTTTATATCTATTGATGTAAGCTCCCTTTCGTTTTTTTTTAATTTCAGATTTTAAGTTTTGGATTTATGGGGCTTTATTCATAAAAAGGGGGGATTTTCAACACTTCGGACAATAACTCAAAAATGCTTTAACCAATGTCCATGAAACTTTGGTGAATTGTTTATATCTATTGATGTAAGCTCCCTTTCGTTTTTTTTTAATTTCAGATTTAAAGTTTTGGATTTATGGGGCTTTATTCATAAAAAAAAGGGTGATTTTTAACACTTCGGACAATAACTCAAAAAGGCTTTCACCAATGTCCATGAAACTTTGGTGAATTGTTTATATCTATTGATGTAAGCTCCCTTTCAATTTTTATAAATTTCAGATTTTAAGTTTTGGATTTATGGGGCTTTATTCATAAAAAAAAGGGTGATTTTTAACACTTCGGACAATAACTCAAAAAGGCTTTCACCAATGTCCATGAAACTTTGGTGAATTGTTTATATCTATTGATGTAAGCTCCCTTTCAATTTTTTTAAATTTCAGATTTTAAGTTTTGGATTTATGGGGCTTTATTCATAAAAAAAAGGGTGATTTTTAACACTTCGGACAATAACTCAAAAAGGCTTTCACCAATGTCCATGAAACTTTGGTGAATTGTTTATATCTATTGATGTAAGCTCCCTTTCAATTTTTATAAATTTCAGATTTTACATTTCCGTGTTATGAATTTTTATGCTTAAAAAAGGGGGGATTTTTCCAATTTTGGGACAATAACTAACACTTTCACAAAATTTTATGTATGGATGAAAAATTAAAGACAACAAACTTAGTTAAATTTGAGGTAGCCTTAATAGTGCCAATTTTTTTGTGCATTTTTATTTATTATTTGGGGGGGGGGGGGGGGGTATTTGACAGGGCTCACACTATTTCTAGTTGATCATATAAATTCATTTAAAGCATAAAAGACAAGTTAAAAGAGCAACGGGCGTATCATGCGCTAAAGCGCAGCCCTTTATTAATTATTGGCCTAGTTTTCAAGTTGGTCCAAATGGGGGTCCAAAATTAAACTTTGTTTGATTTCATCAAAAATTGAATAAATGGGTTCTTTGATATGCCAAATCTAACTGTGTATGTAGATTCTTAATTTTTGGTCCAGTTTTCAAATTGGTCTACATTAAGGTCCAAAGGGTCCAAAATTAAACTAAGTTTGATTTTAACAAAAATTAAATTCTTGGGCTTATTTGATATGCTTTATCTAAATATGTACTTTGATTTTTGATTATGGGCCCAGTTTTCAAGTTGGTCCAAATCAGGATTCCATATCAAGTATTGTGCAATAGCAAGAAATTTTCAATTGCACAGTATTGCACAATAGCAAGAAATATCTAATTGCACAATATTGTGCAATAGCAATTAATTTTCAATTGGAGTTATCTTTCTTTGTATAGAATAGTAGTTGATAATATATGTTGGAAATTTGCCAGACATGACTGATGTCATTTTCTATTTTTATTTGCCAATAACTTTATGTAAATAACTTCATTGGAAATTTGCCAATGTAAAATGTTGCTGATGAAGCTTTTTTTCCTTATCTTATCTAAAATGTTTTTAGATAATGTATGTTGGACATTTGCAAGACATGACTATGATGTCATTTTCTATTTTTATTTGCCAATAACTTTATGTAAATAACTTCATTGGAAATATGCCAATATAAAATGTTGCTGATGAAGTTTTTTTTATTGTTTTATACAATAAACAATGTATATTCAATTTTACTACCAACCAATCTTTACCATTCAGTGATAACAAGCACTTTATTTTACATTTTAATATTTTATGATGTATTTAAAAGAGTAGTTATTGTTGCAAACTCCATTAGAAATTTGAATTGATATCAGTTTTGGAAAAAGGGAAACGGGGATGTGAAAAAAAAGGGGGGGGGGTTAAATTTTTCTCATTTCAGATTTCATAAATAAAAAGAAAATTTCTTCAAACATTTTTTTGAGAGGATTAATATTCAACAGCATAGTGAATTGCTCAAAGGCAAAAAAAAAACTTTTAAGTTCATTAGACCACATTCATTCTGTGTCAGAAACCTATGCTGTGTCAACTATTTAATTTTAGATTTAAAAAGTTTGAAGAAGAAATCTTTAATTGATTTGTAAAATCTTGACATTTGTTTTGTGTAAAAAAAAACCCATGTAATGTCAAAAATTTGATCACAATCCAAATTCAGAGCTGTATCACGCTTGAATGTTTTGTCCATACTTGCCCCAACTGTTCAGGGTTCGACCTCTGCGGTCGTATAAAGCTGCGCCCTGCGGAGCACCTGGTTGTTATTGCAGACTATGTCGTAAAGGTTTTGCTCATGGTTGAATGCTGTACGGTGAACAATAGTTGTTAACTTCTAGGTCGTTAGGTCACGCGTAACTGGTGGTCTCATTGACAATCATACAGGTTTAAATAACTAATAATGCTAACTTTTAAAGACAGAAAGAATTGTTACCAGCTGAGGATGAGCACAAAGATTGCTTCTTTGTCATACGATTAATTTTTGATTGTGAATGTACAATTTGTAGATTAGAAAGACAGAAGTGTGGAACAATAATGATATAAAAAAAAAATCAAAATTAAAATTTTACAAATTAGAACCGTACAGAATCCGGACTGTTAAAATGTTTACATTGTAGTAAATTACGTCAAATTGAGATTAACATAATTTATATTTTTACAATTCTGTACATAATGGTACATAGAACCTTAGTAAAACTTAAACAACTTTTAATTTGAACTGGTACCTTAATTGTGTACTCATGCAGATATAAATTGAACAATATAAAAAGAACATTTTTTATATACAGTGTATGACCCTTTGTACTATAGTAAAATCCAAACAATGCAGCGCACCGCACGAATGAGCACTTCTTCAAATCTTACCACTTCTCCCTATCAGTCTCAAAAAGGAGTCACCTTTCCCTATAATTCTGAAGTAGTGTGAGCCCTGCATACTGTACATTTTGGCAAATAAATAATGTTAAGCTATACTTCGAAGAAGTTTGAAAAATGAATCATTCACTGTTATAAAAAAAAAAACAATGGCACAATCTTTTTCTTTGTTGGGTTTTGGGTATTTTCATTCTGATGACGATTCAGGAAGTATTTATCGACCTTGACTGGCTTTACAAAATATATTCTAATAATCTCTTCCTTTAAATTGTTATGGAGAAACACGCTTTATTGGAATCAAATATCAGACATGGAGAACAAGAACTTGTAAACTTTTAAACAAAAATAGTGACATTTGCTTTCTTTCTAAAGTTTACCACCTTATAAACAATGATAACAACACAATTTGTGTACTTCATAGATAAACATTTAGTCATCAACTTTGAAAATAATTTTTTAATATTAAAAACAAGATGTGGTATACTTGCCAATGAGACAAGAGGCCAAATGACACATTAATTAAGATGACAGAGGCATATTATTGAAGAAAACTGATGTAATCACCTATTACATGCAGATAACAATAAACTGAATAGCTATATAAATATCAATGGTCTCGTTATAGCCAAAAAACAGAAGGGCGCTGCGCCCTAGGTGCCTTCAGCGTCGCCCTTCTGCCCTGACGCCTTTTTCAGAAACCCCTGTGTGCCATTTCGGCATAATTATATAAGAGTGTTAATTACTGTACTTTAAGGATCAAAATTTTCTTTGAACATACCATACAAAATATATTGCAAATTATTTTTGGTAATCATACTTTTAAGTTTTATAACGCATGAACATATCATAGCAAATAGGTACTATTTCCTTTACAAGCTGATGTATGCATGTATACGTTACAAGGTTATGCAACTTTGCAATACAAGAATTTATGTAAAGGGAGTCTACTTTCATAACTTTATACATGATATAGATCTATAAATATTTTATAATGATGCCCGTCTATATTATGGCAATAGAATGTTTTTCAATTCTATATTTGTATTCAATATTGTAGTTCAAAAGAATCAGGTTTAAAGCTATAGAATATAGTTTAAAATTTAATAAAAGATTGGCATAAAACTTGTTATCTTGTTCAGAGTTCATAGTCATGCTCTAATTAAAAAAAAAAGTTGTATGGGTGCCTACATTTTGTATATAGCTTACATCCACTTCGTTTGAACTTTGAGAGACACTAAGGCCAAAGAAAAAAGTATGTGTGTTTACAGTAACATGCTGATAAAAAAATAGGGTAGACAGTTTGAACAGCCTTTTTCAACTGATTTTAATATAGTTCGTTCTTATGTTGTACTGTTACACCACTGTCCCAGGGTAGGGCAGGGAAGGGTTGGGATCCTGCTAACATGTTTAACTTCGCAACATTCTGTATGTATGTGGTTGTTGTTGGTTTATGTCGTGTTACATACTTGTTTTTCGTTTATTTGGTATATAAATAAGGCCATTAGTTTTTATACGACCGCAAAAATTGAAAAAAATTTTGGTCGTATATTGGTATCACGTGGGCGTCGTCGTCGTCCGAATACTTTTAGTTTTCGCACTCTAACTTTAGTAAAAGTGAATAGAAATCTATGAAATTTTAACACAAGGTTTATGACCACAAAAGAAAGGTTTGTATAGATTTTGGGAGTTTTGGTCCCAACATTTTAGGAATTAGGGGCCAAAAAGGGCCCAAATAAGCATTTTCTTGGTTTTTACACTATAACTTTAAGTAAATAGAAATCTATGAAATTTTGACACAAGGTTTATGACCAGAAAAGGAAGGTTGGGATTGATTTTAGGAATTTTGGTTCCAACAGTTTAGGAATTAGGGGCCAAAAAAGGGCCCAAATAAGCATTATTCTTGGTTTTCGCACAATAACTTTAGTATAAGTAAATAGAAATCAATGAAATTTAAACACAAGGTTTATGACCACAAAAGGAAGGTTGGGATGATTTTGGGAGTTGAGTTCTGAACAGTTTAGGAATTAGGGGCCAAAAAGGGGCCCAAGTAAGCATTATTCTTGGTTTTCGCACCATAACTTTAGTATAAGTAAATAGAAATCAGGATCCAAAATTATTATATTAAGTATTGTGCAATAGCAAGAAATTTTCAATTGCACAGTATTCAACAATAGCAAGAAATCTTCAATTGCACAGTATTGTGCAATAGCAAGAAATTTTCAATTGCACAGTATTGTGCAATAGCAAATATTTTCAATTGCACAGTATTGCGCAATAGCAAGAAATATCTAATTGCACAATATTGTGCAATAGCAAGAAATTTTCAATTGGAGTTATCTTTCTTTGTCCAGAGTAGTAGTTGAATCAACTTAAATCATTGTTTTATACAATATACAATGTATATTCACTTTTACTACCAACTGATAAATTAAAACAATCTTTACCATTCAGTGATATCAAGCACTTTATTTTACATTTTAATATTTTATGATGTATTTAAATGAGTAGTTATTGTTGCAAACTCCATTATAAATTTGAATTGAGATCAGTTTTGGAAAAAGGGAAAGGGGGATGTGAAAAAAAATGGGGGGGGGGGGGGGGGTTAAATTTTTCTCATTTCAGATTTCATAAATAAAAAGAAAATTTCTTGAAACATTTTTTTGAGAGGATTAATATTCAACATCATAGTGAATTGCTCAAAGGCAAAAAAAATATTTTAAGTTCATTAGACCACATTCATTCTGTGTCAGAAACCTATGCTGTGTCAACTATTTAATCACAATCCAAATTTAGAGCTGAATCCAGCTTGAATGTTGTGTCCATACTTGCCCCAACCGTTCAGGTTGTAAAAAGCTGCGCCCTGCGGAGCATCTGGTTCTCGTTTGAATTGTTTTACATTGCGTTTTCGGGTGATTTATAGCTGACTGTCTGGTATAGGCTTTGCTCCTTGTTGAAGGCCATACAATCCTATAATTGTTAATTTCTGTGTTATTTTTGGTCTATTGTGGAGAGTAATAGATAAGGATTTTGTTTTATTCTTAACAATTCTGTAATGATTTTATAGGGATAGTGTATGCAATATATTACCTATAATATCACAATCCTCGGCTTGAGTCAATGGTTATCTTTTAGGCCGCTCATCAAATGGGGACGTCCGATCAGGATTATAACTATTATATGACTGCTCAATAATGCATGGGGAATCCCGGAATTCCTTTGGATGACGTCGTAGTGTAAATGGATAACGATAAAGCCAAGTACATTTAGTTCCGAATAAACTGCTGGTATACTGAATACCATATTCTTAACATTCCTCCCTCTTACGTAGAAATGAACCCTTTCTGTAGGATAAAGTTATAGGTATTCCTTTTACTTAACACCAAATGTTACAAACGGTTTGAAGTTTGATGCAGGAAAATAAATCCTTAATTTGGAATACAGTGGTCCGTAAATTGAAGTAGCTACATGTATCCATAACGTTTGAATGTCACAAAATGATCACAATAAACTATGTACAATAACTATGTACAAAATGAGTACTATATATATACAAAATATCCGCCATGACTTAAATGATGATGTAGACATCTGTAGCGTTCTTGGTCGTAATATTGGCTATTTCTTCTACGCTACACAAAAAAATGTTTGCCAATTTTTCATAGATATCCTTTATCATCAACGGTGAGCCATAATCCTCAAACTCAGAATATAGATACTGTCTCCAATACAATATCCTTCAATATCATGTTACACACTAGAGACCTATATTTTGGATATTTTTGGTCATTTAAGATGAACGGTGAAATGCCAAATTTGCAGTTTGGAAATGACGTTTTCCATTTCCGATACATAATTTCATATCCATTAAAACAGTGCCTGTGTAATTTAAAGTGTTTCGGCAGGAACTGAACAAGTGTATTCAAACATATTTCATCAGTACGTTCATCTCCTCTGCAATGAATAACCAATGGTAAATCTCTTTTAACTGCAATTACAATTTGTTTTTCAAAAAACTTGATCTGTTTTTCTACATCCCATTTCCTCCCACTATTATCTAAACCACACTCACCGACAGCAACCACTCTATTCGCTTTTAACAGCCATTCCAAATGCGAAATCCATTCATTTAGTTTTGATGTGTTTTCCATCTCCACAATTCGTGGGTGAATGCCGAAAGTTAGTTTAATCCTGTTATCCTGCCTAATTTTGGATCTTAAATCACTAGACGGCCAGATTTTGTGATAACAGTAATTGCTAATAAGATGAGAAATTTTATAATCTTTGTTGTTCCAAGTCCAAAAAAAAGTGAGGTAATGAAATGGTGCCTATTTTTTTTTGATAGCATATCCAAAGTAAGGTGTAGTGTCTCCTTTACCTCCAAAACTGGTCTTAAAGATTTAATTTTCTCAACGGAAATGATGTTCTCGCTCATTTCTGTTTGTTGGATCAATGAAGCTAATATTCGCCAATGTAACAAGAACGGTATACTGTATGGGGGTTGAACTATAATAATTTTACTTCCAAATTCAAATACATATTCATTCGTGGCATTAAATATGGATACTAGTTTTAAATCTTTTCCCTGAAAAATGGGTTCTGAATGCTTGGGATAAACACAGATTTTGTCAGCTAAATTGCAGAGATCTTGTAGAGTATCGCATTCGAGTTCTTTAGAAACAACGTCCAACAAACCATTCATTAGGTTAACCCAGCGTTCATATTTGTCTTATACTTGTATTCTTAATGTCAGATTGATGGCTTTCTGCAATATAAGCATCTAAAACACTATTCTGAGCAAATTGTATTTTACACTGCCAGCAAGCAGTTTGGGCGGCAACATACCAAGGTAGATGCGTTCTTAACACATGTCTGCTGACATTAGTGAAAATTCCCGCACACGTCGGGCACTTTCTTCTCTTATTGTATCTCTTTGTACTCGCACGAATATACATTGCATCATTTTTTGGTAGTTCATCCTCAAAAGGTCCATAGTCCGGCTCAAATTCATCATCTTCATGCATACTGCAGGAATAAGTAAAACATTGAGAGGAGACATACACAATAAATATAGAAAAATATCAAAATATATTAAGTTTCTTTATAAGCAAAAATTATAAGCAAAAATTGCGCACACATTAATACATGTAGTAAAGCTTAAAAATATGTTACACTTTGGCTAAAAATTTCTTTTCTAAGTAACAATAGTGGACAAAAAACTATGGTACAATATTATACAAAAATAATGATTATCTGCAACAAAATCATTAATCTTCGACATAGCCTGATAAGTAGGAAGGTTTTTTCCTTTGCCTCCGCCTACTTAACATATCGGATTCAACATCAGATGCATCCATTTCATGAACATGAAGATCCCCATTGATATTCTCCTCACACAAGTCGGTTAGCGCTTTATTCTCTGAAGAAGTCGAATTACTGACTGTGTGAGACACCACAGGATCTGGCGCACTCACAATTGCAGCATCATCAATAAAATGAGACATCAGAGGATCTGACGAACTCATGACATTAGTGTTTTCTTTAAATATATCTGGAAATCCAATTGGGCATTCGTAAATCTCGTTAGTTTCTTCATCCATCGTTTGATCCGTTAATTGATTCCTCGTCCTTTTAATCCAGATTGGAAGTTCTCTGTCTTCGCAAAGTTTTATTCTGTCATGATGAATCCAAGATTCTGTTTTCCTATCCTTTATCTTGTATAATACAGGTGAACGCTAAGCTGTTATCAAATATGGTCCTTTCCACGGAGATTTCAATTTGGCAGACTGTCCCACCTTTGTAGCTTGATTGAGTTTATAAACGACAAATTACATCAATTGGTTGAAAAACTTCTCTTCCCAGCATCATCATGTTAGCAGAGAATCCTGTTTGCGAGTTGCGTGTTGCTCGGACAGCTAGTTGTTGTAAAAATAAATTCCAGTTGTGTTGTTTACTTTTGATGAAACATCTTATTGTCTGTAGTATTGTTCTGTTATACCGTTCCACTTGTCTATTAGATGACGGATTATATTGTGTGGTTCTAGTCTTGGCTATTTGTAGTAGTTCACAGAGCTGTCTTACTAAATTTCCATCCATGTTTTTTCCTTGGTCTTTGTGGAGCTCAATCGGACAGCCAAATCTAGAAAAGAAATGATCCACCAGGGTTCTTGCCACAACTTCAGCTGTCTGTGTTGCAATTGGGAAGCATTCTAACCACTTTTTATACTGATCAATTACCATAAGCAAATATTTACTTTCTGTTTTTGTAACTGGAAGAGGCCCTAAGATGTCCATGTGTACTCGTTCCATTGGGAAACCAGCATGGTATTGCCCTAGCTTCGATCTGGCAGTTCGTGTTGATTTCTTGTTAAGATTACATGTAGTGCATGATTTCACATACAGTTTGCAGGAATGCGTCATGTTTAACCAAACAGCTATTTGTTTCAGTTTTTCTAATGTTTTATATTGTCCCATGTGACCAGACGAGACGACATCATGACATCCATGTAGAAGTTCCTTTTGCATCTGTTTTGGTGTCATGAAAAGGAGTCTTGGCGAAATAGGATCTTCCCATTTGTAAAGTAACATATTGTCTTTTATCTGTATTTGCTGTCGTAATGACCAAAAATGTCGGACTACTTCTACACAGTTTGAGTTCTGCTTTAGTTGGCTCATATTTATCCTCGATCCATCTCTTTAAAGTTTTTAAATCAGAATCTTTCATTTGTTCTTAATTCAGTTCTACTGGAGAGTATGACGGAGTCCAATTTGTATTATATGAACCGTGGTCAACAAGTCTTCTTATGGTTAAGGGGACGACAAAATCCACTTCTTGCTCAAATGTTTGCAACTGTTGCCGTGCCCTTGTGCAAAACTTGCAACCTCCACAAGGTAACTCCTCTAAATTGACATCTGGTCTGTAGTTACGGCATGCTTCAATGTCCTCCGGTATTCTTGACAATCCATCTGCGTTAATGTGTTTCTTTCCAGCTCTGTGTTGTATAATCATGTTATACTGAGACAGTTCTTCTATCCATCTTGCCAGTTGTCCTTCAATATTTTTTATACGATCGCAAAAATTTTAATTTTTTGGTCGTATATTGCTATCACGTTGGCGTCGTCGTCTGCGTCGTCGTCGTCGTCGTCGTCGTCGTCGTCCGAATACTTTTAGTTTTCGCACTCTAACTTTAGTAAAAGTGAATAGAAATCAATGAAATTTTAACACAAGGTTTATGACCACAAAAGGAAGGTTGGGATTGATTTTGGGAGTTTTGGTCCCAACATTTTAGGAATTAGGGGCCAAAAAGGGCCCAAATAAGCATTTTCTTGGTTTTCGCACTATAACTTTAGTTTAAGTTAATAGAAATCTATGAAATTTTGACACAAGGTTTATGACCACAAAAGGAAGGTTGGGATTGATTTTGGGAGTTTTGGTTCCAACAGTTTAGGAATTAAGGGCCAAAAAAGGGCCCAAATAAGCATTATTCTTGGTTTTCGCACAATAACTTTAGTATAAGTAAATAGAAATCAATGAAATTTTAACACAAGGTTTATGACCACAAAAGGAAGGTTGGGATTGATTTTTGGAGTTGAGGCCACAACAGTTTAGGAATAAGGGCCCAAAGGGTCCAAAATTGAACTTTGTGTGATTTCATCAAAAATTGAATAATTGGGGTTCTTTGATATGCCGAATCTAACTATGTATGTAGATTCTTAATTTTTGGTCCCGTTTTCAAATTGGTCTACATTAAGGTCCAAAGGGTCCAAAATTAAACTTAGTTTGATTTTAACAAAAATTGAATAAATGGGTTCTTTGATATGCCAAATCTAACTGTGTATGTAGATTCTTAATTTTTGGTCCAGTTTTCAAATTGGTCTACATTAAGGTCCAAAGGGTCCAAAATTAAACTAAGTTTGATTTTAACAAAAATTAAATTCTTGGGCTTATTTGATATGCTTTATCTAAATATGTACTTTGATTTTTGATTATGGGCCCAGTTTTCAAGTTGGTCCAAATCAGGATTCCATATCAAGTATTGTGCAATAGCAAGAAATTTTCAATTGCACAGTATTGCACAATAGCAAGAAATATCTAATTGCACAATATTGTGCAATAGCAATTAATTTTCAATTGGAGTTATCTTTCTTTGTATAGAATAGTAGTTGATAATATATGTTGGAAATTTGCCAGACTTGACTATGATGTCATTTTCTATTTTTATTTGCCAATAACTTTATGTAAATAACTTCATTGGAAATTTGCCAATATAAAATGTTGCTGATGAAGCTTTTTTTCCTTATCTTATCTAAAATGTTTTTAGATAATGTATGTTGGACATTTGCCAGACATGGCTATGATGTCATTTTCTATTTTTATTTGCCAATAACTTTATGTAAATAACTTCATTGGAAATTTGCCAATATAAAATGTTGCTGATGAAGTTTTTTTTATTGTTTTATACAATAAACAATGTATATTCACTTTTACTACCAACCAATCTTTACCATTCAGTGATAACAAGCACTTTATTTTACATTTTAATATTTTATGATGTATTTAAAAGAGTAGTTATTGTTGCAAACTCCAATAGAAATTTGAATTGATATCAGTTTTGGAAAAAGGGAAACGGGGATGTGAAAAAAAAGGGGGGGGGGTTAAATTTTTCTCATTTCAGATTTCATAAATAAAAAGAAAATTTTTTTGAGAGGATTAATATTCAACAGCATAGTGAATTGCTCAAAGGCAAAAAAAAAACCTTTTAAGTTCATTAGACCACATTCATTCTGTGTCAGAAACCTATGCTGTGTCAACTATTTAATTTTAGATTTAAAAAGTTTGAAGAAGAAATCTTTAATTGATTTGTAAAATCTTGACATTTGTTTTGTGTAAAAAAAAAACCATGTAATGTCAAAAATTTGATCACAATCCAAATTCAGAGCTGTATCACGCTTGAATGTTTTGTCCATACTTGCCCCAACTGTTCAGGGTTCGACCTCTGCGGTCGTATAAAGCTGCGCCCTGCGGAGCACCTGGTTAAGTTTAGTAACCAGGTTAAACTGTTGTGGTCCGTTCTTATCACAAAAGTCCGACCTAATAGAAAGTGACGAAATTGTCTAGTAAAACATTTAATGGCCAATAATTCTTTTCTAGTTGTACAATAATTCCGCTGAGCCGGTGTTAAGACTTTACATGCGAAGCTTACTGTTCTTTCCACTCCATCTTGTATCTGACTTAATTCTGCCCCGATAGATTTTTGTGAAGCATTTTTTGACCAGTTAACTTACAAACCCAAAATCAAAGGTAACATCGTACATAAAGGTGCTGGAGCTTGTTCAGAAATAAATGCAGGAATAGCAGAAAATGTAAACTTGGACATAGGCAGTTCCACAGTAAAATGGGATATGGTTGTAGCTGAAATAACAGATAATCTCATTCTAGGTATAGATTTTCTTGAGAGCCAAAAAGCAATTATTGACTTAACAGACTATTCTATCAAACTTAAAGGTGAAAAAGTTCCATCCTTTATGACTTCAAACAGACAGGACCATCAAATGAAAATATACAAATAAAGATAAAAAAGAAGATTGTCAGTAAAGTCGCCATTGTTGAGTTAGATGAGAAGCCGATGAATGATATTGTAATTCAACCAACCGATTTCATGAAGGGCCTGTTGGTTCCAAATATGCTCTGTATGGGTAAAAAACAAGTTCCTGTAATGCTTAGAAATCCAACAGAGCAATTTAAAACTCTGAAAAAGGATTTTCAGATGGGTATAGGATTAGAGAGTAATGCTGTAATGGAGGAAACAGACGAAAATAGCTTAAAGTTGAATAAAATAGATATTGATCCAAAACAGTCCTTTGGCCTGAACTAGCTAAGAGAGAAACTACCAACACATTTAAAAGAACTATTCAACCGATCACTAGCAAATTTGAACAACCAACAGTCATTGCAGCTAGCCACATTATTACTGAAGTTCCAAGATATTTTCGCTAAGGATGACCTGGATATTGGACTTTTCAATGGAGATATCCAACATAAGATTGATACTGGAAATTCCCATCCTATTAAACAGAAAATGCGAAGAACACCCATGGGATTTGAGAAAGAAGATAAAGAATACTTACAACAATTGTTAGATAAAGGAATTATAGAACCATCTACTTCGGAATGGGCATTGCCACCAGTCTTAGTAAGGAAGAAAGACGGGAAGCTCAGATACTGCATAGACTTCCGGAAGTTTAATGACGTCATTATAAAAGACGCGTTCCCGATTTCGAACATAGACACATGTTTAGACACCTTGAAAGGAACCGTTTTCATGTCAACGCTTGATATGGCCTCAGGATATTATCAGGTGAACTTAGACGAAAAAGACATACACAAGAAAGCGTTTGTTACTAAATACGGTCTATTTCAGTATACAAAACTTCCATTTGGTCTATGTAATAGTCCTGCAACATTCAGCAGAGTAATTCAGCTTGTTATTCAAGGCCTTACCTGGAAAGAATGTCTAGCTTATCTTGACGATGTAATTGTTTTAGGCAAAGATTTTGATGACCACATCTGTAGTTTAAGTGAAGTGTTTTCGAGGTTCCAGAAGTATAACTTAAAGTTAAAACCGAGCACATGTCAGCTGCTGCAAACACAAGTGAAGTTTTTGTGGAAAATAGTCAGCGCCGATGGAGTTGCAGTGAATCCTGACAGTATAGGATCTGTAAAGAAATGGCCAACACCAAGAAACAGAAAAGAAGTAGAATCCTTTATAGGGTTTGTTAACTACCATCGTGATCACATAGAACAATTTGCCGAAATTGCGGAACCTTTACATCGACTTACTGGTCCAAAGGCAGAATTTGCATGGAATGAAGAACAAACACAGTCTTTTCAAAATCTTAAAGAAGCTTTGATAAATTCAGTGGTATTAAGTTATCCAACACCTGATGACCTATTTATTCTAGATACAGATGCTTTACAAAAATCTATCGGGGCAGAATTAAGTCAGATACAAGATGGAGTGAAAAGAACAGTAAGCTTCGCAAGTAAAGTCTTAACACCGGCTCAGCGGAATTATTGTACAACTAGAAAGGAAATATTGGCCATTGTATGATTTACTTATAACCGACACCTGCGCTGCTGTGTCTATTACTCCGAAAGTTTTCTTACTGTTCACCACTACAGGAATATATAATGTTTTGGCGTCTGAGTCTGGGATATTTGTCTTATATAAATTGACTTCAGTTTGTTTGTCTAAAGAGAGAGTTGTGGGCTTCCAATATCACCTGGATGGGTTGAAGGTCGGCCTACTGCTTCAACCCTTTGGAGTTTAAAGACTCCCTGTTTACATTTGGTGATGGTGACCTTGACCTGTTTCCATATCTTTGTGGCGATCTACTCTTTGGTTTTTCACATTGTGCAATAAAATGTCCTTCTTCACAGTTAAAGCATTTATTATCTTTAATAAGACTTCTTCCTGGACTGGATAATCTTTGTGATTGTCCGAATCTATTGGTTGAATTGCCCCTTTTTAAAATGTCCAGTATCTGTTTGATGCTTGACTTTGTGTCCTGAACATCTTCTTTTGTCTTTTTAAGTCTTGACTCAAATCTGCTAATTACATCAGTATCACTTGCTCCTTTTCTGTACACAGCTCTTACACTTGTTGTAGATTCATGATCCCCATGTGAGTCATACACGTCTGTTTCTGTTTCGTGGAATGTCACCCTTTTAACCTCAGGCTTTTTATTTCCTAAAATAACTTTCTGATTGGTAACAGCACTCTTCACATACTTAAGCGCTCTGTCCAAATTATCAGGATCCTTATCCATCGCTGTTATAGCTGCCTTTTTGTCCATGCATCCTTTCAGAAAAGCATCAGTGGCAACTATCTGAATAAAATCATCAGGTGTTCCTGGAAACCCATCAGTTACAAGATCCTGTGTTTCTCTGCATACTCATCAAGAGGTTCCTCTGGAAATTTACGAAGGTCTTGCAGTTGTCTCCTTACAACAAATCTGTCTTCCATCTTTTTACAAACAGCTTGGTATCCTTCCTGAACTGACTTTGGTATTGTGGTAAAAAAGTTAAGTGCTCTGTCTCTCAAACATTCAATAAGCTTGTCCAGTCTGTCTTGATTCGTCCAGTTATATTTATTGGCAATATGATTGAATTGAACAAGGTACGGTCGCCAGTCACTCCTACCATCATATGTGCTCATCTTGGTGGCAATGGATCATCTTGCCGTTTACTTCCCTGTCCTGTGTGTGTATTAGTTTTGGTTTTCCAACTAGGTTCATCTTTAGTTTCGGCTATTGTCATGCTAGGCTTCTCTTTTGGTAATGACCATTTTTCAATCATCTCCTGTAACTTGGTTTTGTCTCCGTCTTCATAGTCATCTGTATTTTTTTTTATCTGTTCATTTCGTTCTTCTATAGATTGATTTAATGTCAGGTCTCTTTCGTTAACTTTGTTAACCAATTCTTCCATTTCTTCCTTATGTCTCTTGGCAAGTTTATCATACTGTTGTTCGTAATCGTGTTCTCTGTTTTTCATCTTAACTGTGAAGTCCTGGTTTACAGCTGCAATCCTATGTTCATAATCTGCTTTCATTAGTGCTTTGTCTTTCTCTGCATTTGAAAAACTAGTTTTTAATTTTTTAATCATTGCTGCCATCTTCTTAATTTCTTTGGCATTTTCTTCTGCTTTCTCCGTAACATTTTCTTGGATCCCTTCTTGGATTTCTTCGGATGGTTCCAATATTATAACCCCAGTCTTCATCAGTGGATCCCACATGGTATTAGGTCTTCCAAAATAAGAGGGGAGCCTTTCTCTTCTCTTTTGTTAATAATCTTTTGTGCTCTTCTGTCATTTATTCCTGATATCTGTTAAAGTTGTTCCAATGAAGCTGTGTTTATATTGCTAGGTTGCGACATAATGGCTAAAAATGTAATAATAGTTATCAAAAGTACCAGGATTATAATTTAGTACGCCAGACGCGCGTTTCGTCTACATAAGACTCATCAGTGACGCTCATATCAAAATATTTATAAATCCAAATAAGTACGAAGTTGAAGAGCATTGAGGGTCCAAAATTCCAAAAAGTTGTGCCAAATACGGCTAAGGTAATCTATTCCTGGGATAAGAAAATCCTTAGTTTTTCAATAAGTTCAAGTTTTGTAAACAGGAAATTTATAAAAAATGACCACATAATTGATATTCATGTCAACACCGAAGTGCTGACTACTGGGCTGGTGATACCCTCGGGGACGAAACGTCCACCAGCAGTGGCATCGACCCAGTGGTGTAAATAGTTATCAAAAGTACCAGGATTATAATTTAGTACGCCAGACGCGCGTTTCGTCTACATAAGACTCATCAGTGACGCTCATATCAAAATATTTATAAAGCCAAATAAGTACGAAGTTGAAGAGCATTGAGGGTCCAAAATTCCAACTTTTTATAAAAAATAAAAAAAAAATAATGTATATTACTACTTGTATAGAAATTGAATAGTGTCAGGATGAATAACAAAAGTAATATGTACGCATAGGCTATTACAATACAGACACAAGCACTATCACAAAACAATAAGCCTCTTTTTTTAAACACAAGCACAAAAACACAACATCACAAACAATTTTTTTTTTAAAATCACAAACACTTTTACATACAATCACAATTTCAGAAAATTTGGTATATTGATTTTATTCTGATTTGCCAATGAAAACACAAGTATAGCAAAAAACAAAAATCAAACTGAAAACACCTATGACATCAGAGGATCTGACGCGCAAAGCTGTTTCAGAGATTAACTAATTTAAATAAACCTGTTTATATTATCATCTAAGTTAAAGGACATAAATATTCAAAACTTTATATCACCCCGTATAACCCCGATACAAATGAATCCGGACGTTGACGCGTTCGAAGCGATAATCAGGACAACATTTGGGATGACAACAATTTCGAATGCCTCTCTAGAACTTATTTGAGTATATATAAATATGTCAATGTGCATGCTAGTTTATTTATTCAATTATACAATTGTTGTTAGTTTTAGATATTGCATAGAACGTTTGATAAAACTGCTAGATGCAAAACGCACAGACATGGTGCAATTTCATACGTTTTATGAGATAAACAATGCTGAATATCTTTTCGTGCGTACACCTTTGCGTATTAATACCTTAAGCAATAATAAATAACTATACGTTGAATTACTACGTGCCTTCAAATATTCCCTAGAACTAAGAATAAACGCAATATCATAGTAAATAAGATTTCTCTTACTGTATTGTTCGTTCCACCAAATGTGTCACGTTCGTTGTGCGTTTTTAAATAATCACTGTACAGTTCGTTGACAAAAACCGTCACAAATCACTTTTTTGTCAAGGTATTCGAGATGATGTCGGCGACCCATTTTTCTGTATTTTATTGTTAATGTTTAGCCGTTAAATTAGTCAAAGTAGTTGAACTTAAATCACCAGTCACCCAAAGCCAAAATTTCAGTGTTTAACTAGCGTACATCTGATAGGAATGTTTCTATTGAAAATTGGGACTTTCAACGTTATTCCAGATGAAATGAACAGTTAATAAATATATTCCAGAGGAAATAAAGTTTCAAAAAGTATAGAACAGTCATTAAAACATTAATGACTTCCTTTTCACAATTCGAGGCTCTTCCAAATGCTGATGTTGGTCCAAATTCGCATAGACGAAAGCAGACATAGGAGCTCGTTGAACTTAGTTTGCCGAATGCCTTAGATTGCATTCTAACTGCTTTATCTTTGTTTTTTTTTTTTTGTTTTTTTTTTTTATACATATAAAGCTTTTTAGATGTGGTGTGATGGCCAGTGATACAACTTTCCACCAAAGTTTAAATGAAGTGGGTGAATAAAGCAATTATTATAGTCCAATGTACAACATTTAACATTGAGGAAAACCTATACCATATAGTCGGCTATAAAAGACACCAATATAAAAAAAGGTGAAAAAATAAAAACGAGAAAACTAACGGTTATTTATTTATAACTTATGGATTATTTATCAAAGAAAAAAAAATATGACAGATCTATATAACCTATGTTATACAGGCCCATGACGTAGGACCGACACGAAAAAAATGCAGCGGGATCAAACATGTGAGCCCCTAACCCTCTCCTTAACCTGGGACACTGGTGTAACAGCACAACTTATAAAAAAGCATTTAAAAAAAAACCTGTACAGTTGCAATTGGCTCAACTCAAAATGTCGGTACAAGGCACAAAAACCATATACATAAAATATCGACAAAGGAGTAATTGTAGTAACTGATAGTTATTTCAAAGCGAATTACAATTAAGAGGTAAATCATGTATCTAAAGTATTAGTCAGTGAATATGTCCCAGACCGTATGAGTATTTGGACCGTATGCGTACGGTCTGGACCGTATGCGTACTTTTTCAAAATACTCATACGGTCGGACCGTACGCGTACGGTCTGACTAATATTAAGAAGTTGGTCAAGTTTATTAGATACAAATGCATATAACAGATCAACATAACTTAACTCTCAAATTAATATAAAAAAAAGTTCAATTTTAATTCTAATAATAACTTTATATTTTAACTATTTAAAAAATTCACGCTAATTAAATCTGTTAATCTCTTGTATTTAGCATGTCGAACAGTAATACATTAATTTGAATTATGATCATTGAAATTGAAGATGTGGGAGGACATTTTTTTTAGCATGTTTAGCAACTTTACAAAAAAAAGCAAATGCAAAGGAACATGTATGAACTGCAAACATGTAAATGTAAAAAATATTACATTACTTGTGGTAGCAGGTGTCACCTAGGGCGAGAGTACCAAAATACGATTCAGATATACAATTAAACAACTATTTAATTTCAATTATTCGTTTGTTCATTTTATCCATCTAATTGTGATGTTTCATTTAACAGGTACAACAAAACTTTCTACATTGTAGCAAATTTTCTTTTATTTTTATTTATGAAAGAATTTGGTAAAGGGTGACTGGGAAATATACTATTAGATATGGTCACTGTGGTCTTTTTCCGACCGGCAGTAAAACCTGATCGAAGTTGGCCACCCGTTTAGTTGTGTGGGATGTAAAAGTACGCAGTCACGTCCAGTCCGAATGGGAATATACGATCCAATGTGTCGTGTACTGTACGAACCCTTGAAAAACTTTTTGAGAGGTCCATAAATGGCCTGTTGAAAGGCAACATTTGTGTCCTTATTCAATATACCTCATTTTATCCAGTGGCAGTCCAAACTTCCCTGACGTAATTCCGGCGGGCCTCCTTCCAGGACCTACATGTAGTATGTGTTGCTACTTTGTGCTTATCCTGAACGTTAAGCAGCCAACAACCAGCTATTACGTACGCGTGTCATTAACAAATAAAGGGGTCCAGAAATTATAAAGTATCAACTGTGAAACGTTTCAATTTTGTATTGATAACTATTAAGACATGCTAGAAGAAACAAAGCAAATGTCTAAGGTTAGGTTGATGGTTGATGATTGATACTTTGCTCAATTGCATAATTTACCGATGACGCCAAAGGTAACTGGGGAATATAGATATGGTCCCTTTGGTCTTCTCCGAAATGTCAAAATTTGAATGAAATGCATATGGCTGGGTGTAGACTTTTAGGTGCTTAAAGTACCAGAATTACCAATCATTTAGATTTTGGCATCACAGTAGAAAGACTGTAATGTTCGAGGAAACTAAGCATAATCTTTATGCCTTAAAAATTAAACAAACAAAACAAAAAAACATAATCGAAGAAAGCAAACCAGTTAATATTAAGAAGTATCTCTTCATCTTTATATCTTTACATTAAAGAAACTGTATTACTATTGACGGCTATAAGTTACACGTTCATTGTATACACATATTCTCTAGCCTTAATGTAACTCTATTGTAATCTATGACCCCCTTGGACCCGCCTCTGAGATGCAGGCCAAAAGTCTATAAAGTCAGTAAAATAAAGGTTCGTGCTTTTAAGCGTAAATTATAAATTGTCGGCTAAAAACATAGTTTGTACAGTGTAGGAAAATATAACATGTATTATTCACGGAAAATGAGAAAGCTCGGCGAATATTGCTTTTTCTTGCGTTTAAATTAAAGCTTAACGCCTTATACAAATGTTACTTATTCCGACAATGTGGTCGATCTTCTGATTTTAGAAACTTTCACTTAAGCCTACCGGTAAATCATAAAGTCATCACATATGTTATACCTTAACATACCGGATTTGTTACAACACGAGCAACACGACGGGTGTCACATGTGGTGCAGGGTCTGCTAAACCTTCCGGAGCACCTGAGATTACCCCCAGTTTTTGATTGGGGTCGTGTTGCTTATTCTTTAGTTTTCTATGTTGTGTCATGTGTACTATTGTTTGTCTGTTTGTCTTTTTAATTTTTAGCCATGGCGTTATCAGTTTATTTTCGATTTACAAGTTTGACTGTCCCTCTGGTATCTTTCTTCCTTCTTTTAGCATACTAGCTTTTGCAAAAAGACTTTCTTTTTTTTATCCATGTACATTTTAAGCCGTCGAACCTTTTATTGGTCCATCGCACTTTAGTGTGATATACCATTGTACTTTAGCAAACAAACAACCATCGCACTTTAGCGTGATACACCATCGTACTTTAGCGTAGACTATCGCACTTTAGCGTGACCATCGCACTTTAGAGTACCATCGCACTTTAGAGTCCTACATATATAACCACTGATTACAAGCTCCTGGCTTTAGACAGGCACATACAGAATATGGCGGGATTAAACATCTTAGCGGGCACCTAACCCACCCCTAACCGTACATTGACTGTCGTATGGTAAACATTTTCTAAAATGCTATCAAATTAGATATTCGGACGTGTGTATCTATATGCTTAGTCATATTTGCATCTGTCGAGTTAATGTATTTCTACCAATTCAACTTTCGTATATACATAAGGATTTTTTTTACATTTACAAAATACCTCCCAGAGTGTTTCGACAATACAACGGATATTATGGGTTGCTGTCTGCATGTTATGGTGGTAAATTTAAACATGCATATTGGTTATAATCATATCAAAGCATTATTTCATACACGCAAAATTCATTGACAAACGCAATATTGTGTCAACGAAGCGTACAGTATAAAAAGGTGTAATGACAACGAAGCGTACACAACATGAAAATAAAAACACTTTAAAACGTGTATTTTTTTGTTTCTAGACACAACACAAACATACGATCTTTGTAAGTTTGTTAATTTTAACTATGAAATTTTCAAAAATGTATGTTATAAAAACTATGAGGTACAAGACACATTAAGTTTTGAATATCTAAAAATACCAAGCACGTTTTATCATTGATATCGTCGTGCGTTATTTGATGTTTGTATATAAAAATTTCACATATTTGAAAAACCTTTTAGTAACTAATGAGTATTATGGCAAAGAATATATTGGAGCAAAATATCCGAAGAATAGATATTGGATTTTCTTTTAAAGTATTATTTTTTTACTGTCTGAACTCAGTGTTACACGGTGTGTTCGCTTCGAACGCGTCAACGTCCGGTTTCATCTGTATCGGGGTTATACAGGGTGTATATGCATAAATGTAAATAAACATATAAGTGACACAATCAAATATGTTTATATTTATCTTTCTCTTTAATATCAAATATACAAATTCTTAAACTCAGATTTTTTTTTTACTATTTAAACACAGGTATGAAATTATAAACAATGACGTATGTATACACAATTCACAACAAGTAGTAGTACAATATATAAAAAAGAAGATGTGGTATGATTGCCAATGAGACAACTATCCACAAAAGACCAAAATGACACAGACATTAACAACTATAGGTCACCGTACGGCCTTCAACAATGAGCAAATCCCATACCGCACAGTCAGCTAGAAAAGGCCCCGATAAGGCAATGTAAAACAATTCAAACGAGAAAACTAACGGCCTTATTTATGTAAAAAAAAAAATGAACGAAAAACAAATATGTAACACATAAACAAACGACAACCACTGAATTACAGGCTCCTGACTTGGGACAGGCACATACATAAATAATGTGGCGGGGTTAAACATGTTAGCGGGATCCCAACCCTCCCCCTAACCTGGGACAGTGGTATAACATAAGAACGAACTATAAAAATCAGTTGAAAAAGGCTTAACTCATCAGATGGAAAGTTTATTATCAACACATTCTTTAATGAGTGAATACTTTTCAGACGGTAAAACCGACAAGACAATTAAACAAAAAGAAAAAAAAATAATTTGATAACAACTATGACATTAGAAGATCTGACGCACACAGTTGTATCAATAATTTATGAAAAACAAAAGAAAAACATATAAATGATATCTGACATCAGAAGATCTGACGCTCAACGGAATATCAATGAATGAGAAAAAAAAATGTGTTGATTTGTATTAATATAAATAAACAAAACCTGAAATAAACCAAATAGATAATCAATAATATCCACTAGTAGTTTGTTTTATAAGGTTATTTTGTCTTATTCTCTAGGTGTATGTAAATCTGTGTATTTTATAACTGTGTTACAAAAAGGGGGATGGGAATTTTATCCCACGGAAAGTCTGATAATCACAATATAAATATGAAACGAATATATCACTCGCGCAAATATCAATAGTATTGATAAATCAGAGCGCTATGAAATAATACAATCGCGGGAGAGAAGAAACAAAGATTTTCCTCTCGCGAAAACAAAGAAAAAATATGAAAATATGGCGCGAATGGATGTCACCGATTAACAGTGTAAATCAGTGGATTCGTGCCGACTTCTGACACCACTGTAATGATTTTATAGGGATAGTGTATGCAATATATTACCTTTAATATCACAATCCTAGGCTTGAGTCAATGGTTATCTTTGAGGCCGCTCATCAAATGGGGACGTCCGATCAGGATAACAACTATTATATGACTGCTCAATAATGCATGGGGAATCCCGGAATTCCTTTGTTTGACGTCGTAGTGTAAATGGATAACGATAAAGCCAAGTATATTTAGTTCCGAATAAACTGCTGGTTTACTGAATACCATATTCTTAACAATTCTATTACATTAAATCTATGGGAGCAACATTGTAACTTTAACAGTGTTTAATAAAAAATTGTAAAAAAAAATTATGGTCTACAGGGCATATAAACGAGGTACATGTAGGTGGGAGTTCAGTAAATAGAGAGTAGTCGTGTACTGGCTGGTGCATTGAACTCAGACACATTAGTTCCTGGTTCAATACCTGTTCCAGTGTGAAAATTTCAGGGAATGACTTTCAGACCCTTCCTTGACACCATTTACAAGTATGGACTTGAGAATCAATGCTAGTCCATCAGAACATCAGAAGGGGACGATAAGTGACTGACCTGTGTTAAGAGATAACAATATCTCTTGCACGTAAAAGACACTGTTGAAGATTTGAAGAGACCAGGCTAATGCAGCTACACAGGTGTAAAACAGCTAAGTTAAAAAGGGTTACTAAAACGTGAAATTACTTGTTTCTTAATCCACTATAAATACATAAATATATTTTAACTTAACACACTCTTTCTACTTATTGTTTTAACTTTACATGGATATATATATATATATATATGATATTTTATCCAATTTTTTTTTGGAAACATGCCACAAGACATGAAGGGCTGATTACAGTGGTTAACATTGACTGAGCTTGTCAAAAAGGGAAATTTTATAGCTTACTGTGGTATGGGCTTTGCTCATTGTTGAAGGCCGTCTGGTGACCTATAGTTCTTAATGTCTGTGTCATTTTGATCTCTTGTGGACAGTTGTCTCATTGGCAATCATACCACATCTTCTTTTTTTAAATTATTATGAAATTGGGGTCAAAAATCTTATTTGGAATCTAAATTAGAAAGATCATATCACTACTAAGTTTCAATTCAAAAACTATGTTGACCAAAAACTTTAACCTGAAACTTGCACCATCACCACAGATATACATTAACATTGTACATGTTGTATTAAGTGAACCCTGAAATTGGGATAAACAAATCTTATTTAACAAAAAACTTTAACCTGAAGCAGAACAGACGGACAAACGGATGAAACAAAGAGACCAGAAGACATAATGCCCCTTCTATTGTACATGTACATGTAGTTCACTAGCTATAGGTGGACCTACTGGCAGTCATTACGATGAACTGTTAAATCTACAGGCCCGAGGCTCAATTTTTGAAATTTCGAAGTTAGATTCTGTTGGCCTGTAGATATGATTTTTACAGGCCCGGGAGCAATTTAGCAATCTTGGGCTGCCATTCAGTGTGAAGACTGTAAAGGTTGGACATAACAATACCTTAATGGATAATACACCTCCACTTTGTAAAGAAGAATGATAATTTGATACCCCTTTTTAACAAAAGTAGGATACCAACACACATTGTACATGTAGCTGGGTTTTTTTTATATCAATATGAAAATATTAGTCACCTTTGCTGGTAGTTCGTAGCTGGATTTGGGTATCAATGCAAAAAAAAATCCCCTTTGATGGTATTTTATGAAAACACTATTTGACCAAACTATACGAAAATAGTATCATTTTAACGGGAAAACAATCGGGAGTAGAAAAACACTAAAAAAAATAATATACATTCTTAAATTTTTACGTTTTATGGGAAAAAAAATGGTGGACCAGACCAATTCTACAGCAATAAAGAGGGGAAGCTGAATGGACCGACTTTAAATTGGTCTGTATTTGATTATTATCATCATAGCAGCACATTATAGTATAAACAAATTAGTAGAATTAGTAAAATGTATCTTTTGAATATACTTACATGCTTTAGCTGTGAAAACAATGGACATAAACGATAAAAAAAAATCTTGAAGCGTATCGTCTCTCTTTACAACAATGGCGGACTTTGCCTATCTTCATCCCAGGTCACATCACCATCCCAAGCACTTCCGGTAGCCAACCCGTTATATAGACTCTACCAGAGTTGCCAATCTCTTGTATTATATGTCTCTGCTAACAGTAACTGGAAGTTTTATCAACTTCTTTTCTCATCATATATATATAGAATAAAGTACATTTTATTTGTCATTTAAGAAATCATGAGCATTTTACTACCTCACCAAAAAAACATGGGTTGGATATGGATCAAGTCAGAGACACCTTTGGAAAACTTGCTCATATTTCAAACGTACCTACAATTCAAAAGGTAAGTTGTAATTGAGTTTTCAGAGCATAGACCAGGTACAGTAGCCACTCCACTCTGGAGTACGTACGTACGTCCCAAAGTTGGTTTCCGTTCTCTAACTTTAGTTTACTTATACACAGTGCTTATTACTACAATATACAGATCAATTTTGAATTTTGGTGCAATCACCTTTACTGTTCTAGAGTTATAGGGGCCAAAAACAAGCATTTTTGTAGTTTCCAAACAATAACTCGTGTGTAGTGTATAGATCTCTCTGAAATTGTTTCACAAGGTTCCATATCACAAAAGGAAGGCTTGGATTGGGTTTTGGGGTAATTGCCCCTATTCAAAAAGCTTGGGGGGATTTTATTTTCCAATTTTTCAAAGGGGTTGATATTTATTTTTTTCTTATAATTTTTAAATTTTAGGTTTCAAGAAGAAATCTTCAAATGAAAATAATTTGTGCAATTGATTATCATGATCTTTGACCACATTTATACTTTGTCAGAAACCTATATTATGTCGAAAATTTTATCGCAATCCAAATTCAGACAGTATCAAGCTTGAATATTGTGTCCAAATTTGCCCCAACTGTTCAGTGTTCATCTTTTGCAGTTGTATGTACTCAGTGAAGCATTTTATTAAATATGAATTTAGGCCAAGGTAAGTGATACAGGCACTTGACAGTCTCATGTTATTCTTGAAAAGCATTGTGGATTATTTCTTTTAGGGGATTTTTCAATTTCACATGGGGACTAGTGTTATACAGGGTAGAAAATCAAAAGTTTTGATAGAACTTATATTAGAAAAAGATCAAGATTTGAAATTATCCAGAAGTTCTCAGAGTTTTTTTAGAATCTAAAAGACAATTGTTTAGTTGAATGAGCTGGCAATGATCCGTTGTTTGTTTGAAATTTTGTGAAACTTAGGTATCCAATACAAACCAGGTAAGTCCTCCAATTTGTTGTTCAATGTTATGTTCATTGGAACCATTAAGGACTCTCTATTTCTTTTGCCCTCTTAGGTTGAAATACCAAATTAACAAACAATTTTATTGACAGATGTATACACATTTAAATCCTTACTTCTTTCTGATTGATTTGAATCAATGATTTTAAACATATTAAAAAAAAATGAATATTTACTCACTGTGGGTTATATATTTATACGCTTTCTCCTGGATCATACCCCTATTAAGGGTAAGGCAGCTTATCATAACCCTTACATTTAGGAACTAAAGAAGACAGGTGTTTTACTTCTGTGAAATTAATCATGTATTATCAAACTCCAGTATGAAGGTTGATACAATTATATGAACATTAAACATTCATTTATGCATTCGAGATTAACAAGAAAGACATTATTTATACTGTTTAGTTGCTGGTAAAAAGGTATGGTTCCTTGAAAAATTATTTCAAATAGCAAATTGTTTTTAACTCATCTGGACCTAAGGGCCAAGTGAGCTTTTCTCATCACTTGATTTATCAAGTGTCAAGACAATAAGCTGTGTAGAAGTATTTCAATTGTTCTGAAATTGCACCACAATGTTTAATACCATAAGTAGAATGTTGGGATATATTTTAAGGGTTATGGGGCAAACAGTCTAGGAATAAAGGGCCAAAAAGGGGCCAAAAACAAGCATTTTTGTAGTTTCAAGACAATAAATTGGAGTTATCTTTCTTTGTCCAGAATGGTTGTTGAATCACCTAAAAACCAATGCTTTATGAAATCTTCTTTGAAAATTGGAGTTATCTTTCTTTGTTCAGAATAATAATTGAACCAACTTCAATCAATGCTATATACAATATACAATGCAATATTCACTTTTACTACCAACTGATAAATTAAAGCAATCTTTACCATTCAGTGATTACAAGAACTTAGATTACCATTCTAGGGTTATGCCCCTTTACAAGTGGAAAAATTGAAGATTTTTTTCGTTTCTGTTCTCTTAACTTAAGTTTGTCTCAACTGAATTTAATGAAATGTGTATATAATGCTTATTACCTCTAAACTCAGTTTAAGTTCAATTTTTGGCAGCTTCACTTTTACAGTTCTTGAGTTATGTCCCTTTATAACGTTATATGCTAGCGGGGGCATCATCTGTGTCCCTTTGGACACATTCCCTATTTATTTTTTTAGAAGTTACTATTAATTAATATTAATTTCAACCATGACTGATGACATTTTATATTTTAATACTTTATGATGTATTTAAATAAGTAGTTATTGTTGCAAACTCCATTAGAAATTTGAATTGAGATCATTTTTGGAATAAGGGAAAGGGGGAGGTGAGAAAAAAATGGGGGGGGGGGGGGTCCATTTTTCTCATTTAACATTTCAGAAATTAAAAAGAAAATTTCTTCAAATATTTTTTTTTGAGAGGATTAATATTCAACAGCATAGTGAATTGCTCAAAAGCAAAAAAAAAAATTAATTTCATTAGACCACATTCATTCTGTGACAGAAACCTATGCTGTGTCAACTATTTAATCACAATCCAAATTCAGAGCTTGAATGTTGTGTCCATACTTGCCCAAACCGTTCAGGCTTTGACCTCTGCGGTCGTATAAAGCTGCGCCCTGCTGAGCATCTGGTTGATTTATTGGTAATTTTACGCCACTTTTAAGCACCACATTTAGGCTATTTCATGGCGTTCAGTTTTTATTGTTGGAGGAAGCACGAGTGCCCAGAGAAAACCACCAACCTTCGATAGGAAAACTGACAATCCTAGTCAATTTAGATTGGAGTTCAGTGCACCTGCACAAGAGGGGTTTCAAACTCACAACCTCAGTGTTGACTGGCTAGTGATTACCTCTGAAACTACTTGGCCAAATTTACTCAAATGTTGCTTCGTCTATATCCTTTTTTGTGCTTCTTTGTTACATATTTGTTTTTGTCGAGCCTTGGTCTTTTGTCGAAAAAAAGCGAGACATAGTGATCCTACATTCAGTCGTCATGATAGTAGTCGTCGGCATAGTAGTCCCCGGCGGCGTCCACAAATATTCACTCTGTGGTTAAAGTTTTTGAAATATTAATAACTTTCTTAAACTATCCTGGATGTGTACCAAACTTGGACAGAAGCTTGTTTGTGATCATAAGATAGTATCCAGAAGTAAACTTTGTAAAAAATACATTCCTGTTTATATACGACCGTAAAAATTAAAAAAAAAATTGGTCGTATATTAGTATCAAGCGGTTGTCTTCGTTGTCGTAGTCGTCATTCGTCGTCAGAAGACCGATGGTTTCTGGATATTAACTTTAGTATAAGTAAATAGAAATCAATAAAATTTAACCCAATGTTTATAACCCCAAAAGGAAGGTTGGGATTGTTTTTGGGGATTATGGTCCAAAAGGTTTAGGATTTAGGGGCCCAAAGGGGCCCAAAACAAGCATTTATCTAGTTTAATGACAAAACTATTCTGTGTCAGAAACCTATGTTGTGTCAACCATTTAATCACAATCCAAATTCAGAGCTGTATCAAGCTTGAATGTAGTGTCCATACTTGCCCCAACTTTTCAGGGTTCGACCTCTGCAGTCGTATAAAGCTGTGCCCTGCGGAGCATCTGGTTTTAATTGGGAATAAGGCCTATATTCTGACCCAAAATAAAGTCAGGAAACTAACTGAAATATCAAATCGTATTTCCCACGAATCATCATTCTTAATTTGACATTAGGTTTTGACGGTGTATATTTTAAGAATAAATTTTTATGTATACTTTGTAGCTAAACAACATCTTGTGTTGCTATATTTTCAGATAACAAACTGTTTAGAGTGTTATTTATTGCCGTCCTTACCTCAGTCTCCACCTGATGTAGAAGCTCTAAGGTTGTATCTTATTTTACCAGAGTATCATATGTTTGAGGAGCCAAAAAAGTTTAGTACACTTATAGGACCTTTTGCAAACAGTATATTAAACTTGGACAAACCAGGATCAAAAGTGCTAGGTATGAATATTTACTCTTGGTAGCCCTTGTACGTGTATTAGAAATACTGAAAATTATTGCGAGATTTTTTTATAAATGAGAATAATGCGCCTGGTTGTGTATCACGATAATAAGAACTTGCATAATGATATCCTATTTTATCCTGATTAAGAGTAATTTCTTGCAAATTGATTTGCTGAATTTATAAAAAAAAATAAAAATCAGTTCATTTTTATACGACCGCAAAAATTGAAAATTTTTTGGTCGTATATTGGTATCACGTTGGCGTCGTCGTCGTTGTCGTCCGAATACTTTTAGTTTTCGCACTCTTTAGTAAAAGTGAATGGAAATCTATGAAATTATAACACAAGGTTTATGACCACAAAAGGAAGGTTGGGATTGATTTTGGGAGTTTTGGTCCCAACATTTTAGGAATTAGGGGCCCAAAATGGCCCAAATAAGCATTTTCTTGGTTTTCGCACTATAACTTTAGTTTAAGTAAATAGAAATCTATGAAATTTTGACACAAGGTTTATGACCACAAAAGGAAGAGTAGGATTGATTTTGGGAGTGTTAGTTCCAACAGTTAAGGAATTAGGGGCCAAAAAAGGGCCCAAATAAGCATTATTCTTGATTTTCGCACAATAACTTTAGTATGAGTAAATGGAAATCAATGAAATTTAAACACAAGGTTTATGACCACTAAAGGAAGGTTGGGATTGATTTTTGGAGTTGAGGTCCCAACAGTTAAGGAATAAGGGGCCAAAAAGGGGCCCAAATAAGCATTATTCTTGGTTTTCGCACCATAACTTTAGTATAAGTAAATAGAAATCTATGAAATTTAAACACAAGGTTTATGACCACAAAAGGAAGGTTGGATTTGATTTTTGGAGTTTTTGTCCCAACAGTTTAGGAATAAGGGGCCCAAAGGGTCCAAAATTGAACTTTGTTTGATTTCATCGAAAATTAAATAATTGGTGTTCTTTGATATGCCGAATGTAACTTTGTATGTAGATTCTTAATTTTTGGTCCCGTTTTCAAATTGGTCTACATTAAGGTTCAAAGGGTCCAAAATTAAACTTAGTTTGATTTTAACAAAAATTGAATCCATGGGGTTCTTTGATATGCTGAATCTATAAATGTACTTAGATTTTTATACGCCCGTCAAAATTTTGAATTTTATTATGGTATACAAATGTCCGGTGTCCGTCCGTCCGTCCGTCTGTCTGTCCGGCGTAAACATGTCGCACCGTAACTTGAGAACGACTTATCCAAATTTCATGAAACTTAAAATAGTTGTTTCTTATAATGGTCAAATGATCTGTATACTTTTTGGTGAAAATAAGATTAAAACTTTTTGAGTTACGGCACTTTGTAACTAAAACAGGGGTGTTTTTTTTTCACATGTCGCACCGTATTTCAAAAACGATTCTTGATTATGGCTTAAAACTTTAAACACTTCTTAGTTATATTAATCTTAATATCTGTATACTTTTTGGTGATGATTCAAAATTTTATTTTTGAGTTATTGAGTATTTTGTAAAAAAAAAGGGGAAGGGTTTTTTTACATGTCGCACCATATCTCAAAAACGATTTATGATTATTGCTTAAAACTTTACACACTACTTTGTTTATCTAAAGATCTGTATACTTTTTGGTGATGATTCAAAACTTTATTTTGGAGTTATTGAGTATTTTGTTAAACGGGGGAGGTTTTTTTTACATGTCGCGCCGTATCTCAAAAATAATTTATGATTATTGCTTAAAACTTTACACACTTCTTTGTTATATTAATCTAAAGATCTGTATACTTTTTGGTTTTGATTCAAAATTTTCTTTTAGTGATATCTAGTTTTTTGTAAAAAAAAACATGGTTGGGGGTTTCACATGTCCCGCTGTGTCTCAAAAACAATATATGGTTATTGCTTAAAACTTTAATTCTCAGAAACTATTGATGATTATTGCATAAAAAAAAAACTGGGTTGGGGGTTTCACATGTCCCGCCGTGTCTCAAAAACTATTTATGATTATTGCATAAAACTTCCACACAAGACGTCGGGCGTATCATGCGCTCATGGCGCAGCTGTTTATTGATTATTGGCCCAGTTTTCAAGTTGGTCCAAATCGGGGTCCAAAATTAAACTTTGTTTGATTTCATCAAAAATTGTATAATTGGGGTTCTTTGATATGCCAAATCTAACTGTGTATGTAGATTCTTAATTTTTGGTCCCGTTTTCAAATTGGTCTACATTAAAGTCCAAAGGGTCCAAAATTAAACTAAGTTTGATTTAAACAAAAATTGAATTCTTGGGCTTTTTTGATATGCTGAATCTAAACATGTACTTAGATTTTTATACGACCGCAAAATTTGAAAAAATTTTCGTCGTATATTGCTATCACGTTGGCGTCGTCGTCTGCGTCGTCGTCGTCGTCGTCGTCTGCGTCGTCGTCGTCGTCGTCGTCCGAATACTTTTAGTTTTCGCATTCTAACTTTAGTAAAAGTGAATGGAAATCTATGAAATTTTAACACAAGGTTTATGACCACAAAAGGAAGGTTGGTATTGATTTTGGGAGTTTTGGTCCCAACATTTTAGGAATTAGGGGCCAAAAAGGGCCCAAATAAGCATTTTCTTGGTTTTCGCACTATAACTTTAGTTTAAGTTAATAGAAATCTATGAAATTTTGACACAAGGTTTATGACCACAAAAGAACGGTTGGGATTGATTTTGGGAGTTTTGGTTTCAACAGTTTAGGAATTAGGGGCCAAAAAAGGGCCCAAATAAGCATTATTCTTGGTTTTCGCACAATAACTTTAGTTTAAGTAAATAGAAATCAATGAAATTTAAACACAATGTTAATGACTACAAAAGGAAGGTTGGTATTGATTTTGGGAGTTTAGGTCCTAACAGTTTAGGAATTAGGGGCCAAAAAGGGACCCAAATAAGCATTTTTCTTGGTTTTCGCACCATAACGTTATTATAAGTAAATAGAAATCTATGAAATTTAAACACAAGGTTTATGACCATAAAAGGAAGGTTGGTATTGATTTTGGGAGTTTTGGTCCCAACATAATAAGGGGCCCAAAGGGTCCACAATTAAACTTTGTTTGATTTCATCAAAATTGAATAATTGGGGTTCTTTGATATGCCGAATCTAACTGTCATGACTGTGTATGTAGATTCTTAACTTTTGGTCCCGTTTTCAAATTGGTCTACATTAAGGTCCAAAGGGTCCAAAATTAAACTTAGTTTGATTTTGACAAAAAATGAATCAGTTAGGTTCTAAAAATGTACTTAGATTCTTGATTATTGGCCCAGTTTTCAAGTTAGTCCAAATCGGGGTCCAAAATTAAACTTTGTTTGATTTCATCAAAAATTGAATAAATGGGGTTCTTTGATATACCAAATCTAACTGTGTATGTAGATTCTTCATTTTTGGTCCTGTTTTCAAATTGGTCTACACTAAAGTCCAAAGGGTCCAAAATTAAACTTAGTCTGATTTTAACAAAAATTGAAATCTTGGGATTCTTTGATATGCTGAATCCAAAAATGTACTTAGATTTTTTATTATGGGCCCAGTTTTCAAGTTGGTCCAAATCAGGATCTAAAATTATTATATTAAGTATTGTGCAATAGCAAGTCTTTTCAATTGCACAGTATTGCGCAATGGCAAGAAATATCTAATTGCACAATATTGTGAAATAGCAAATTTTTTTTTAATTAGAGTTATCTTTCTTTGTCCAGAATAGTAAGCAAGAAATATCTAATTGCAAAATATTGTGCAATAGCAATATTTTTTTTTAATTGGAGTTATCTTTCTTTGTCCAGAATCAACTTAAATCTTTGTTATATACAATATACAATGTATATTCACTTTTTACTACCAACTGATAAATTAAAATAATCTTTACCATTCAGTGATAACAAGCAGTTTTTTTACATCTTAATATTTTATGATGTATTTAAATGAGTAGTTATTGTTGCAAACTCCATTAGAAATTTTAATTGAGATTAGTTTTGGAATAAGGGAAAGGGGGATGTGATTAAAAAAATTGGGTTCAATTTTTCTCATTTGAAATTTCATAAATAAAAAAGAAAATTTCTTCAAACATTTTTTTGAGAGGATTAATATTCAACAGCATAGTGAATTGCTCTAAGAGAAAACAAAAATTTTAAGTTCATTAGAACACATTCATTCTGTGTCAGAAACCTATGCTGTGTCAACTATTTAATCACAATCCAAATTTAGAGCTGAATCCAGCTTGAATGTTGTGTCCATACTTGCCCCAACCGTTCAGGGTTCAACCTCTGCGGTCGTATAAAGCTACGCCCTGCGGAGCATCTGGTTGATTATGGGCCCAGTTTTCAATTTGGTTCAAATCAGGATCCAAAATTATTATATTAAGTATTGTGCAATAGCAAGAAATTTTCAATTGCACAGTATTCAGCAATAGCAAGAAATCTTCAATTGCACAGTATTGTGCAATAGCAAGAAATATTCAATTGCACAGTATTGTGCAATAGCAAATATTTTCAATTGCACAGTATTGCACAATAGCAAGAAATATCTAATTGCACAATATTGTGTAGTAGCAAGAAATTTTCAATTGGAGTTATCTTTCTTTGTCCAGAATAGTAGTTGAATCAACTTAAATCATTGTTTTATACAATATACAATGTATATTCACTTTTACCACCAACTGATAAATTAAAACAATCTTTACCATTCAGTGATAACAAGCACTTTATTTTACATTTTAATATTTCAGGATGTGTTTAAATGAGTAGTTATTGTTGCAAACTTCATTAGAAATTTGAATTGAGATCAGTTTTGGAAAAAGGGAAAGGGGGATGTGAAAAAAAATGGGGGGGGGGAGTTAAATTTTTCTCATTTCAGATTTCATAAATAAAAAGAAAATTTCTTCAAACATTTTTTGAGAGGATTAATATTCAACAACAAAGTGAATTGCTCAAAGGCAAAAAAAATATTTTAAGTTCATTAGACCACATTCATTCTGTGTCAGAAACCTATGCTGTGTCAACTATTTAATCACAATCCAAATTTAGAGCTCCAGCATGAATGTTGTGTCCATACTTGCCCCAACCGTTCAGGGTTCAACCGCTGGTCATCTGGAGCATCTGGTTTAATTCGTTGAACAGTGTGCAATTGTCCTAATATAGTATTTATCATGAAAAATACAATAAATAAGAGGTATCATGAGAAAAAAATATCAAGATAAATTTGTTACACAGTGTGCAATAGTCCTAACATGTAATTTAGCATGGAAAAAAACCAATAAATAAGTGGTGTGATAACAAAATCAGGATAAATTCTTTACGCAGTGTGCAATTGTCTTTCAACAGTGTGCAATTATCTATCAACAGAATTTATTGGGTCAATAAGATTCTTTTGAGTATGGCTTGGGCTCATTTTTATTGACCCAATAAGTTCTCATATTTTGACAATTACACACTGTGTAACTTATAATATATCTGTGAGGAGATTTTGCTAAAATTGCAATAGTTAATCTTGCATTGCTGTGGATTTATTTTTATTCTTTGTGTACAAATTTTCACCAATTTAAACATTTGAACAATGAATAATGCAGAAAAATGTGTATTGAGTTGAATGTTTATTTCTGGTTATGGAGTGCAGTTCTAGAATAGTGTAAATAACTTACAATAAATATAGTAACATTAAAAGTGTTCTTGAAATAAAAAATGTTGAGAAATATCAATGTATTATAAAAGAGGATTTTTAGTAATTGAATTGATATGGATCAAACATACTCAAAACATTTTTAATTACTTTCTTATCTTTTTGTTTGACCATCATTTAAACAGAGATACAAATATACTCATGTATCCATATATGCATTTGGGATTCATGGAAGCTTCAGTATATTAATATATATCAGGCAAGTAGCCAGGAATTTCCAAAGGGGGGGGGGGGGGTTATTTGGACTCATGAACTCGACATGAACCCCCTCCCCCTAGCTACAGGTATGTATATATATATATATATATATATATATTTTTTTTTTTAGATTATTGGTGGGGAAGTTTAAAACCAAGATATTTTAGCAGAATTTTAAGTGTAAGTATAAGTATGATCTGGGAACAGTATATCTAATAGGAAATTAGTCTGATAGTTTAAAATTGTTAAAATCTCGGACTCCATGAGTCTTCACATGATTTATGAATTATGGTGGCCCTGTTAGACTGAAAAACTATCGGAACTGCTCAATAAATTAACCACATAATTCTAATCGTAAATAAAAAAGTTTTATCATAGAGCAGATATATTTTGTCAAAAAAAATGACCAAAATAAGTGTGATTTATTTAGCCTAGTCAATTTAGCTCTAAAATCACTCACCCTCCAACTAATAGCAACACAAGTTTTTTTAGCGCAAATTATAAAATAAACTTGGACTAACAACATACTAAAAATATCCATTGATATAATTTGCGGAAGAGGTTATTTTTGGGCGAAATAAGTGGTGTTTAGAGAAAAAATGCTGAAAACTGGAAAAGTAGAAAAAATATTATTTTTGGTTCCATTTTAGACCTAGACTTGTTGAATAAAGAAAACCCTAATTTATTTTAATAGACTACTAAGTAGTCCTCTAGTAAGTCGCCTACCCACGAAGTGGAAGTGGACTTTAGGTCTGTCTGTCTGTCTGTCTTTTAGATAATAATCTATGTTAGATAAAGGATGATTTTCATTTAAGAAATAATTCATGGAAGCCATAGATTTGTTGGAAATTTACACAAGGCCTCAGCCATAATATCCAAATTTACCCTGAGTCTTAGCGAGGGATAAAATCAACCAATATCATCGGCCAGGCCGTAAGATTCACTAAAATAATCAGTTTTCCAAATTGTTTTGTCATTCTTAAAGATATTGATTTGATAATAAGTATATATTCTTCTTCTATACTAGTATATAGTTTTATCATGACAAGGTACATTTCAAGTTGGAATTTTGTTCGGGTCTGATGATTTTGTGCAGAGTTATGGTCTTTGGACATAAAAAAATCACTTCCATTATCAGTTGCAAACAGTTTTTTTCCTCCCGATTGAAGATATTGACTTGATATTCTTATGTAGTTAATACACCATGACAAGTTTAATAGATCAAGTTAGAATTTTGTTCTATTACAATGAATTTTTAACCAGTAGGTTACTATGTATTGCCATGAAATACGCTCAGAATGATTGTTATTATTCATTTTTATGCCCCCCATCCCCCCCCCCCCCCCCCCACTCACACCTGCCAACCTCTGAAACCTTGAAAGAGGGACATCTCCCACTCAGCTATGACAGCTTTAATAGTGGGGATTTTGCATGAACGACATTTTCAAGTGAAATATATGACCTGTTTATTTATTTATCTAGTATCTACACAAAAGAAAATATAACAGTTACAGTTCTTCTATTAAAGCATGTTTAAACAAACAATTGATTAACTTGCTTGCTATTTTTGTTTGGATGTTTGAAAACACCAGGTAGGTATAGTCTATTTCAGTTTGTTTACTATTTACTAGAACATGATTGGACAATAAACATTAAATTCATTTCATGTCAATTCTTATTGTCCAATCAAATCCCAGTATATATAAAACAGACAGAAACTCCTCCTACCTATAGCTATTGTTTGCAAACAATCCAAGCAAACATAGCAAGCAAGTTGATCAATGTTTTGTTTTGCATGCTTTTATAGAATAACTGTAATAGTATTACAATATTTCTTTAAATATGGTTATATTCTATATAAGGTGTGTTGTTTGTTTCTTTCCCTTTCCTTTTTTACATCTAATCAGGATAGGTTAACAATCAGATGTTTCAAGTGTTCAACCATATTGTTTTGAAAGGTGCGGTTTTTTTTTCTCTTGACAATTTGAAAGGTGCATTAAATGTATGCACTTTCACTTGTCGTTAAATGATGCTCAATACGTACATTACTTATAAATTTCAATTCTAACATTGAATAGAAGTAAAAACTATCATGAATTTTTAGTGATTTTTAAAATATAATTGTTTATTTTGTTCTTAGGCGTACAAAATCGTTAAAATGTCATCCTTTTATGATTCTTTGTTCACTTTATATTTAATTGATATTGTTTTATCAATTCACATTATTTTAAGAAGGGTAACTTAAAACAGGATTAAACAGGGGAAGTAACCCGAAATTTCTTTGAAGTGTTTTCAGCATAAACACAAAGCTTGAAGCAAAAGTCGTCAGTGATCATTAATAAGTACTATGTTTGACACCCAAGCTGTCAAGTGAAGCCTTTAAATCATCAGTGACACAAAAAAACGTAATTAATGTTGACCTGAGAATATTATACTAATAGTTCCAGTGTTGACTTGTCATTCAAGGTTAAAAAATCAAAAGCGGGAGATTCTTTACTCCGACAAAGGGGGTACATACCGGCAAGGGGGAGATTTCCTGAATTGAGCGGTAGGGTTGACAGGTATGCCTGCTGTAGCGGAGGGGGCATTAAGTTTTACCCTTGTCCGTTTGTACGTACGTCCGTATGTTCCTAAGTTGGTTCCCGTTCTGTTACTTTAGGAATACTTGCTTATTTCCACAAAATACAGATCAAGTTAAAATTTTGGTGCCATCACTTTTACCGTTCTAGAGTTAATACCCCTTTACAAATGAAAAAAAAAATTTAAAAATTATTTCCGTTCGCTTACTTTAGTTTGCCTCAACCAAATGTAATGAAACTTATACACAAAGCTAATTACCACAATTTACAGATCAAGTTTGAATTTTGGTGCTGTCACTTTTACTGTTTTAGAGTTTATGCTCTTTACAAATGGAAATATTGCTAAAATTTTCATTTTTTTTCTCAAAATAAAGTAATTTTTATACGACCGCAAAAATTAAATTTTTTGGTTGTATATTGGTATCATGTGGTTGTCGTCTGCGTCAATGATTTCCAGATATTATCTTTAGTATAGGTAAATAAAAATCAATAAAATTTTAAGACAAGGTTTATAACCACTAAAGGAAGGTTAGGATTGATTTTGGGGGTTTGGTCCCAACAGTTTAGGAATTAGGGGCCAAAAAGGGGCACAAATAAGCATTTTTCTTGGTTTTCACCCAATAACTTTAGTATTAGTCAATAGAAATCTATGAAATTTAAACTCAATGTTTATGACCACAAAAGGAAGGTTGGGATTAATTTTGGGAGTTTTGGTCCTAAAGGGTCCAAAATTAAACTTTGTTTGATTTCATCAAAAATTGAATTGTTGGGGTTCTTTGATATGCTGAATCTAAACATGTACCTAGATTTTTTTTTATTATAGCCCAGTTTTCAAGTTGGTCCAAATTGGGGTCCAAAATTAAACTTTGTTCGATTTCAACAAAAAATGAATATATGGGCCTGGGGTTCTTGGATATGCTGAATCTAACCATGTATTTAGATTTTTGATATTTGGGCCCCTTTATCAGATTGGTCCACATTGAGTTCTAAAGGGTCCAAAATTGAACTTTATTTGGTTTCTTCAAAATTTGAATTCTTGGGGTTCTTTGATATGCTGGAGCTTACCATGTATTTAGATTTTGGATATTGGACCATAATAGGTAAATGTCCAATTTAAACTTTTTAAGTTCTTAGACCACATTCATTCTGTGTCAGAAATCTATTCTGTGTCAACTAATTAATCACAATCCAAATTCAGAGCTGTATCAAGCTTGAATGTTGTGTCCATACTTGCCCCAACTGATCCTTTGTCCATGATTATAGTTGAATCAACTACAATCAATGCTTGATACACTGCAATGTTTAATTTTGCCTTCCACTGATAAATTAAAGCAATTTTTACCCTCTATTTCTAAAAATATTTTAAAGTCTTCTTTGCAAATTTGAGTTATCTTTCATTGTCCACGATGGTAATTGAATCAACTACAACCAATGCTTTATACAATCAGTCGGAAACCTGATTGAAATAGAACAAAAGAATCGAAGCTCTTTGTTAGAGAAGGCGATAAATGCTTAATGTAATGTTTACTATAGTGACAAAAAATTTAAATGTTAATAGAAACAAACAAAATTACAAATTTCTTCGCAATTACCAAGTGTTTTATTTTAAAAACACGATTTGCATAAGTTTTGAATTTATCTAGTACATAGTTAAACAGAACAATTAGATATCAAGTCGACGACATGGGTATCTTTCAAGTTGGATGTAGAAAATGCATAACCTCCGATTTAAAAAAAAATTACCATGGACGGAAAATGTATCAATCTTTTAGTTCAGCAATTTTCGTGTCTGCCCTTCCATTATATGACTCAAGAAAAAAATCCAAAAAATGGGTAACAATTGTATTGAAAAGAGAAAATCAAGTGCACCTTTTTATGTTAGGGCGTGTTTGAGTTGAATATTTTGTCTTGATATCGTACAAAGCAAGAATATTTCATACATCGTCTCGCTTCAGATTCTTGGAATAATAAAATTGAGAATGGAAATGGGGAATGTGTCAAAGAGACAACAACCCGTCCAAAACCACTCATTAATTGTCCCATTGCTTTCTATGTTAAATTCCTTGATTTCAAGCTTTCATAGCTCTTTCGTTTTAAGTTCAAATGAAGTGACACTCATTCCATGTCAAAACATTACCTTCTGGTAACCCATACTGGAAAAATCATCATACCTTTAATTGCATATAAGGACGCACTGGTTCCCCGAAGTTCGAAAGTACTAAAACAGGTACTTCAGATCTGAGAATCAGGCAATAAAGGCCCTCATGTTTCAATTTCATACAACTTTTGTATGCCCCACCTACGATAGTAGAGGGGCATTATGTTTTCTGGTCTGTGCGTCCGTTCGTCCGTCCGTCCGTCTGTCTGTTCGTTCGTTCGTCCGTCTGTCCCGCTTCAGGTTAAAGTTTTTGGTCAAGGTAGTTTTTGATGAAGTTGAAGTCCAATCAACTTGAAACTTAGTATACATGTGCCCTATGATATGATCTTTCTAATTTAAATGCCAAATTATAGTTTTGACCCCAATTTTACGGTTCACTGAACATAGAAAATGATAGTGCAAATTTCAGGTTAAAGTTTTTGGTCAAGGTATTTTTTTGATAAAGTAGAAGTCCAATCAACTTGAAACTTAGTATACATGTTCCCTTTGATAAGATTATTCTAATTTTAATGCCAAATTAGAGAATTTATTCCAATTTCACGGTCCACTAAACATAGAAAATGATAGTGCGAGTGGGGCATCCGTGTACTGTGGACACATTCTTGTTTCTCTAATCTTCAAAAAATTAACCCCTTTTTATGCCCCGCCTACGATAGTAGAGGGGCATTATGTTTTCTGGTCTGTGCCTCCGTTCGTCTGTGCGTCCGTCCGTCCGTCCGTCCATTCAGGTTAAAGTTTTTGGTCAAGGTAGGTTTTGATGAAGCTGAAGTCCAATCAACTTGAAACTTAGTACACTTGTTGCTTATGATATGATCTTTCTAATTTTAATGCCAAATTAGACTTTTGACCCCAATTTCACGGTCCACTGAACATAGAAAATGAAAGGGGGAGTTTCAGGTTAAAGTTTTTGGTCAAGGTAGTTTTTGATGAAGCTGAAGTCCAATCAACTTGAAACTTAGTACACTTGTTGCTTATGATATGATCTTTTTAATTTTAAAGTCAAATTAGACTTTTGACCCAAATTTCACGGTCCACTGAACATAGAAAATGAAAGTGGGAGTTTCAGGTTAAAGTTTTTGGTCAAGGTAGTTTTTGATGAAGCTGAAGTCCAATCAACTTGAAACTTAGTACACTTGTTGCTTATGATATGATCTTTCTAATTTTAAAGTCAAATAAGACTTTTGACACCAATTTCACGGTCCACTGAACATAGAAAATGAAAGGGGGGGGGGGGGGGGGTTTCAGGTTAAAGTTTTTGGTCAAGGAAGTTTTTGATGAAGCTGAATTCCAATCAACTTGAAACTTAGTACACTTGTTGCTTATGATATGATCTTTCTAATTTTAATGCCAAATTAGACTTTTGACCCCAATTTCATGGTTCAGTATACATAGAAAATGAAAGTGGGAGTTTCAGGTTAAAGTTTTTGGTTAAGGTAGTTTTTGATGAAATTGAAGTCCAATCAACTTGAAACTTATTACATATGTTCCCTATAATATAATCTTTCTAATTTTAATGCCAAATTAGAATATTACCCAATTTTTACAGTCCATGGAACATGGAAAAGGATAGTGCAAGTGGGGCATCCGTGTACTTTGGACACATTCTTCTTATTATTTAATATTATCATTCAACAAAGATTCTACAATGATCCACAGTCATTCACCTTTCATTTGATAACAAAATTGCCAAAATATTTTACAAATTAAAAAAGTTACAGCTAAATGTAGGAACTATTTTGTTTTAAATATGTACTACTTTCTTGTATGTTCTTTCAGACCGGGCCCGAATTAGTGGTTCTATACCTCTATCATTTTTATATATCAAAGCTACAGGTTGATTTTATTACATAAAAAAATCACAGTACTAAAAGATGAAATATATGGGTCAAGTGAAATACCTATCTAATGAATCACAAAAACAGAGTAGGTGTGTTCGAATAGCTATTTTTTGACTGAAAGTACTTGACGACAGTCTTTCAAGTTGGATGATGAAAATAGATATCTTCAAAAAATTATGATTTTTTTGTGTGTGATAACTAGGGTGTATTGTCTCCAACCACTAAAAAATATAGTCTGCCCCTCCACGAAATATTTAATTAGAATTTTTTTAAGTGTTTATGAATTTTCGAAAATTCCACCTGACAACCGATCAGACAATAGTTTTAAGTTGAATCAATGCAGACAAGATCATTAACTGATACTCATTAGCTAGTTGATACATTTGTCTTTTAAAATACAACTGACATATAAGAATCGTAATGGTGCAATGTGGATAAATTTATCGGTTTCCAAGAGCAAAATTGGCAGCGCGTCATCCTTACAATGGCTTCCATTTCTACGATTGTGAAAATGAGCTGGCGTAATGGGGAGATAATTTTGACGAAGTAGAAACCTGACTGCAATGCAATATTCAATTTTACTTCCTTTTGATAAATTAAAGGTTACACGCCATTATTTCGACAGCCCATAAGTCCGACAGCCCATTGGTCTGACAACCCACTAGTCCGATAACTCAATAGTCCGACAACCAAATAGTCCGACAACCCATTGCTCCGACAGCCCAATAATCCGACAACCCATAAGTCCGACACTTACCAAGTATCAGGGAAAAATCAAATGTGTCTGTCTGTATTATTACGTCTATTTTATAACATATTTTAAGAATAATATCTCCTAAAATTGAGAATGGGAATGGGAAATGTGTCAAAGAGACAACAACGCGAAGGCCACCAATGGGTCTTCAATGAAGCGAGAAACTCCCGAACTCGAAGGTGTCCTTCAGCTGGCCCCTAAACAAATATGTATACAAGTTCAGTGATAATGGACGTAATACTAAACTCCGAATTATACACTAGAAACTAACATTAAAAATCATATAAAACTAACAAAAGCCAGAGGCCCCTGAAATAGAGACAGGCGCAAAGTTGCGGCGGGGTACGTGGTTAAACCTGTTTTTTGAGATCTCCCTATACCTCTAGCCAAAAACAAACGCGCAATAATACGCACAGTAAAACTCAGTTTTAGAGAAGTCTGAGTCCGATGTCAGAAATATCCGTATATATAACAAAGGACTAAGGTAGTTCGAATGCGTTCTAAGTATATACTCGATTCGAAATCTTCATAAAGAATAGAACAGAAAAGAATATTTCATTTCCAAATTCAAGGGTCTATAAAGAATATACAAGTCAGGAACATTCAGTGTAAGTGCGAGCTACTGGTGATACCCCCGCCAAAATATGTCGGTAAAAATGAAATTGTCGAGTTGTCAATCCGAATAAACATGACACAGATACAGCGGACTTCAATAAACCCTGAAAACATATTTCAAAAATCCTTGTAAAGTAGTTCATGAGAAAGATGCAACGAAAATATTCATGTTACGGAGGGACGAACTGACGGACTGACTGGCGGACGGACAAACAGAGGTAAAACAGTATAGCCCCCCCCCCCCCCCCCCTTCTTTTCCACACTTTTTAGAAGCGGCGGTACAATGATTCATCATTCAGATATTACAATGCTGGTATGATATAATTATCTGTATAGCACCATACGCCTCAGTCAGAATCTGAGTCAAACAAAATTGAAAAATATTAACTAACACATTGATATCAAATAAAAGTCAGTAGCATGACCTGTACTACTTTTAAATTCACAAGAACTAACAACAAAATCATCATTTTTTAAAAGTTTTCTTGTCTTAACATCAAAACAAATTTCGAAGATTCATCATGTTCCTCTAACTTTTTAAAGTTCGGACAAAGGCTAGAAATATGCTGAAAGAGTTCATCCCTCAAATTGTTATGAAGTGAACATTTGCTTGAAAGATGACGCTCATCCTCAACTTTATCAGCTGTCAATACGATTTTTTTTAGTTCAACTCCTAATGTAATGAGTTAGCACCGATTGTTAACTAACATTTGAACTGCCTTTCTTAAAATTAATGATATCTAAATATTTTTGAAAACAGTCTTTAAATGAAATAAGTGTCAAGTTCGCCTTTGTCGGTGTTCATTGGTCGAAACTTTTAATAGATGACTCCAATATGTATATTTAACCAAAACACATATTTTACTAAGTCTTATTTTTTGAACTTATAGGCACCATATTAATTAAATATTCAATTTTTCAAACCTACTAGACTTAGTCGATCAATATTTAACATTGATAAGTTAACCGTAAAGTAAGGAAATCTACTACAGCTATATACGCAATTACAATTTGTGTATTATAGAGTAATTATTTTTCGCGCCTTTTCGTATATCAGAAATCGTTTAATATGTATTCATAGAATTAAGAAAACAAACGGATAAAAAAAGTTATTTCTGTTTGGATATACTTCGAATTCCGTAAAACATAAACGGAATCATGACGTAACAATTATTTGCATACCGCATACAACAACATGTGAACTATACACAATTTCAATTACGTGTACATGTATGGGTCATTATCAAAAAAACATGCAAAACTATGTTATTGAGTCTTTTTAAGTCACAGACATGAAAATATATCAAAATAACACTTGCATATGTTAGAGATGAATGTTTTGTGATACACAATATACAGTTTACAGTATGAAATTTTATAAAAACATCCTTAATGTTTTCTTAAACCCTTGAAGATAGCCAGAACTAACTGTTATTTTTCACTATAAATCCTTTCAGACTTGAAATAGGAATATTATTCATATCATTTGTTATTATGATTTATCACTTTTTATTGCATTTTGATACATACAAACATTTTTTAATGATTTAGGAGGTTTTATAATAAAAATTTTCACCAAAAGGAAATGTAACATTTTTTAAGTCAATGGTGTAACCAAAGGAAAAATTAGTAGGATAAGAGTTATCTTTCGCAAAATTTGGGCATTTACAACAGTTTCTCCCTTTAAGTTAGCAATGTTACCTGTAAGCATGTTATGCAAAAGAAAACAAACAATTATGTTGAAGATTTAGTGAAAAAATCGTAAAAGTAAGTAAAGCTTATATCGTAATTGGAAATAGTGTCCATGGTGTACCCTTTTTAAAAATCATTTTTTGAAAACATTTTCTTAACTTTGAATAATGAAAATATTGATTATAGAAACATGCACCAGTAACAACATATATAATAGGGGAATGGAGCACTTGTTTCGTAACTGAATCTTAAAATACACCTTAAATCATTGGTGTTACTGTCAATGGTGAGACCATTTTGATAAAATAACACCATTGACCAGTTTAGTAACACCACTGAATATATCATGACAATCAGCATTGTTTTGTGTTTCTTTAATGTTTAACAAGCGAAACATTATATTATTTATGAAAAACAATACTTATTTAACAAAGTTTTAACAATATCATGTATTACATATACACAGTTTTCACAAACTGATGTATGCTGGTAACACCAATGACACTATTTAGTAACACTATTGACATTTTTAGGTATGGATGTTATGTTATATAATTTGAGATTTTTTAGCCTAAGAATTATTTTTTCATCTTTTTCTTTTACCCGGTGATCTTGGCTTTGTGTTCAGTACTTGATAAAGGTAAAATTTGAAATGTGATGTCAATGGTGATACTTTTGTGTCATTGGAGTAACTGAAGGGTCAGTGGTGTTACTGTATAAATATGCGACATTTTTTTTTTTTTATCTTTATTCATAAATGAAAGTGTTTTTAGGTCGTGTACAAAGGATTAGGTATATTATTATCATTTAATCTTATACCATTCACATATATTCAGTTTGAGTGTATTTTTTAGTATTTACAACGGCCATAATTAGTACAGCCAACTTTTTTACGACAATGTATTCTGAAATTTATGTTTAAATAGAATGCACAGCTATATGAATAATGTCTACAAGTCGTAATTTAAACTTAAACAACAAATTGGAACAGTTGCTTGATGTTAAACAATAATATTTAGTACCTAAATGTATGCTTTAAATTGGTAACACCATTGACACGATTCTATCAAAGCATGACATAACATTGTTAACATTGAAGAAACTAACAGCCTCCGGGACAAGTTTGCAATTCCGCTGAGTGCAAAAGTTGTCACCTTAATTTTTGGAGTTAAGTCAAAATGAAGTTGATAACTTGGTTGGTATTGGTTCCCTGATATTTGTCCTAAAATTTTTTGGCTCTAGCACCACTGTTGAAAAAGTTATGCCCCTTTTTTCAACAATTTCCTCAGAGGAAAAGTAGTTTTCCTCAAGGGAAATCAAATTTCCCTAAGGGAAAAAGATTTTTCCTCAAGGGAAATTGTTTTTTCCTCAAGGGAAAAAGATTTCCTTTAGGGAATTTGCTGCATAAATATTTCCTTTGAGGAAATTCTATTTCCTTTGAGGAAATTCTATTTCCTTAGAGGAAATTCTATTTCCTTTGAGGAAATTCTTTTTCCTTTGAGGAAATTTGCGGCTTCAAATTTTCCTTTGAGGAAAAACTTTTTCCTGTGAGGAAATTTGTAGCTTCAAATTTTCCTTGGAGGAAATACTTTTTCCTGTGAGGAAATTTTTGACAAACACTTTTCCTTAAAGGGAAAATTCAAGACAACAAATTTCCTCTAAGGAAATCATTGTTCTTCAAATTTCCTCTAAGGAAATTTCTGAACATCAAATTTCCCTTAAGGAAATGTTTTTCCTCATTTTTACTAGTTAAACATTTCTTCACTATACCATGTATACAAACAGTGTGAATATAATTTTACAAGACTGAATAATTGATACAAATGATATTTAAAACTTTAATAAATGTTTGAATCAACATTTTAATGACATTGAAAATTCATACAGTCTGACTGTTTAGGTCTAGGTATGACAGGTATTGTTCATACTTTTTATATAACTTTAACTTTGATTTATAAAAAAAAATTGTAGCAAAGGATTCTGTTTTCTTTGTAATTGTTTCAATCCAATACATTAATAAGCAACCAATTTGAATGTCATACCATTTGTGGTGTTCTAAAGAATTTGTTTATATTTGCAGATTAAATAATAAAATAAACACGTCTTTTCCTGTTATTTTAAATTGAAATTTTCTTCTGTTTCAGCTTGTGTACAGTTATTCAATCCACTACGTAAGAATTCAGTGAATACATTATTCCATTCACTAAACATTTTTGCAAATTGTTCTTCAATGATCTTCTTCCATATATATATTTGATATGAGGGAGCGATGTAAATGTGTGGATAAAACTGGTGTTCCTTTATTCAACAACAAAATAGTATTTTTTCTGCATTTCTCCTTTCTTTCGACTAATATATATAATATGTTGTTGCTTCTATACAATAGTGTTTTTGTGTATCTATGATAGAACTCCATTTTGTTTATGGCCATTATCATGTGATTATGATGAAATTTCCTATTTCTTTTTTGCAGGAAAGCACACATTCCAGTTCAAATTAATCCAATTGCGCACTATGTAGATACATTTCAACGTTAAGTTTCCTCTTCAGTAATGACCTATTGATCATGAAAACCAAGATGTCTGATCACCTATAAATACACAAAATAAAAAAATAAAATGTTATAAATGGAGAGAGAAACAGCAATAAAAGTTTATTTTGTCATGTTTATTAACATTTTAAATATATTTCCTTTCTTACTTCTGAATGCTTTTGTCTATAGTTCTTATATTAGTTGATTTTGTGCATTTATTAATCTTTCAAGTTGAGGCAGTTTGTTCTTTATATTATATATATATATATGTTGAGCTGTTAAACCACTGTCTAAAGTAAGGGTAGGGTTGAGTGCTCATAAACCTGTTTTTTATTACATGCATTAGTTTTTATGGATTTTTAACTTAACCTGTCAGTTACTGTGAGTACTTAACTTTGTGTCTTTTCAATTAAGGGAAATATACATATTATTTGCTTACTGTAAACCAACTAATTTTCGTGAGCGATTTATTTTCACAAGCAATTTATTTTCGCATTTAGAAATATAACATGCATATAAATTGTCGGGACTGTTTTTCATATATGTATCTTTCCTTATTCATTTATTAAAATACATTAAGTAAAATTGAAAACCGCAAAAAAAAATATAGCTGTGATGTAGACTAGAAAGTATAAAACGCAAAATAAAGTATTCGCGAAAATTTAGTTGGTTTACAGTAGTCCAGTCTGTGTTTGCAGGAAATTTAAATCATTGGTTGTCTGGTGGAGGGTTGTCTTAATGGCAATCATGCCACATCTTATATTTAATATAACCTTGCCATATTCCTATTGTGCCTGTCCAAAGTTTAGAGCCTGTAGTTTTTGTCAGTTTAGTCTGACACTAAAATTTAGTGGTTGTTGTTGTTGTTTCATACTGTTGACTGTTCATATTTATTTTTTTGTAATTTATTTTGTTATAAACTAGGCAATTAGTTTTACAGTTTTGATTGTTTCAATTTTTCATCTGAGGGTCTTTTATAGCTGCCTACTTTGACTATAGGGTACGGATTTTCTCATTATTGAAGGTCATCACAGGCCTACAATTGCTTTCTTTAAGCCATGATCAATAGTTTTCATATCTAATATACCACATCTTTTAATTTTTATAGTAATCATGATAACTGTCTTTCAAGTTCAATAACTTTTTTAAAAATAAAAGTGGCCTTACCATTTAGGTTTGTTGGCTTGTGCTATTTTAAATTGCCTATCATTTCTGCTGTTTATAATTCTTAATTCTTCTATAGTTCTTGTCCTATACATAAAAGAGTAAAAGTTAGTATTGAATGACATCTTACATCAATCATGTCAATGTTTTTTTTGCTGTTTAATGTACATGATGTATATTAATGTGTGTTTAATAAAAATCTGTACCATGAGTGCTTGATAAGCTTGTTGCCCTTTTAGTTGGTCTTTATGCTATAAATGAATTTTAATGATCAACTAGAAAAACTATGAGCACTGTACAAATAAAAAAAAACCTCCAAATAAAACAAGAGTGCATACGCTGAAATGTCTCGCCTTCTTTACTAATCATTGATATTATGTTGATAGTCCTAAGTATAAAGCCTTATTAAAAACTGTCACATAAACTTAACATTAACCAAGATAACTAAACAAAGACCAATGAACCATGAAAATGAGGTCAAGGTCAGATGAACCATGCCAGGCAGACATGTACAGCTTACAATGCTTCCATACAACAAATACAGTTGACCTATTACTTATAGTTTAAGAAAAATAGACCAAAACACAAAAACTTAACACTGAGCAATGAACCGTAAAAATGAGGTTGAGGTCAAATAAAACCTGCGCGACTGACATATAGATCATAAAATATTTCCATACACCAAATATAGTTGACCTATGGCATATAGTATTAGATAAAAAGACCAAAACTCAAAAACTTAACTTTGACCACTCAACCATGAAAATAAGGTCAAGGTCAGATGACATTTGCCCCCTAGACATGTACACCTTACAATCATTCCATACAACAAATATAGTAGATCTATTGCATAAAGTATGAGAAAAAAAGACCAAAACACAAAAACTTAACTATAACCACTGAACCATGAAAATGAGGTCAAGGTCAGATGTCACCTGCCAGTTGGACATGTACATCTTACAGTCCTTCCATACACCGAATATATTAGACCTATTGCTTATAGTATCTGAGATATGGACTTGACCACCAAAACTTTACCTTGTTCACTGATCCATGAAATGAGGTCGAGGTCAAGTGAAAACTGTCTGACGGGCATGAGGACCTTGCAAAGTATGCACATACCAAATATAATTATCCTATTACTTATATTAAGAGAGAATTCAACATTACAAAAAATCTGATTTTTTTTTTCAAGTGGTCACTGAACCATGAAAATGAGGTCAAGGACATTTGACATGTGACTGACGGAAACTTCGTAACATGAGGCATCTATATATATACAAAGTATGAAGTATCCAGGTCTTCCACCTTCTAAAATATAAAGCTTTTAAAAAGTAGCCGCCGCCGCCAGATCACTATCCCTATGTCGAGCTTTCTGCAACAAAAGTTGCAGGCTCGACAAAAAAAGGATATGCACACACATTGACATAAACATGAAGATAATTTGGCTCAATTTAGAGATATCTCAAGTGACTTTAAGTTTAAGGCTGTGATGTTTTAACAAATACATTTCTAAAACCTTCCAAAGTTTGAAAATGGACAGATTTTAAATAACTTTCCAACAACTAAAGTCATGAAAGTTCCTTAACTCTGCATCTTATACAAAAATATACATGATAAATAGGGGATGATACTCCAGCTTGCATATTCTTCAAAGTTTTAAAGGAACATAACTGAAGAACTGTAAAATTATTACTATCAAAATTTGAAATTGATCTGATTTTGTGGTAAAAGTATTGTTTTAAAGTTTAATAAAATTTGGTTGAGGTAAACTTAAGTTAGAGGCTGGAAACGAAAAATTTACAATTTTTCCGTTTTTAAAGAACATAACTCTAGAATAGTAAAAGACACTACCAAAATTCAAACTTAATCTGTATTTTGTGGTGATAAGCATTGTGTATAAGTTTCATAACATTTGGTTGAGACAAACTAAAGTGTAGAGAACGGGAAACCAAAAATTCAGCATTTTTTTCCCATTTGAAAAGGGGCATAACTCTAGTACAGTAACACTGACATCACAAAAATTCAAACTTGATCTGAGTATTGTGATAACAAGCTTTTGTAAAAGTTTAATTAAATTTGGTTGAGGCAAACTAGAGTACTGTAAGAGAACAAAAAACAACTTTTGGACAGACGGACAGAAGATCAAGTGTTAAACTTAATGCCCCCTCCACTATGGGTCATGAAAATCAGGGGCGGATCCAGCCATTTTAAAAAGGGGGGGGGTCCTAACCCAGGACAAAGGGGGGGGTTCCAACTACATGTCCCCATTCAAATGCATTGATCGTCCAAAAAAAAGGGGGGGTTCCAACCCCCGGAACCCCCCCCTCTGGATCCGCGCCTGAAAATGAAAAGGGAGTTTATCTCAAGATATAAAAACAATTCACCAAAGTTTCATAAAAATTGGTGAAAGCATTCTTGAGACTATCCAAATCCCAATAGTACAATGACATAAATCAGAATTTTTTAAAATTGAAAGGAAAATTATCATGATTATGTTATACAAAAATAATTCACCAAGTTTCATGAAAATTGCTCAAATATAAAAAAAGAAGATGTACGTGGTATGATTGCCAATGAGACAACTATCCACAAAAGACCAAAATGATACAGACATTAACAAATATAGGTCACTGTACGGCCTTCAACAATGAGCAAAGCCCATACCGCATAGTCAGCTATAATAGGCCCCGATAAGACAATGTAAAACAATTCAAACGAGAAAACTAACGGCCTTATATGTAAAAAAATATATTTTGTAAATACTTGATTAAAATGTTGTCATAAATAGCATAGACATCTCTTAGTTTTGAGAACCACATGTGTTAATTGTGCGAGTATAATCGTGATAATCATGCACAAGATTGACTTTTAAAAGCCTATATATATTGAAATTTTCTGAAAATATAGCATGCATTTATTATTATGACCAATTTTCAGAAATGCACCAAGATGCGAGATGATTTATATAATTGTAATTTTAGGAATTTACAGTAAAGGCTTTTAACCCCACTGCATTTTGCACTTTTCCCAAGTCAGGGGCCAGAAGTTATGGCCTTTGTGACCTTTGTATGATTTTTATTTTAGTTTCTTTTTTTTACATTGAGGAGTTTAGTATCACGTCCATTATCACTCAACTAGTATACATTTTTGTTTAATGGCAAGCTAAAGCATGCCTCACAGGCACGGATCCAGAAGGGGTCCGAGGGTGGGAACCCCCCCTTTTCTTTTGGACGATCAATGCATTTGAATGGGGACATGTAGTTGGAACTCCCCCCATTTCTCCTGGGTTAGGAACCCCTCCTTTAAATTGCTGGATCCACCACCGCCTCAGGTTGTGGGATTTTCTCGTTGCATTGACGACCTATTGGTGACCTTTGGCCGTTATCTGCTCTTTGATCAGGTTGTTAACCATGTTTTTACTCTTTGACACATTCCCCATTTTCAATTTTATTTTCAGTTCTATAATAAATGTTAGACTTCTTGTTGATTTGGTTTCACATTTCGGCTTCGTCGGAGGAAAGCGTCCCAGAAATAAAATAGCCTTGCAAGACGTCATGATTATTTGGACTAGGTTTTCACCACCATCAACATTGTAAAGAGTGTCGCAATGTGGAAGAAACGAGTTTGGCGCGTTAACAAAAATATAATTGTCTGTGCTGACAGGTTAGTATATGTGTGCATACCAATATTTAAATTTTCTAAGCCTTCTTTTTGGATATTTTGTCCATTTCTTGGTAAAATACTATCAGACCTCGAGTGCTGTTGTTTTACAAAAAATATCAAGTAATGTAGGGGAAAGAAACTAACTTAAAAGACCAAAATAAGCAACAACTAATGGGGGTCTCATTGGGGGTTCTGTTCACGGATCCCGCTTATAGTTACTTAGATTCCCGCATCCCGCTTACACTATGTAAGTAAGGAATTCTGATATTTTTGTAATTTCCCTTGTCCCGCTAAACCTCATTTCCCGTTTTCACGGCACAATAATTTGACTTTCATGTGTCACGCTTACAAAAAATCCGCCTCGACAATCCCGCGTCCCGCTCAAACACCCCTAATAGGTACATTAATAGTTTACTATGCAGTCAGTAGCCAAATACACATGTATATATACGTTTAGACGACCTTAGACTCATTTCACAGAAAAATCGAAAATACTCATTAGTAATGAACATTTTAGATCACTTAACATTTAGATTTTATAACTTTAAAATTTACGACCATATAGATTTAAGATCATTTAATCGAAAGATGATAATTTGTCAATGAGCATCTGTAACTCGATATTGCATTTTTTTTTTGGCACGCGTCAAGAAACAGTTAAAAGTGCCGCCGATCTGACAGAGCTTTGAAGAGCCTATTTTCGGGTCCGTAGAAATACCGCAAAGGACCTCCTTAGTGCACTGAGAACAAAAACGTGCACTATGGTCCTGATGGAATGATACAACGGTCACAAAGGACATGGCATATAGAATTATACTTTGAAAAATTTCATAAATTCAAATTTTATAATCATATCTTTAGTAATTAGAAAGTTATTTAATGTTTTAACGACACGATCCTCAATCAATGATCATCAATTGATCGTCACCTGTGTAATCGATTGAAATTCATGTTCGCTCAACCTTGACCCGTTTATAATCCACTTGTAAACTGATTAAACATGTATATCACGGCCGACACTCGGCTAACCGAGAGATTGGTCGGTTAATCTATACTTGAGTATGCGGCTATATGGGCGGTTGGTCTGTTAATCAGTCGGGTTGGTTATACGTCTGTTAATAGTATTTAAAACGCACAATTTAATGTTAAACTCTTTTAAATATACAGATATTTGGCATATTATGAGAACCAAATCAAAAAAAGAAAAGTGTCTGACAAAATGATATCTATCATAGAACATTTTCCACCTGTAAAAACATTTCAGTCTGTGAAGTTTTCAGTATAACTAAAAGGCGCCGCGCAAGTATGAAGTAGTTATGCCGCGAGAAAGGAAGAAAGACCATTCACAATTTGTCTTACATTGGTTTTTCTCTTTTTTGATTAAATAAAAAAAAAAATAAACCTTTCAAATATAGAGTTCATAAGATACAAATATTCCCTTTGGACACCTCCCCCTTTTATTTGTGCTCTCTATTTTAAACCCTCGACGTAGGCTTTCGAATCTAATTAAAATTAAAACCTTGCTTTCTAACCAATCTATTCATGTACCGGACCGGCAACTTTCTTTATTTAATACGAAAATCTACAGTGCCATTATACACATGCATTTTGTTTGCTTGGAGTCCCCGCTCGAAAAGAAAGAAATAGCCCAACTCCAAGATACTATATTCCTGCATCACGTGATTTTTACCACGTCGAGCTTACATTTGAATAAATACCGAATATGGAAAGTGAAACTACAATTCAAAACATAAAGTCCGAAGGCACAATTAAATAAGAAAAAGAAAGGGTTTTTTTTGGCAAAGGGTGCCGGTAAATTCTCTCGGTGTTCAAAATATACCTGAAATATTTGCTACTGCCCCTTTTCTGTTCTATGAATTCTAACCCTGAGTTTTCTTTCTGTTACTCCATGCCAAGAAATCCTCGCTAAAAATTCCGGTCGATCTCTTACGGCAGTCATTAGTAACTAAAGATTTGATTTCCTTTAAGAAATTATAATTTATGGCCTTCATTTACGTGTCGCTTAGAACACGGCCATATACCAAATGGTCAAGATTAATCATCCATGTAATTTGCTCTATGGGGTGTTTGCAGAATTTCAACCGAGGCAATTTCTTGGCATGTTATGCGCATAGCATTTTTTCAATAAAAGGCGATAAAAACAATTTAGATATCATTTAAAGAACACAAAATAGTACTTTGGTTCTAAAAAATAACTGACATTAGTAAATATTTCATAATTATAATATAACGTGAATAATACCACGATTTAGTGAAAATTATGGGAATAAAGTCTGTTAATGGGTTCGACAATTAAAATTGTGTCAGTTAAGCGTTATTTAGCCACGACAATAATTTTGCTACCTTTATATTTTCCCATTGAAAAAGTTAAGAATGAAATCTTTTTGAGTAAAAAAAATGACAATACGGTGCAACAGTATCCTTTTTAGTAAGAGAATTTTTAGTTCGACTTCTTTGCATTTTATTGAAGGGTGTGTCACTTCAATATAGCGTGATATGGATTGACCGCTGGAATATACATGTATTTATTATTAACGTTTTCAATCAGACCTTAATTTTTATGTCTGTTCAAAGTAGCACGTTTTAAAATCCGCCTGAAAGTGTCTTTCTATAATACAACACAGGGTGCATATAACATATTGTCGTTCTTATATGCACGATATTTGTCACTGAGCGTTAAACCCTAATTCGTCAGTATCGTCCAATTGGTTCTTTTCTTCTATTACTTAATCATATGTTGTTTACAAATTATTCTAGAGAATGAAAAGGAGCGAATGCAGCTACATTTGGTTATCTATAAGTTTAAATTCATTTTATTCCGTTTAGTTCCTTTCTACATAAGTGCAGAGGAGAACTGCAGTTGTCCGCATGTAAGCTTCTAGCATTTGTCACCAATTTGGGTACACCGCAATCCGTTACTGTTTCAACTCCCAGGTGTGTTTCATGTCTGTATTCTTAAACAATTATTAATTATCTCTCTTTTTAGCAATGCATCACTCTCTATACTGTCGTTTTCTGCTCATGTAGTAAGGCTTTTATGTATAAAGTTTACTATACGGTATGGGTATTTCTCATTGTTGAAAGCCGCATTGTTGCATGCCTATACTTCAATTTGTGGTCTCATTTGCAATCATACATCTCCTTATTCTGACAAAGTAAACATAATGTAACTATCAAATGAATTATAAACCTTATGAATTGGGCCGTTAGTTTTCTCAATTGAATTATTTCTTAAAGTACATATGACCTATTTATTTCTTACATCTACTTTATTTAACTTTTGCGGATAGGATTCTATTATACTTTTTATTTGATGCTGAAAATACGAAAACGAAGGTATTCAAATGCTATAAATAAGCGAAGTAAAACAACCATTATTTATTTTCTTTGGTTACATCTTCTGACATCAGACTCGGACAATTTGGAAATAAGTATGGCGTTCATTATCACTGAACTAGTATATATCTGTTTAGGGAATTTCTCGCTACATTGAAGACCTGTTGGTGACCTTCTGCTGTTGTTTTTTTCTATGGTCGGGTTGTTGTCTCATTCCCCATTTCCATTCTCAACTTTATATGCATATGAACATTATATATATTTTATTTATTATTTCAAATACCATTTGTGACACCAATTTAATTTATTTCCAAACCTTAAAATTATATATCACCACAGTTCTTTATCGTCTCTTATTATAATGACAGAACGGACTGTGGAGTTATATGATTATCGGCGATATGAATTTCATATATAAATTTTGAAATATTCTAATTTATCCATGTTATCTTGTCCACTCCATAATTCCATAAATTTGTCCTATTACTGTACTCAAGGATTTGTATAGCTAGAAGGATTGGAATCTTGCTGTACTATATAACGGATTTTTATATATTGAACCAAAAGTTAATTTGAAATTAACTTCTACAATATTGTGAATATATTGGTTTCTCAAACCGCTATGACTATTACATTATAAAAGAAAATGGTCTTCATCTTCAAATGTTGAAATAAAGATAAATTGTAATAAAAAGGCATTGACATCAGTAATAAAGGTATCTGTCATAGTACACAGTTATGATGATTCTCTTTCTGAAAAATAAAAAAAAACGGTATGTTATTTCATAAAATAGTATTTACCTCTTGAAGTCTTTCTATAATAGTTCTGTAATCGGGTTTTGAAGAAACCCACGGACGCCACATTTTTTACTCTCAAATATCTTTCAAGGTATAATAATAGTATGTACACTCTTGTGTTAATAGGAAATGAAATCTCAGAAGCATTTTTTTTCTCAATTTGTATTTCAAAATTTGCTTCTTTTAAAAAAAAAAAGTTTATTTAGCAATTTCCTTCAAAACAAAATAAATCAAAGGCAAAGTAAACACAAAATTCAATTTTTAATTTTTCTTTCATCATCTTGAAATTATACCACGCTAAACCGTTAGGTTTATTCAACAACTACCATTAACTAATCAATTAGTAACGATCAAAGACAATTGTTTATTCGATAAGGTTGATTGGACATGATAATTGTGAATTTGCAATATGCCGTTGTTCACGTGTCGAATGGCACGCGCTGATAAGAAAAGGCATTTAACTTCAAAATTACAATATCTATTGATACCAAACTTTATAATTATGAGTAATATACTTATATCTTCTTATATCCATGTTTTTTGTGGTCCTTAAACATCGTTTTAGTGTCCTTAGTTCAAAAACTTTCTTCTTAGTGCACTAAGTAGTCCTTTGCGGTATTTCTACACACTGGTACATATATGGCTTCATCGTTAGGCTAATAAAGAATTACCTAAACTGATAAAAAGGTAATGAATGCGAATTTGTTAAGAACTTTTTCTAAAATATTTGAACAATGATAAAAACATTATCCTTGCCTATTTGTCCACTTACTAAAAAGGTATGGCCAATGTCCGGTTTATTTGTTTCGTTATTTGGTTCCCATGTTCAAATAAATTGATGCATTTAATAATAAATCCTTGCTAATATAGAAAAGCAACTCAAACTTCTCATCTGGACTTTAGTCTGTATATATCGGCCCCTTCTCTATTTTGGGATTGAAAAAAAAATTCAATTCCTTTCTTTTTAATTTGGTAACACGTTAGGCAATCAGTGACACAAATATAGTATATTACCAATAATAAGGCCATATATTTGAAGCTGTTCAAAATTCTGTACATTAAATGTACGTGTATCAGATCGGACATTTTTTTTAATTGTCGTATATATAAAAAGAAATACTATAAGTTATGTAGTATGAAATATGTCCACTGGACCGACCGTGCAAGTACTGTATATATAGCTAGTCAAGGTCGTTAAAAACTTCCATTTGTTGTTGTCCACTGGAAATAAGCTCTTTAAAACACGAATCCCCGTTTATACTCAATGCCAAATTTATTTGTTAATATTTTTTAATCTTTCTCTTATGATTTTATCATAATATTTTTTTTAATTTTTTTGTGTGGTTGAACATGAAATTGACACCGATGCTACAAAGAGAATTTGGTTTAATGTTATCTGTTGCAATATATACTAAGTATTACACGTGGACAGGATGTTCCCCAGAAAATAAGTTATATACACACCCCAAGGGTACACGCTACTGTCATATGGAAAATTACTGGGTCACCTGTAAGATGGTAATCAGCCATGCAACTAATCTGGTGACTGACCATGTCACTACGCTATAAAAAGTTTATCGTGAGATCGAAATGAAATATTCATTTTAATTAAAAATTTAAGAACTAAAGGATTTATCATTATTATGAAGTTAAATAATTCAACCAAATCGTATTATTTCCAAAAAGGTTATATATATAATATGTTTTATCTATACCGGCAAGGACGTATTTACTAATATACGTCCTTGATATCGGGAAAAAATTAAATTTTTAATTATTTTATAGAAATCCTTGTCTCTTGAAATGGAACTCATGCATGCCTAATTAAGATTTATAAATTTATTTTAAAATATAACAAATATTTAGTTTTGATATTAAATTAAAGTTACCTTTCCGCGCTATAATTTATTTGATATGACATGAATTAAACTATTTTTGTTGAGGGATTTAAGGGTTTGTCCATGTATGTTATTAGTATTTCACATGACTTGTTTTCGCCTTGAAGCTCATTATACAGAGTGTTTCAGACAAGATTATGAAAATAACGTGCACGATACTTTTTTCGATCATCGTGAAGTGACAATTTTAATTCCCATTCCTGCATGCACTCGACCCCTGTTCAATTGTATATTTATAATTCCTCGTGCTTTTACCCCTCTACGTGATTACCGTTATGCCAACAGAAACCCGGGACTTGATATACATGTAAAATCAGGGGCGGATCCTGCCACGATAAAAGGGATTAAACAACTACATGTCTCCATTTAATAAGGGCTGTCGTTATCGCTGGGTTTCTATTACCTCACCCTATTCATAAAATTTAGATTTCAAAAGTGTATACCTTTTCATATATTGTGTAGGTTAAAATATTATCTTTTCCCATATTGTTTGCGTTTTGTTTGGTGTGTAATGTAATCGTGCAATACCTAAGTGTCAAAAGAGAGTTTTCCCCGACCTATTCACATATTTTAAGCCTGAAAAGGTGACCTTTTCCAACGGCACGTCCTATCACCTTGTATATATAGGAACTTGAGAGGATTCCCGAGATTACCATTACATGCAATGATTGCTCACAAAAGGGGAGTCCAACCCCCGGATTCCATCCCCTTCGACCCGCCACAGAATATGAAATTGTTATTTAAAAGTCACATACTAGTACTAGATCCGAGCACCTGTTTTGGGATATATATACATATAGCTAATTTACCGTAAATAACTGCGAGAAAATGAATAATACACAAGTTGACAATTGTCTCTTCTCTGCTAATTAATGTGCATGCAATATAATATTCACTCTGATTTACTTGTGATACCACCGACACTAATAAAATTTACCTCAAAGTTAATAGGTGCTCCCATAGATTAATACCCTGGGTATTACATCTATGGTGCTCCGTTACTGGGAAGATCATATCGGATCCGATTAATTTATTGGTTCCATTCCCCCAATTATAAGTCAACACGGCTCCTTAGAAAAAATGCATTGCAATGCGTCATAATTATCTGGACTACTAAGTACTTCCATATAACTTCGAAAACAGACAATAATTTATTTTACTGGATGACATTGGGCTGACGGATTTTTAATGGATGGTAATTTTTATTTATAGCACAAGTTTACAAGGCAAGATTATTCACCTTTTTCACCCTACAAATCAAATGGTTGCCTCCTTACACCTACACGACCTAAAACATATTCATATGAACATTTGGTATCATTCATTTTGTGTGACAACTCTGAGTGTAAGATTGACGGGGAGGGATCCAGAACTTTTCATTTTTTTTTTGGAAAAGGGTGGGGGGATGCTTGCTCCAGTCATGCTTTAGTGATTCCCTATATAATCATCAAAAGTTTTCACACGAAGGGGATTGGGGGGGGGGGCTTTCCCCTTAATTAGACATCTCTATTTGCAGGCATAGGCTCATATAAATTTGCCTTTTGAAGAACTGAAATAAATATGAGATGGCTAATAAGTTTTCAGCTGCTTTACATTAATATACATCATATACATACATGTGACATACACAATTATATATAGAGCCATTTAAAAAGCTATTTTTTGCAATACTTAAATAATGTAGGATCAAATCTTGATGTATGTAGTTGAAATTGTTAGCTTTAAACATTAAAAAATGAACACCCGAAGTTTAAAGTTAAACATAAGAATGACCATATAGTCTTTAATGTATATGCTATTGCCATGAAACTAGGTCATTGTAGGTAAACTGTCATCTATTCCCTTAAATCTTAGTTCACGCCAAGTTTGATTAAATTAGTCGAGTATATCTACTCTATTAGGTCTCTAGTTTGGATAGTGTTTAACTTGCAAATTAAAATCATACTACTTCCAAAATTTATTTCTTTAAATATTATGGATGAAATAGCAAGTAATTAAGAGGATGAAATTAAATTGGATGAAATGTGGTAATTTTTTTTAGGTAAAGTAGTAATTTGGTAAAGTTTGAAAAGGTAAAATATTAGTATGTCTGAAGTTGTCAAACTTAATTATAGACCCTTTAAAAATAAAATTATCCTTATTTTGAGTTATAGCTTATAGATTTTTCTATAATCATGATAATGTTGATCAGGGGCGGATCCAGCCATTATTAAACAGGGAGGGGTCCCAACCCAGAGTAAAGGGGGGGGGGGGGGGTTCCAACTATATGCTCCCATTGAAATGCATTGCTCGGCAAAAGAAAAGGGGTGGTTCCAACCCCTGGACCGCCCCCCCCCCCCCCCCCCCCCCAAGTGCAATTTTACCTCACTATTCTAGGAAACAAAATAGTTCATTTTTTCCTGAATTTTTCTACGGACTCAATTTTTTTCTGTTTGATTATAGATTTATGCTAAATTGAAACATATATATAGATTTAAAAAAAATCTTGCATCTTTTTGGAGATATCAATCCAGGAAAGTGGAAGGATTTCATGTTTACTGGAAGTGGTGCGGCCTAGTGAAAACAGCAAACAGAAAGTAGAAAAAAAATGTTTTGACTTCAGGGTTACGTAACTTTTTATTCTTGTGGCATGACCCACTTTTTTTCCGATTAAATCACAATTTCACATTAGTACATACATGATATGAACATGAAAATGTTTTACTATGTAGCATTTTTTATTTTTTTATTTTCAAAGATCAGCTGTTTAGCATGTAAGCCTATGGAGCAGTCAATTACAAGACTGCAACCTAAAGAAAAACACATACTGATGTTTAATAATAGTTTTTACCCTTTTTATGTTTAGGACAAGAAATATAGAAAAATATAAACAGTTAAAATAGAAATGAGCAACAAAACAAGAAAAACAGAATACAACAAGGCCTAAATCAGTTTTTGTAAATGGTAAGAACACTTCTATATATATGTTTAATAATAGTTTTTACCCTTTTTATGTTTAGGACAAGAAATATAGAAAAATATAAACAGTTAAAATAGAAATGAGCGACAAAACAAGAAAAACAGAATACAGCAAGGCCTAAATGGTAAGACCACTTCTATATACTGCACAATCATGTAAATTCAGAAATTATTGATATGTTGATTGCATTTATTATTGTGATTTTTCACAAATGGACAACTTATTGTGATTACAAAAAAAATCTGCATAAAGATCTATATATACATGATATATATATATGTGTTTTTGTTATCAAAATATGAGTTCTTATTTTTGCAATTCTCACCCAGTCACATTATTCGCATTACTAAAAACCTCTCGATAATTTCTGAATTACAGTAATAAAAGTAATTGCCTTTGAATGATGACATATATAAAAATAAGAAGATGTGGTATGGTAAATGAGTGACTTATCCACCAGAGTTCAATGAAGTGAATGCAAGAAATTAAAGGCCAATGATGGGCCGGCCTTCAATAATGAGAAAACACTCCCTTTATAGGTCAGCCAATAAAGTTTCCAACATGAAAAGATTTAAACAATCCAAAAGAAAAAGTAAAATCACAAAAATACTGAACTTAGAGGAAAATCAATTCGGAAAGTCCATAATCACATGGCAAAATCAAATAACAAAACGCATCAAAATCGAATGCACAAGAATTGTCATATTCCCGACTTGGTACAGGCAATTTCAAATGTAGAAAATGGTGGATTAAACCTGGTTTTATAGCGCTAACCCTCTCACTTTGATGACAGTCTCATCAAATTCCGTTACATTTACATTGTTGCGTTAACTAAACCATGTAAACAGACACAATAAATAAAATAGTACAAATATGGGTATCATCCTATAACAATTTTACAGAACACAAACACATCTATCTACAAACACATTCATTGATTTGTGTGTCTGACGTCAGAAAATTTTATACGTCACATAGATTTGTCGTTCAATGTGCATACAAACAATTTTAAAATTTACATAGGCAATGTTAGCATATAGGGCAAAAAAATTAAAAGTATGTAAGAATAAATTTCAGACATAGACAGAGATTGAAAGTTGTCCAAAAGTTATATAGAATTTATAAGAATCCACAAATAGATAATTCCACTACGCAATTGAATGATTTTGACGTTTATGGTTCAACGTATTTTGTAATTTATAATAGAAATATATCATAATGACATAAAATAGAACAATATCATACTGATGGGATCTTTTAAAGTACAGAGTCACGTTATAAGAACCAAAGAAATACAAAAAGTTGCATATGCAAAACATGCCACCAAAAAATGAAAGACAATACAAACACATTGACGAGATGTATAAGTACAAAGCCACGTCAAACGGATATCACATAAAACCGTTCAACAGTAAAAGTAATATTAATAATAGTACAAAGACAAATAAAAGAACTATAACACATGTTGTTAAGATGATAAACAACATCAGTACGCAGAATCTATACATCAAGACCATCGTGTATTATTTGTGAAGTTCAACATATTCAAAGTCAATAACAATCAACCTTACCATAATATAGGACAGTGGTTCAAATAACACAACATGAACATTCTATAACAACTATTGCAAGTGGCTCAACTTTAAATATCACTGCAAGGCACTAAACAACGAATATTAAATCTTGGACACAAAGCACTGAAATAAGAGAACTCATAAGTAAGAATATCAAATGAAAGTTTCTCAAAATTTTCATTAAAACATGATAAAATAAGCTTATTTATATTACTGTTTTTTTCTCCATTTATAACATTGTTTTTTTAATTTTGTGTATTTATAGGTCAGATGTCTTGGTTTTTATGATCATCAACAGGTCCTGCAGGTCTATACTGAAGAGGAAACTTAATAGTTAATACTTTTCTACATAATCATGATATTGTGCTAATTAGATTAAGTAATGTGAAATGAACTGCACTATGTGTTTTTCTGGAAAAAGAAATAGAAAAAATTCTACAAAATTGCTATAAACAAAATGGAGTACTATCAAAGATGCGCAAGAACACAATTGTGTAAAATGTAACAACCTACATATTCACTGATGGATTATGGAGAAATTAAGAAAAAAATAGTATCTTTGTCATGTTTGTTGTCGAAATAAACACCTGCTTTATCCATTCATGTACATGGCTCCATCATATCAAATATACAGAGAAGATGTTTGAAGAACAAGTTGCAAAAATTTATTCAGCCAATTAAAAGAAGATGTCTTATGGATGGTATTATTTATGCACTGAACTGTTATGTAGGGGGTCGAATAATTGTACACAGCAGCTGAAACAAAAGACAAGTTAATTTAACATGAAAAGTGTTTATTTTATTTAATATGCAAATATGAGCACAATATTAATAACCTCACAAATGGTATGATATTCATAGGGTTTTGCTTATTATTGTATTGTCTTAAACATGTTATTAACAGTCAGCCTTTTTTTTTGTCATGTTTGTATGTTTAATACTCACCATGATAATTTGTATTAAAGTTTTCATTATCTTTTGTATCAATAATTCAGTCTATGAAAAATTATATTTATACTGTTTGTACTGTTATGAAGTTTCCATAGAGGAAAAATAGGGGAAATCATTTCCTTAAGGGAAATTTGATGTTCAGAAATTTCCTTAGAGGAAATTTGAAGAACAATGATTTCCCTAGAGGAAATTTGTTGTCTTGAATTTTCCCTCAAGGAAAAGTGTTTGTCAAAAATTTCCTCACAGGAAAAAGTATTTCCTCCAAGGAAAATTTGAAGCTGCAAATTTCCTCACAGGAAAAAGTATTTCCTCAAAGGAAAATTTGAAGCCGCAAATTTCCTCAAAGGAAATAGAATTTCCTCAAAGGAAAAAGAATTTCCTCAAAGGAAATAGGATTTCCTCTAAGGAAATAGAATTTCCTCAAAGGAAATATTTATGCAGCAATTTCCCTAAGGGAAATCTTTTTCCCTTGAGGAAAAAACAATTTCCCTTGAGGAAAAATCTTTTTCCCTTAGGGAAATTTGATTTCCCTTGAGGAAAACTACTTTTCCTCTGAGGAAATTGTTGTAAAAAGGGGCATAACTTTTTCAACAGTGGTGCTAGAGCCAAAAATTTTTAAGACAAATATCAGGGAACCAATACCAACCAAGTTATCAACTTCATTTTCACTTAACTCCAAAAATTAAGGTGACAACTTTTGCACTCAGCGGAATTGCAAACTTGTCCCGGAGACTGTTAACTCTTCATTTTTTCCCATTGCATATTTTTGAATATCGTTGCTACCATTCTATAGAATAGCGGGACTCATTTAAATGTTTTAAACAATGACATCATTTTTCAAAATATTACCTCGTCGAAATATGCACTTTTTTTATAATGACCCGTATATGAAGATTTCGAATTACGTTATACAGGGAATTATTTGTACATATTCTCATCAAACTATTTTCAACAAATCCGGCGGGGTCAGCATATGATTTGCTTTATAAAATACTGAATCTATTTTGTGTATCCCCAATATACTGCGACAAATATTCCACATGAAAAGAATAATTGGGATCAAAACGGACAACCACAAATATAAAGAGAACGGAGTTTGTCTGTTTTTAGAAAATTTACCCATTCACATAAGACAGATGCATTGTGGAATTATGAGCTGTCGGAATAATGAGCTGTCGGAGTAATGGGCTGTCGGAACAGTGGGTTGTCGGATTAATGGGCTGTCGGAATAGTGGGCTGTCGGAATAATGGTTGTCGGACAATTGGGATGTCACCAAATTAAAGCAATCTTTACCAAGCACTGTGATTACTGTTGATTTTTTTGTTTCCTTTCTCTAACTTGAGTTTGTCTCAACTAAATGTAATGAAAAGTATATATAATGCTTTTAACCACAAAACTCAGTCTAAGTTTAATTTTTGGAAGCATCACTTTTACAGTTCTTGAGTAATGTCCCTATTTAGCAGGGACATCATCTGTGTCCCTATAGACACATTCCACCTTTATTTATTTTTTGAAGTATTTTTGAGGTGAAATGAGTAATTTTTAATGAAAAAAAAACGTTGAAAACTGGAAAAAGGGGGAATTTGGAACACACATTCTTTTAAAAACAAACATAAATATTTCGTTGGTTTACTTTTTGGAATTGAAAGTTAAGTTAAGTTAATAAAGTAATATTTATTATAGGAAATAATTTTTACACCTCTGGCAATGAAATTAGAACAAGCGTTCTTTCTGCTGTCGGTTAGTTCAATAAAACGTGAGAATAAAAAACATAAGGAGATCGGTCCGTGTATATCTGCGTCCATTCGTTTTTCGTTTTGAATTATCAAAAACAAAAAACAAAAAACGAAAGTGTTTTCATTTTTCGTTTTTGATTTCATAAAAACCAAAATGAAAAACGAAAGTGTTTTCATTTTTCGTTTTTGATTTCTTAAAAACCAAAACGAAAAACGAAAGTGTTTTCATTTTTCGTTTTTGATTTCTTAAAAATTAAAATGAAAAACAAAAGTGTTTTCGTTTTTCGTTTTTGATTTCACAAACAAAAAACGAAAAACAAAAGTATTTTCATTTTTCAATTTTGATTTCTCAAAAACTAAAATCGAAAAATGAAAGTGTTTTCATTTTTCATTTTTGATTTCACAAAAACAAAAAACGAAAGACGAAAGTGTATTTATGTTATCTTTCCAACACAGTTTAATTGTCATTCAAAAAATGACAATGTTGTCATTTGTCATTCATTTAAAGGTCGTTAAAGTATACATGCACAGCGGTTGTCAGATCAATAGTACTTTAATCGAAGATAATGTCGACGGATGCAAAAGTCTTTATCAATCTAAACAATAAGGGTGCGTGATCTTTACTTTTAAGTTTGGAGAGGTTAATCTAAGATGATAATATTGTATCGTAACTAGCCTCTTTTACAAATAAAGCAAACTATATATTGTTGGCGAGGGAAGGGCTCAAGGACTCCAGAAGAACTGGAAAAAATGATACAAAATCTTTCACACCCTTTTTTAATCTAAAGCGCAAGTTTTAATTTATCTATTTTATTATGTTCTGGTCTCGGAGCAAAATATATAGATACAGTGTAAGACCTTTAGTATTTACATGTATGAACAATATCAAAAGACATATGTAGGATGATGAAAAAAATAATGTAATCCACAAAGTCAAGTGTGTGGCTATTGTTAGTTTAAACATATTTATCAATAGTGGATTGGAAATTTTCTCACCGGAACGGGGATCGAACCAGGAACCTATGTTTTTGTAAAGTCCGATGCACTAACCTATGTTACTTTTGTATAATGAGGATCAATGGTCTAGTTCCTCGTTGAAGACCCTCCAGCTCCTTTCAAGATGAAGAACAGGCATAAAAACCCTGTTCATTAATACTTTGTATTTTTTCTATATATTGTGTGCGATTTTGTCCCGTGTACATTTACTCCACATCTCTCGGACCTGGACACGGCTCAATGCTAGTTTAGACCTCCAATGTTAAAGGTCATATGTTTTTGTTTTAAATTATTTGATGCCGTGGGATTGGGATTTTTAGCTTTAATGTAAACCATGTCAGGTTTTTAACTTGTATTTACAGCAAAGATAGCCAGTTTTGTGTTCTGTAATATACTGTAACAGTTTAATTTTACTTGTCCGGTCGCATCGGAACTTCTCAAAACATCTTCCGAACAATATCTGGACGTCGGTTTCGTGGGCATGTACAATTGCTAAACCACACATGAACGTTCTTTAGTCTTCGTAGATCTATTCCAACTTGAAGTATTTTTGAGTCTACGACAAGCAGAATATGATATTTTATACCATTAAATATTGAAGCCATAGTCATGAAGATCGATTACTTGATTGATGTTCCGTTAACGTAGCCGCAGAACAAAAACGCGAGAGCTACTTTTGAATATTTCTACAATTTTAAGTAGTTTTCCACTCACAAACACAATAATATTTTCAACATTTATTAAAATATTTTTTTTTTACACTTTTTAACTTTTATGTTGTTTTAAAATATCAATTTGACTTGAATTTGGGATCCCGCTAACATGTTTAACCCCGCCACATTCAAAATGTATGTGCCTGTCCCAAGTCAGGAGCCTGTAATTCAGTGGTTGTCGTTTGTTTATGTGTTACATTTTTGTTTTTCGTTCAATTTTTGTGCATATATAAGTTAATTTTCTTGTTTGAATTGTTTTACATTGTCATTTCGGGGCCTTTTATATCTGACTATGCGGTATGGGCTTTGCTCATTGTTGAAGGCCGTACGATGACCTATAGTTGATAATTTCTGTGTTATGTTGGTCTCTTGTGGAGAGTTGTCTCATTGGCAATCATACTACATCTTCTTTTAAAACGTTGAAAATATGCCGCACAGCCCTATATTTTGACCTTTGAAAGAAATTGTAGTGCATATGAACTTTATAGGATAAGTTTTTTTTTCAAAACTTCATAGTAAAAGTGATACAGAGTTAGCCGTAGGAGGAGTTCCTATGGGAAATTGGATTGTCAATATTTACAGAAATGCAACCTGTAAGGTCATTTACAAAACACTAGTCATTGTAACGAACGAAATGAAATTTTCTATAGTGAATATAATTATGCAATTTGAAACAGAAATACTACTACATAAATCCGTGTTGGTGTCCGTGTAACTTAAAATGACTTGTGCAGTAACGTTTTCAGTCGTTTTTCCTCTTAAATATGTAGGACAGATTTTTGTGTCAAAATTGTTATTCTAAAAGGTTTCCAATTCAACACTGTAATAAGATCATTAAATATTGTTTTTATTGGTATAAATATTCATTTTGTTATCAGTAAATTAAAATCAAACTACATATTACTAGTATGTTATATACATATACAAATTCATGGATATACAATCTGTCGATACCTGTAACTTGGCATTGCACAAGGTCATGTTTTTCTCTGGCTGTTTATGACGTCTTTACACTAAATCTATTGGATGTTGGATGTGTACGGATTGATAGTTCAGTCTTAGAGGCATGATTTGTTTTATTAGTTGTTAGTGGCTTTGAACTAGCAGTCAGATAACTACGAGTACTCTCAGATCTGTTCCTACTGTCTTTTTTGTCGGGATGTACAAGTACCCGGCCACGTCCACTTGTAGTTTTGTCCATCTGATGAGATAAGCCTTTTTCAACTGATTTTTATAGTTCTTATGTTGTACTGTTAAACCACTGTCCTAGGTTAGGGGAGGGTTGGGTCCCGCTAACATGTTTAACCCCGCCACATTATTTAAGTATGTGCCTGTCCCAATTCAGGAAACTGTAATTCAGTGGTTGTCGTTTGTTTATGTGTTACATATTTGTTTTTCGTTCATTTTTTAATATAAATAAGGCCGTTAGTTTTCTCGTTTGAATTGTTTTATATTGTCTTAACGGGGCCTTTTATAGTTGACTATGCGGTATGGGCTTTGTTCATTGTTGAAGGCCGTACGGTGACCTATAGTTGTTAATGTCTGTGTCAGTTTGGTCTCTTGTGGACAGTTGTCTCATTGACAATTATACCACATCTTCTTTTTTATATTTGTATGAGTATATTAAATAAACATGTATATACCAAGCTAAGTCAGTTTATATCTTGTTTTTCGTCTGACTATACAAAAGGCGAGGAGAGCTACTTGATAGATCAGGTTGACTGATAAGCTGTCTATATAAAGTAATGGGACAATGCATGGCATGAAGACATCACCAAATCACCGTATGCAATACTCAAAAAGACATCCAGAGCTTACCATATAGTCATCAAATACCCACCAACAGGCCGTAAGCTTTGGTTGGCTGTTAACTCAAATCCAAGAGCACAGCAAAATGTCAAAATATTCTATTCAAACTGGGTGACCTGGTGAGAAAAACATTGAAATTTTCCAAAGAAACACACACACACCTCAACTTTTAATAAGGAGATTTGGTATTAATGCAAATGAGTCAACTATCCAACAAAGTTCAAATGTAGTGGATGTAAACAATTATATATAGGCAACCATATAATCTTCAACAATGAGAAAAAAACATACGGTATTGTCGGCTACAATAGTCCATGAATTGAAAAATATGAAACAGTTCAATTGAGAAAAATAACAGCCTATTTTAAAACAACATGAATTATGAAAAACACATATAAAAGACATCAACAAACGAAAACCATTGAACTACATGCTCCTGAGTTGGAGCAGGCACATGCAATATATTGTGGCGTTTAACATGCTTGACAGCCGGGACAGTTTTGTTACAGCATAAGAACAAACTATACAAATCAGTGGAAAATGGCTTAACGTATGAGATCGATACAAAACAGAAGGAAAAAAAAGGTCTAACAAAAACACATACCGAATGTGGCAGGGTATTTTTACCTCGTTTTCAAACAATCAAAGTACTGAAGTACTGAACATCGAATGACTGCAAGTTCTTATGGATTGTCACAAGCACTTGTCTCAAGAAAAAAATCACATCTCTATACTTGAAAGTGAAGTTAATGTACAGGTATATTTTTTTTGAAACTCAGTACACATATTCTATATCATATGATCTTTTTAATTTCAATGCCAAATATAGAGTTCTGACCCTCAATTCCGCGGTCCACTAGACATTGAAAATGATAGTGCGAGTGGGGCATTTATGTGGTATGGACACATTCTTATTCAAATCCTTTATTAAAGAAGTCAGTAAATTTACTACAGATAACACTACATTAGACGAACTAATCTAATCAAAATGTATATCTCTAATTTCGTAATACTTATGTGTACTTATTAATATATATATTAATTTTAATAAGATTGTTGAACGAACGCGTTCAATCTTAGGATTTTATTCTTGTCAATTTTTTCGACCGAGCAGAGCGAGTCGAAAACAATTAAATAGACGTCTTTCAAGCCAAAGTTAATATGTTTGCTATACACACATATGATTTTATTAAACTTGGTTATCAATTGTTAATCAAAAATACAGTCCTAGATAATAAAAAATCATGAAATATTTGGTCTAGTAATAAAAAAATCACACAAAAAACAGTAGTTGTCGTTTGTTGATGTCGTTCTCGCTTCTCGTTTTTTAGCTCACCTGGCCCGAAGTGTCAAGTGAGCTTTTCTTATATCTTGGCGTCCGTCGGCCGTCGTCGTAACTTTTACAAAAATCTTCTCCTCTGAAACTACTGAGCCAAATTCAACCAAACTTAGCCATCATCATCATTGGGATATCTAGTATAACAAATGTGTCCGGTGACCTTGCCAACTAACCAAGATGGTCGCCATGGATAAAAATAGAACATAGGAGTAAAATGAAGATTTTGGCTTATATCTCAGAAATCAAAGCATTAAGAGCAAATCTGACATGGTTAAAATTGTTTATTAGGTCATTATCTATCTGCCCTGAAATTTTCAGATGCATCAGACAACCTGTTGTTATGTTGCTGCCCCTGAATTGGTAATTTTAAGAAAATTTTGCAGCTTTTGGTTATTTTCTTGAATATTATTATAGATAGAGATAAACTGTAAACATCAATAATGTACAGCAAAGTAAGACCTACAAATAAGTCAACATGACGAAAATGGTTAATTGACCCCTTAAGGAGTAATTGCCCTTTATAGTCAATTTTTAACAATTTTCATAATTTTGTACATTTTTACAAAATATTTTCCACTGAAACTACTAGGCTAAGTTCATTATAGATAGAGATAATTGTAAGCATCAACAATGTTTTGTAGAGTAAGATCTACGAACACATCACCATCACCAAAAACACATAGACCAAGGTGAGCGACACAGGCTCTTCAGAGCTCTAGTTATATATAGAGTTTAGACCTTTGGTTTTCCCGTTTGAATGGTTTTACACTAGTCATTTTGGAGGATCCTTATAACTTGCTATTCGGTGTGAGCCAAGGATTCGTGTTGAAGAGGGTACTTTAACCTATAATAGTTTCCTTCTACACACTGTGACTTGGATGGAGAGTTGTCTCATTGGCACTCATACCATGCACATCTTCTTATATCTATATATTCTTTTGATATTTTTTATTGGGGTCTGGAGCTGGCATGTCAGTTACTGCTAGTAGTTCTTTGTTAATTTATGAATCATATTCGTTTTGTGTAGTTTCTTTTGTTTACTATTTTGTCATCGGACTCGGATTTCTTTTAAACTGAGTTTCTCTGTGCATATTGTTGTGTGTTTGTTTATTCTACATAAGCTAGATATAATTGTATAGCGGGAGGGTTGAAATCTAACAAAGCATGTTTAGCCCCGCCGTATTTTTGCGCCTGTCCCAAGACAGTAGACTCTGATCTTTGTTAGTTTTTTTATGTTTTTTTTTTGTCTAAGTTAAGTGTGACGTCCATTTTCACATTACTAGTATATATTTTTATTTAGAGACCAGCTGAAGCCCGGATTTTCTCGTTGTGTTGAAGACTCATTGGTGGCCTTCGGCTGTGCTCTTTGGTTAGGCTGACTGTTGTTTCTTTGACACATTTTTTATTTCCATTCTCAATTTTATTGATTGATCAATTGATTGATTGATTGATTGATTGATTGATTCATTCATTCATTCATTGATCATTTTACTACAAGCGAAAGTCATGATCATTTGAGAATCCTTTATTTGTATTGTAGTGTTAATTTCACCAATGAAACTCGACATTAATGTTTGTCTTAATATTAAATTTCTTTGTAAACTCTCAATTTACCGTCTGATTATAATAAGACACGCAAGAATAAAAAAAAATATTTGGCCTTCAATGTCTCAACCTTTTTTAATGTGAGTAACTTCATTGTTCACTTAGATTTCGATTTTGATATTGTTTTTGCAAGTTTCCATAATAGATTTCCGGTAACTGTTCTGCATAAAACCCTATGGGAAAGCACATTAACTAAATTTTCCAAACGTTTATTGGAACCTAATGATTTGGCAAGGTGTTGCAACCTGTAATGTAAAAAAGTTACAGCCGATTGCACTGAATGTGTAGGCAAAGGTAGCCTATCCTTGGTTAGCTTGCTTGTATTATTAGGTTAGGTAAACTACCCTCCTTTAAGAGTAGACTAGTTCGACAAATAACCAATCAATCTGTCTGTAGGACTAGGCTCCTTCTACAGGAGGGTGGTATACCTTACCTAGTTACTTCATAGTTCAGCTAACAAACAAGCGATCCAAATATATTACCTTTGTCTACACACTCAATGTAATCGGCTGTAATGAAAATGCGGAGTTTGTGAAACCAGGCTCAAGCAACCAGTCGGTAGCAGTCAGTTTTCAAATATATAAAAACAAATATTGCATAAGATTAAACGTACTTAAAATGTTTTTATTAATATATAACCACTATATCATCAGTTTTTAAAATATAATTAAGCAGTCAAAGACACTTTTCAATGAATTTTAAAATTTCATTTCTGTTTTTTTTAAGAATTGAATGCTTTTTTTTTTTGTTACTTCATTGAGGTGTAAAGCGATGACCGAAATACATTTTGTATGAAAAGCGGAAGCGCTTCATTCTGAAAATGTACGCACGGTCAACGCTTTTACAACCCTATGAAGTTACAAAAAGAAGCATTCAATATTTATAATTACATGTTTTAGCTAGGATCATGAAAACACGATTTTTATCAAGTTTTTATTAAATTCACCTTTGCACTTTATTGTGGGACCTCGTGTCATCATGAATAATGATTTTCGTTGTGTAATGTAACATGGGATGTGCAGTTAGCCAATCAGAATAACGAATTATAATGAAACATACATGTACATCTTATGTTATTATTAGTTATATAAAGCCAAAATCAATCGCTTTCGATATATTACACAGCGTACTGCCCGCTTTACATTTTAAATAGTCAACACTTGGAGTGTTTATAGAATCGTAAATAATTATGATTTTTTTTAATGATGGCAAAATTGCACTATTGGGTGAAATAGCTTTCCTTATTATCGGCATCCTGTCAAATAGTTCATGAAAAGTAATAATAATTCTGCATTAAAAGAAAAGAAAGTTGCACTCGTGCTTTAACTTTTTTTTGCCACACAAAACTGTTTTTACAAAACATTTTACCTCTGAACTAGTGGATTTCGCTTAAATATGACTGGACAAAAGGTTTATTTTTTGTATTCAAAGTATGGTGGGCAAGTAAATTATTTATTAGCTTAAAAAAGATTGATCCGTGCTATAAATTAACTTGTAATTTTGATCAAGTAGGCCCTAGATCTCTAGCTTACGTTCTCACCTAGAGCAGATAAAAGTATTGCCGCAGAATTTTGTTATTAACTGTCTGGTAAGGGTTTTTGTAGGGTATACGACCTCAACTTTAGACCTACTTTAGAAAAAAAAACTAAGCAGAACAACACCCTGGATTTTTCTACTGTAGACCCCAGCTACCCAGCTTCCCTTTGCACCTAGTGAGGACAATTTTTATTACATTTTCGGTAAGGATGGGGTTCGGTGTTCGACCCCAACTTTGGACCTATCTTTGAAAAAAAATAAGCTAAACAGCAACCTTGATTTTTTTCTCCAGCAGACATCAGTTACCAAGCTCCCCTTTACACATTGTTCGGACAGAAGTATTTCCGTAGACATTTGTTTATTAACTTTTATGTAATGATGGGGTAGGGTGGGTAACTGCGGTCCACTTAAAAAAAATTTACCGGGACTCCAATGTGGTGTGGTCTATGCAGAACAATTACCGGAAATCTATGGTAGTTTGCAAAATAATAGTCTTTTTTTATAATGTGATATGTAAAATGTTGGTAAATAATGAAAGCATGCTTCTGAATTAATAGACATAGAAATAAAGAGAAACCATATGATAACCAAATGCAATCTCCCAGACACAAACTAACGTTCATTAAGGCAACTAGTATGATGGTCTGGATTCGGGGTTCTTAATTTCTGTATTCTGTGATATTTTATGCCATATTTCTCTATTCTTTATACTTTTTGACAATTATTCTCTTATCATTACATTTTAACACCATTATTCTAGCTATTTTATTTATTTCTTGGTCCATTGTCTCTATTATTTATATTTTTTGTCCACTATTCCCAATTCCATAATCCCCCATCAACGACCTCTAGTTAATGTCACCTTATATATAGTCTTCACAAATAAGCAAAATTAATACCTGATAGGCTCTTAATGACAAACCAATTTAATATCCCAGTTTGAATTGTGAAATTGCGGAAATTTTGAAAATTAAATCAAGCAAAATACATTATCGTCCTCGTAGTTCGTAAAATACTGGCAGATGGATCTTGGTCATCAATTCTAATAATTTTGGATCGACCTTTCTAAACTTAAAAGTAATAAAGTTCACGCATCCGATTGCTAAAGACTTTTACATCCGTCGACATTATCTTCGATTAAAGTAGTATTGATCTGACAACCGCTGTGCATGTATACTTTAACGACCTTTAAATGAATGACAAATGACAACATTGTCATTTTTTGAATGACAATTAAACTGTGTTGGAAAGGGAACATAAATACACTTTCGTTTTTCGTTTTTTGTTTTTGTGAAATCAAAAATGAAAAATGAAAACACTTTCATTTTTCGATTTTAGTTTTTGAGAAATCAAAATTGAAAAATGAAAATACTTTTGTTTTTCGTTTTTTGTTTGTGAAATCAAAAACGAAAAACGAAAACACTTTTGTTTTTCATTTTAATTTTTAAGAAATCAAAAACGAAAAATGAAAACACTTTCGTTTTTCATTTTGGTATTTATGAAATCAAAAACGAAAAATGAAAACACTTTCGTTTTTTGTTTTTTGTTTTTGATATTTCAAAACGAAAAACGAATGGACGCAGATATACACGGACCGAGATCCTCATCCAGCTTGTTTTCTTTTAGAAATTATGTGTCAAGATGTAATATTTGTTGCCAAATGCATGATTTTACGCAAATGTACCAGGAATCCAGTCCAAAGTCTGTCGTGTTTCAATTGACATATACATGTTCCTTCATTTAGACAAAAGTGTTTTAAATTTTATCATACCCTAGCACTCATGGAACCATGTTTTGTTACATCCATTTCAACTTTGCTCAAAGATTCAGGATATTTTAGTGGTTTTTGTCTCTTTTAGAATAAAATTTTGACTACAGATTTTTATAAGTGCATTTGAAGTGATTGTGCTGCTGGTACACTAAAAAATAGTGTACAAGTTAATTTTAATACCATTGTTCAAAAACTCACTGCACAGTTATTGAAAATATTTACCAAAAAGAGCACTTTTCTATGCACATTGTTGTGAAAATATTCTTCAAAACTTTAAAGAAATACAAATGGTTTATACAAAAAAGAATATACAAGTTAGTACAGGCGAATAATGATAGATTATTTGATACACATTAAATCACATTGCTGGTATTCTGAGGATTAATTTGAGCCCTTAACCACATCTGTTTGGCAGGGAATGACGATAAATCAAGACTTAATGCCAAAAACAATATCTTAAAATTTGCTTCACCGATAATCTGTACCAGTGTGATAGGTTAAGGTTATAACTAGATCAAACCCAATGAAATGTTATGAATATGCATACTCCTTGTAACATGAAGATGCGATTTTTAAAATTTGTAATGTTATGGCTATTGTTGCAATTGATGGAAACAGTTAACTTGTTCCAACCTGAATTAAATTTTACTGAAGTGTGTCCTGTCATGTGTCATATATACAAATATTTTTAAAATGGCTGTTATACAACCGTAATTTATTGATGGGGTGATATTTGCTATTGCTTAATATTCTTTTCTTCACATATATAAACATATGATTTCTTTTCATTTTTTAGTTGTATAAACAGACTGTGATATACCTACTTCAGTTACCCCAGTCACAGATTCAAACAGAGGTAGGCTGTTGTACTGAAATTAAGTAAAACGTGTCTTATTAAGTGCTTTTTACATAAATTAGGTCGTTAGTTTTCTCGTTTGAATTCTTTTATATTATCATTTCGGGGCTTTTTATAGGTTGCACTTTGTGAATACAGCTGTTTCTCAAACCACACCTCTTTTGGGGAGATTTATAATATTCACAGATATGTTAATTTGTTAACGTACTGGTTCCCATATATGATATCTGTGTATCATCTCATAGAGACATCACTTAGGAATGTAACCAGTGTAGTAAAACATAGTAGCACCTAAATTTTAATTCTTAAGAAGTCCAAAAATGGAGGTAAGGGTAGTATAGAATTTTAGTATAAGTTAAAACTCTTAGAAGTTCAGGACATATAAATGTTGAAAATATGCCACGCAGTCCTATATTTTGACCTTTGAATAAAATAGTAGTGCATATAAACTTTGCGTTCTGGGATATTATTTTTCACGAAACCGTATGGTGACCTATAATTCTTAATTTCTGTATTATGTTGGTCTCTTGTGGAGAGTTGTCTCATTGGTAAATATACCTCATCTTCTGTTTTTAATCTCCTTAAACATTGTCACAAAGTACAATCAAGGTCATGATTGATAATTCTGCTAACTTACTGCAAAAGTTGAGATATATTTTTTGATTCCATACTCTCTATTTCATTTTTTTTCAGATTCCAGTATGTACTTTACAACTGCTAATGACAAATGTAGTATTTACATCACATTTACATTCAGCAATTATAGATAATTAAAGCTAAAATGATACACCTACCTAAAGAAATAATTACATTTCAATACATGGACAACAGTATGCATCGGTTAAGCTTTTGCCATCACTTTGTGTCTGCCCATTGTCATTATAATCTTTTCTTTGAAATACTTATCTATAGGAACTATAATGCAAATTTTTATACGCCCGTTTACGATGGTAGACCTCTGTCCGTCCGTCGTTCAGTCTGTCTGTCTGTTGTCAACATGTCGAACATTAACTCAAAAACACTTTACCCGATTTGCATAAAACTTTAGTGAATTGTATGGATCTATTGACGTGAGCTCAGTGTTCTCCCAAGGAATTTTGGATAGCATCACATTTGGCGTAAAAAAAAATGTATTTTTTCCAATGTAATTTGTCACGTCGTGGCAATGCTCTATTTCCTTAATGTTATATACATTACTGTTTATTACAAAATGTATTATATATTATATAGTTTATATGCTATAGGCCCTTATTTGGTGAATAAAATATTCTATTCCCCTTATTCTTTGTGTCTATATTGTTAAATTCATAACTGAGAATACATTTAAACTATAACCATGATAACAGTATTTTCAGTTTATGTTTTCTATATTCATTTATAGTTCCAGAATTATTTTATTCCTTTGGGCCAAATAAAAATATATGTGGTTCCAGTTTCCCTACCTACCCAGCTAAATGAATGAATGGTTTATGATAGATACAAATGCACTCAATATGTAGGAAACACACTGGTTCTTATAAATAAATAAAAAAAAAAGGAAAGAGAAAGTATCATATAGCAATAAAATTTAAATTAAAAAACTTTTTTTTTTATCCTATGAAATATATTGGTTCATGGTACTCACTGAATTTAAGTCCCAGTTGTTTCTTTTCATCAGAATGATATACTTTTTTAACAAAGTTATCTAACCATTAGTCTTTTAATGCTTAGTTTTCTCTTTAGGTATCATTGTTTTCTGTCCACTATGCCATTTGTGCATATGTAGTAAAGTAATTATCGTAAATGCGGATTTTTGTCATATCTGGTCCGGTTCCGATCAGTAGTTTTATGCAATGGCCGCCGAAAGCAATGCAAAATACGAAAATAAACAATGTTTGATAAGAAATTGGGAATGAATATGGCGTTTTTAATGCATTAAATGGATGAAACATGAACTAAAGCCAATTATGATCACTTTCTAAACAAAGTACAAAACTTATTTAGCTCAATATAAAAAATGTCATTCTCGATTTACAAAAAGTAATATCAGGAACATATATATTAAAATACAAATATACTGTTCCCAGGTTATATGAAGAGAAAGAAAGTAGTACTAATACTTTGAAAGTCATAAAGAGATACGACTCAACCTATTTTCAAAAGAGAAAAAATGTTTGTTTCTTTGAATTTTCATTTTGCAAACATCTATTTAGATTTTTTTTTTATGATTTTCTGATTACATTTTCTCCTTGTCGATTGCAGACCACGTGGTATTATAAATCATGTCACAAGTGACAGCTTGGGGTATTCAAATTCAAACAGTTACCACCCAAAGGGCAATTAACACCTATTTAATCACTCTAAATTGCCCCTATTGTCCGACTTGAAGGGATTTCAATTAAAGGTGAAACATTTTTTTATGATCACAAGGGGCAATAAGATGAAAGTTCAAAATTTAGGACATGGCTTTGCCAAAAGAAACGAGAAAAATAACATCCTGAAAATAATTATAGTGTCGCGGAAATAATTATAGCGTCACGGGAAGAAAATATAGTGCTTGATACCGTGACGCTTAAACGGCCTGGGGAGAACACTGGAGCTCCCTTTCCTTTTTCATAAATTTTAGATTTTAAGTTTCTAAGAAATGGGGTTATATTCATTAAAAATGGGGGATTTTCCCGTTTTTGGAAAATAACTCAAAAATGCTTTTAGCAGTTCTCATGAAACTTTGGTGAATTGTTAATATCTATTGATGTTAGCTCATTTTTGATTTTTAGAAATTTTAGAGTTTATGTTTCCGAGTTATGGGTTTTTATTCATTAAAAAACGGAGGATTTTCAAGTTTTCGGACAATACCTGTAAAAGGCTTTGAACAGTTTTCATTAAACTTTGGTTTATATCTATTAAGATAACCTATAAGTTTTTCATAAATTTCTGATATGACATTGAGAAGTTATTTAATTGTTTATAGTCTGACAACAGATTTACTAAGTATTGCGCAACAGCAGTGTGTATTGCACAACAGCAAGAAATCTTTAAAATTCAATTCATATAACCAATTTCAAGTTCTTTGACTACATTTATTCAGAAACCTATATGTCAAATATTAAATTACAATCCAAATTCAGACCTGTATCAAGCTTGAATATTGTGTCCATTTTTGCCCCAACTGTTCAGGGTTGGACCTCAGCCGGCGTATCCAGCTGCTCTCAGGGAAACACTTAATTAATTATGTCTAGGTTGATCAACCAATATGTCCACTATGGTTAATTATGTCTTGGTTGATCAACCAACATGTCCACTATGGTTAATTATGTCTTGGTTGATCAACCAACATGTCCACTATGGTTAATTATGTCTTGGTTGATCAACAAACATGTCCACTATGGTTAATTATGTCTTGGTTGATCAACCAACAGGTCCACTATGGTTAATTATGTCTTGGTTGATCAACCAACATGTCCACTATGGTTAATTATATCTTGGTAATGATCACCCAACATGTCCACTATGGAATTATTTATGTCTTGGTTGATCACCCAACATGTCCACTATGGTTAATTATGTCTTGGTTGATCAACCAACAGGTCCACTATGGTTAATTATGTCTTGGTTGATCAACCAACATGTCCACTATGGTTAATTATTTCTTGGTTGATCAACCACCATGTCCACTATGGTTAATTATGTCTTTGTTGATCAACCAACATGTCCACTATGGTTAATTATGTCTTGGTTGATCAACCAACATGTCCACTATGGTTAATTATTTTTTGGTTGATCAACCAAAAAGTCCACTATGGTTAATTATAGAACATAGGGTCAGACTTAAGTTTTTGGGTTACCCTTGAATACTACAGCAAGTGGAGAAAAACTAACTAATATTTTCATTTGTTTCAGCTGTTTTCCAGGAATATTCATATTAAATTTTCTCTAGAAATAATGAAGAAACTGAACAAAGTGAATGAAATAAGTGGCCAAATTATTCCATATAATCATTTCTACATTCCTGAACTGAGGGACAAAGTGGACATTAGGGCTGATTATGTTAACTGGGTACAACAGTCAAAACTGATAAACTCTGTAAGTTGTACTGTGAACAAATATAAAACAACATCAAATTCAAATAATTGTATTGGTGTAAAGTCCAATACAGGAATGATACCAGCAGAAATTTACAAAATACAAATACAAAAATAGACAAAAATAAACAAAAAACAAATATACAGATACATATTTTCTCAATGATAAGAGACGCATATTTTATATCTACATTGGGTGGAGGTGTCATTCATCCTATATTATTAATTCAAGCTAATACTACAACAGTTTTAAACAACATTATGTTTGGTTAAAATGAATTTTCGAATCATACATATCGCTTATTCCAGCTACACATACAGTACAAATGTCAGTATCATTACTTTTCACTTACATTACAAAAGAGTATATTTCTATTAGATTTATGAATATTCATACCTGTTAGCTTTTGAAAGTCCTCTTTGGGGTTTTAATGCGCGACATGGTTTTTAGGGGTGCAATTTTTAATGGCATTGTAGTGTACGTAGTTTTGTACCAGGGGTGTGTAAATGCTCTGCTTCTTGTCTGACTCATACATTTGAACACCTGGACAAATAATTTTTTATCTGGGTTGCCTGTTGACAAGTAATTTTTTGTCTGGGTTGTTTGTGGACAAGTAATTTTTTGTCTGGGTTGCCTGTGGACAAGTAAAAAAATATACCGGACAAAGTTCAATTCAAACTTATAAAGATGTTCAATATTATGTAAAAGAAACCAATGATAAATGAGTAAAACACATGTATTTAAGTATAAATATCAATGTTCATGATGTTGAATATTGAATTAACACTGAAAAAATAGTTTGATTACCAAAATTTAAAAAAAAATAAGTATGCGAACCATAGTCACATAAACAGTCTTCGTTCATTTGCACAGGATCTTCCATTATGTTATATCCATCATTTAACGGAAGTTAAATACATTTTTTGGTTTCTTATATAAACAGAACAGGCAATAGGGGAGGCACAATGTTACTCATTTAAACACTTTTAGACTCGGTGCCTATGAAGATCCTCGAAAACGAATCAGAATCTATTTGGAGCAAAATAGTCTTGCAAGGAAAACATCATTATATAGGAAGCTGGTACAGACCACCTGATGTCCCTTTGGATCAAATACAAAACTACTAAAGGACCAAATGGAAAAAAAAACCCAAGAAATTAGGACAATCATACAAACAATCATGCATTCACGTCTTGGGTGATTTTAATTACCGTAAAATAAACTGTCAGACAAAGCTAAATAAAGTTACCAACACATGTCTTAATGGTAGTGACAACCAAGTCTTAAATGAAGATGACTGTGCAGAACCACAGAAAGATATAGATACCCTTGGTAACTGGGCGACTAATTGGGGTATAAGATTTCAACCAGTTAAATGCAACATGATGACATTGAGTAGCAAGAAGAATATTACATCTTTTAAATACACTCAAAAAAATACGGAACTCCAATTTTAACATCTATCAAATGTCTAGGAGTAAACATTACAAATGATCTACACTTGAGAAAGAACATAGAGGAGTTATGCAATAAATCTTATGGGACATTATCAGCATGTCTACTGGAATCTGTCCTAGAATATACAAACACTGCCTGGGACCCACATCAACTATATCTCCAAGACCAACTGGAAAATGTTCAGAAAAGAGCGGCTAGGTTTATAACATCAAATTATAACTACAAACCAGGAAGTATGACAGCAATTTTAGACCAACTGCACTTACCAGACCGCCGTACACATAACAGACTGATCCTTTTCTGCAAAAGTATACATGGCCAAGCAAACTTACCATCTGACCTACTGAAAAAAACCATCAATGACAACCAAGAACATGCACAGTGAACATTTTCTTGGAACTCAAACAAAAACAGACACATTAAAATACAGTTTCAGAACCACCAGATATCTTCATCAAAATTCAGACAGCAGAAGAACCAGCTTAAACCTTTAGTGAAATTGTTAGGGAGGCCCACTAAGGTCAATTACTTGACGCATGCACAGTGTATTAATATCCTTGGATGTATCACCCTATTCCTATCAAGATCAAGATCAAGATAAGGTTGTGAAGTATTAGAAATAACAAGAAAATCTGTGTTCGGGGAGATTAAAATTACATGGAAAAGTATTCTGTTAAGCAGTGTCACAGTTTCAAAACCGTATTAACTGTTTTGGATATCATATAACCAATATCTTAGCGACATCTTTTGAAATACCCAAACAGCGAAGGAAAACAATTTAGGTGAAAAAAAAATAAAAAAATTAGAAACCATTTATTGTTCAGAGATTAATTGAAGGTATTTCCATCTGAAATTATATATGTAGATTTGAAAAGCTTAAAATCTGGTCTAAAATGTCATGTCCAAAGTCAAATAATTGCTATAATATATATTGAAAAGCAAAAATAATCATTGATGAAAGATTTAAGCAAAAAATTACAGGTGAGCGATTCAGCCTCTGGCCTCTTGTTTTATACCTGGAATACCAGGGGTTACCTTAAACTCGAAAACACGTCTTTCCGCAAAAAACTTAAAAACAAATTTCTTTGGCTTTAAAACCATTTCTTTTGTGTGCTAAAATGGCTAAATTTTCACCTATATCACCTGGAACAACATTGTCTTCAACATATGACCACAGCTTTGTCCAGCAAGACGGTAAGGATGAAAACGAAGGAAACACAAATGAACAAGGACAAGGAGTAAAATGTTTTAATGGTATTTTCTCACTATCAAGCATCGTGTTGGAGTCCACAGCCATTATATCCACTGAGTGTGGACAAAACCTATATCCTGGATTAATTTCCACGTTCTCACAGTTAGCTTTCTATCATGCAAAGTCAACCTTCTATACCCAGGGTTTGCCGGATTTTTTGATGACGTGATATATTCTAATGTTTTATTTTTGAGATATGCCAAAAATAGAGATTACCAACAAATGCATCGAGCCTATGATTAGCCAAACGTTTCTCCAAAGACAGAAGAGTCTTCACCTTCTTTGAGATGGATTATAAGGACGGGAATCTAGCTCTTTAAAGAAATCTCCAATTACCTTTTCTTAAACTAACACATGCTGCCCATAGGTGTGAGGAAGCATCTCTGGCCAAAGTAATCTGCATATGATTTCATCCTGCTAAGGAACATAACCAACGCAAGTGTCTAACAACTGCCAATGTTCAAGTTTTTAGTCAATCAAAACAGGTTCACTATTTTTAATAGCTCTCTCCTTGCCTTTTTCGACTCAAGCATGAACAATTTTGCTGACAGACAGCAAGCATAAAAAACATGCACTTCCCTGTAAACTATAACGTTTTGAGAGGCACATGTCTCTGAGTAAGAATGAAATCTCTAAGCTCGGTGAAAAATTTCTGTTTCTTGTCTGGGGTTAGAAAGTATGGTTTTACAGAATCTATAAGCATTCCTAAAAATATGATTATTTGACTAGGTGAAAGTACTGACTTGCTATAATAATATAGTAATGCACTTTTTATGTTTCAGAATTTATAATACTAACAAATACAACTAGTTCTATAAAATATACAATCTAAAGTTTAATGTGGCCGAGATAAGGTAGCATACATTCTGTACAGAGTGCATCACTATATTATTATTAAAAACAAATTCTTAAAAATTATTTGCCAAATATCCTTTTCTTGTGCACCATTATGTAAATTATAATAACATGCTATACAACTTGTCTTTTTCATTATACCCCCGCTTTATAGAATAAAAGGGGTTAGTTGAACCGTCTGTCCGTATATGCATCAGTCTGTCCGTCAGTCTTGTCAGTCCCATGAATATTTTTCTTCAAATCTTTCTCAGGACCTTCATTTCAAGAATTTCTGAAATTTGCTTTCAGGGTTTATATAAGTCAGCTATACGGTGTGATACGTTTTCAGATCCATTACTCAACAACTTCCTGTTTACGGAACAATTATATACGTTTTTACACATGACATCCAAGTTGAATATTTTGTCACATTTTCAGGAACTACATTGCAAGGATTTTTAAAATTTGATTTCAGCGTTTATATAACTGTGTGATGCGTTTTCAGATTAATCACTCAATAACTTCCTGTTTAATGTCAAGTATTTTAGTGAGGGTATCATCAGTGAGCAGGAAATCACAGTTTCACTTGTTGTTTCTTGTATAATTTCTCCAGCAATTTTCACCTAGAAAACTTGTGTTGTTTTACTTTTGAATGAAGTGTTTCCTTGCGGTCACACCATCTTCCAAATTATACTTTATTAATAACCTGTTTCAAGAATTATAAGGCATGTAAGATAAAGGTTCAAAATGTGCAAGTTCATTATCTCCACTTACTTTTCCCTAGTTGTTGAGGTCTCCTCTGTCTATAGATGTTGCATATAAATAATATCTTAAATTAGGCACAATATAAAAAAAAGATAGGTAGTATAACTGATAACGAGAAAACTGACCAACAAAGTTTAAATAAAGTAGATGTAAACAGTTATAGGCAAAGGTACATCCTTCCAAACAAAACGACAAGAACAAACACTCAAAGTACAGATCGGAGAGTACAAGCAGTTACTGATACTAAGCAAGTTCAAACCTATACAAGTTGGATAAAATTTTAAAATTCGGATACAATTTGAAATGCATCCTTGTATTCTTGTTGTTTCTAATATTGTGTGATGACTTATATTTTATTGCGTATAAAATGTAAACATTAAACTATCACTACACACTTAGCTCAGCCTTAAAGCATTTAAAATTTAAGTGTAGTAACAAAATAAGTAGAGAAACTGGCCTAACACTGAACTTTTATACACATGTACTATAATTCATTTCAGCCACCTATGCACTTCTGTGATTACCCATTTGTGTTTGATGGGCCTGCTAAATCAATGCTGCTTCAGACAGATGCTTTTATGCAAATGAGGGTAGGTTAATTCTAAATTGTAATTCACATTATTTTATTTTTATATCATATCATATATTTTTTTTTAAATGTAAAGGTGAGAAGAAAATAACAAACATAAAACAATACTATGAACTATATAATAATAAATAAAGAATATAAGTCATCAAAAATTGGATGACCTGAATTTGAATCACTTTTTTGTAAAGTTTAATCAATTTCATTTCTCTAAAAAGATAAAACAAAGAAGCCTGGTAATTTTGATAACTATAAAGAAAACAACAATGACACTGAAATCTAAGGTCATGAAGTTAACTTTACCATTTACTAAGAATCAGTTGCTTAGATGTGACTTAGTATCACCTACTTGTTAATAAATCAAGCTTAAGGGTTCTAATGTCTATCAAACAAAGTTTGCAGATGTATGTAGGGAGGTAAATTAGTCACTTAGATTATACCACTTTGTCTCAAACTAAGTCATAGGTAAAAATTTGATGGAAATACTGGAAACAAGCTCAGAAAATATTGTGATTTTTTTTTATGTTATCATTGGGTATCTTGTTTGAAAAAAAATTCAGACCACCTCACCTGCTAAATAACAGGCCCAAAATGATAAGTAAATTTATTACTGATAAAATGCAGTTTTTGGGTAAAGATTGGATGAAATGCAATTAAAACCATATGTTACTGACTTGATATCTAAATCATCCAAGGCTTATCACTGCTTTATGGATACACAAAATATAGTGCAGAAAACTATGTTACACCTGTCAGGAAAATTACACAACTTTTGAAATGTACAGGATTCTAATATCTGTTCCAAAAATATAAATGATATCAGTGTAAATCATTGATAAAGTCATCTTTATAAAATTGAAGTTAATTTTTTTTTTGAAAATTAGAGTTTTCTTTCTTTGTCCAGAATGTTAGTTGAATCAACTACAACCAATGATTTATACAATGCAATATTCAATTTTACTTCCCACTGCTAAATTAAAGCAATCCTTACCATTCAGTGCTTACAAACACATTGATTACCATTCTAGGGTTATGCCCTTTACAAATGGAAAAATGGGGTGTTTTTTTCCATTTCCGTTCTCTAACTTAAGTTTGTCTCAACTAAATTGAATTAAATGTATATATAATGCTTATTACCACAAGACTCAGACGACACTAGGTACATTAAATGTCCCATATAAAAAATTTAAGATCTTTGACCACATTTATTTTGTGTCAGAAACCTATATTATGTCAAAACTCTGACCACAATCCAAACTCAGACAGTATCAAGCTTGAATATATAAAATAAATATAGGATTTTCGAATATATATAGGTTATTGTTTAGGGGACGTACAGCTGGCAGGTGGATGGCTGCCATACAGTGTTCGTTCATTCACATGACATCACTTTGACGAAATCTTTTCAAACTAAAATATTTTTTTATCTGTGACTAAATCAAGGTCAATTTTCAGGATTTTAATTTTTGTCATTGTTGATCGAGTTGACTTTACAGTAGCTAGAAGAAATACTTATTGTATAATTATACCCCCGCTTTGAAAAAGGGGTATATTGTTTTACCTCAGTCTATCCGTCTGTCAGTCCATCTATCAGTCCGTCAGTCCGTCGTCCTATGAATATTTTTCGTCACATTTTTCTCAGGAACTACAATACAAGGATTTCTGAAATTTCAGAAATTTGGTTTCAGAGTAAATATATGTCAGCCATACTGTGCGATGCGTTTTCAGATTCATCACTCGTCAACTTCCTGTTTACCGAACACTTGTATTATTTTACACCTGATAGCCAAATTAAAATTTTCATCACATTTTTCTCATGAACTACAATACAAGGATTTCTGAAATTTGGTTTCAGGGTTTATATAAGTCTTCTTAACCGTCTGAGGCGTTTTCAGATTCATCACTTGACAACTTCCTGTTAACCGAACACTTGCATGATTTTACACATGATAGCTAAGGTGAAAATTTCTTCACATTTTTCTCAGGAACTACAATACAAGGATATCTGAAATTGGTTTCAGGGTTTATATTTGTCTGCTTTACCGTGTGATGCGTTTTCAGATTCATCACTCGACATATTCCTGTTTACTAAACACTTGTATCATTTTACACATGATAGCTAAGTGGAAAATGTTGTCACATTTTTTCAAGAAATACAATACAAGGATATCTGAAATTTGTTTCAGTGTTTATATAAGTCAGCTATACCATGTGATGCGTTTTCAGATTCATCACTCAACAACTTCCTGTTTATGGAACACTTGTATGATTTTACACATGATAGCCAAGTGTAAAATTTTTGTCACATTTTTCTTAGGAACTACAATACAAGGATTTCTGTAATTTGGTTTCAGGGTTTATATAAGTCAGCTTTACCGTGTGATGCGTTTTCAGATTCATCACTTGACAACTTCCTGTTTACCGAACACTTGCATATTTTTACACATAATTTAATATTATCCACTTGCGGCGGGGGTATCATCAGTGAGCAGCAGTAGCTCGCAGTTTCACTTGTTTTGACTTATTTCCTGTTGTAAAGGAATCTAAATTCTATGTGATTAGGACTCTTGTTTTTTACTGTATATTTTTAGTTATTCCCTTTGAACAGAAATATAATTAATAAATTATTAAGTACAATGTATATATTTTTTACTTTATTTCATTTTCATTAGATAATATTCTATTTTTGATATATTTCATCAAATTACATTGTGTAGATAAAGCTGTTGACATTGAAAGATAGGTTGCAGATATTAATTTTTGACAAATGAAAGATATTAAGTTTGGTTACACCATGGAAGTATTATATTGGCAGGAACTACTACGACCCGACTTCAAACGTTTCATCTGCGATGCCGCGTGCAATTTAATGACATGTTAATTAGCTTGAAACATGGCATTTTATCTACACACCAGCATGTGGCGCCCTACACTTTCGTCATTATCGATTGCATTCGGGTTTACGGAAATAAACGAAGAAATCAAAAGCTGTAATAAATTCTTAGGAAACAGCAATTAGCAAACCTCGGCAGATTCCGTTACCCTACATCTGCATAGGTGTTCTAATTGATTGATCGATTAATGCAAGTCATCGTTAATTCTATAGAAAAAATACTAATGCGACAAGCCTGATTGTATATAAATGGGGACCTAGCACAGGTACAAGAGTCTGTGACTTGCATTATTAAAGATGATATCTGTAATCTTGTATTGGTTTGGTTTGAATGAGTGGTTTCCCAACATAAGTTGTACAGAGAATCAAGTTTTGAAAGGGGTAGTGAATAATGCTTTATGTTAATGTGTATAAATGAATAATATAAAAGTATGTATCCAAAAAAATGAGAGAGAGAGAAATTGACATGTATGCTACAATTTGTTGACAACTACCCTGGATTTTTCAGACTGCCTTGGAAGAGGCTCAACGGCGAAACTTCCAGAGTTTGTTTTTACAAAATATTGACCCAGTTAGCCCTTTGCTCGTGCTACATGTGACTAGAGAAAACATTGTTCAAGATACAATACAGCAGTTAGCACAAAAAGGCAGCGGGGATCTCAAGAAACCCCTAAAGGTAAAATTTATTATCCTTTAAAGATAATAGAGAAAAACAGACAAATCATGTCCTGATGACTTGCATCTTGATGCCAAAAAAAAGTTGAAAATGACATGTCAGACATTATAAATGCTCTTCTTATAGAACATATGAAGTTTGTTACCATTAAGTGCTTACAAGTAAAGCCATGCTAATAAAAATACAACTTCAATTAAAAAAAAACACGAGTTAGATCATTTTTCAACTACATCGCAAGCAAGTATAGTTTTACAAGTAACAAAAATTTTGATTGATCATCCAAATAGGTATCAATCCTATTAAAAAAAGATAACTGAATATATATATGTCGTGTACATTTTATTATTTTGTGCAAGTTATTACTGTACAAAAACTTTGTACAAGTAATTACTTGTATAATGCCAACATACAAGTTATTAACGCTATTTTGTGCATTTTTCCTTTGATCTTTTTTTGTGATAATTTTTAGGGCCCCGCAACGAAGTCCCGAAATATTCACTCTGTGGTTCAAGTTTTTGAAATTTTAATAACTTTCTTAAACTATACTGGATTTCTACCAAACTTGGGCAGAAGCTTGTTTATGATCATAAGATAGTATCCAGAAGTAAATTTTGTAAAAATAAAGTTCCATTTTTTCCGTATTTTACTTTTAAAGGGACTTAGTTTTTCTGTCGGGAATTTTTTACATCACTGGTTGATACCTCTGCTGGTGGACTATTAGTCCCCGAGGGTATCATCAGCTCAGTAGTCAGTGATTTGGTACTGACACGATTTAACAAGCTTTACTAAAATAGCCCGTTTATAAATTTTTAAATTATTATAAAACTAAGGTTTCAACTCCCTCAGGCAAAGTTGACTTTAGATGAATTTGGCTATTTATTTTAGGTATTTTTGACATATATTGCTCTTCAACGATTTTCGGTACTTATCCATCTTCGGATTTCAAATGTTTGGGCTTGAGCGTTCCTGATGAAAGTGAATCCAGAAAAGTGCTTCGGACGCAATAAATTATTAAACATGTTGTTTTCCATTTTTTACATCACTTGGTCGATACATCTGCTGGTGGACTATCAGTACCCGAGGGTATCATCAGCTCAGTAGTCAGTGCTTCGGTACTGACATGATTTAACAAGCTTGACTAAAATTGTCCGTTTATAAATTTTGAAATTATTATAAAACTAAGGTTTCAACTCCCTCAGGTAAAGTTGACTTTAGATGAATTTGGCTATTTATTTTAGGTATTTTTGACATATATTGCTCATCAACGATTTTCGGTACTTATCCATCTTCGGATTTCAAACGTTTGGCTTTGAGCGTTCTGGATGAAGGTGAATCCAGAAAAGCGCTTCGGACGCAATAAATTATTAAACGTGTTGTTTTCCATTTTTGTCAGATGGGGGTTGTCAAAAATGAAAGTGGCTGCATCAGTGTTTATCCTAACCCTTTATATATGTTATGTTTTGTAAAACTTGGTTGGTTGATAATATACTATAACTCCAGCTCCTAAACATTACAGTAAACATTACATAATATACAGATATAACACATTCCAGCGTCTTTCTTTAAACTAAAAGGTAATTGTCTGTTGGTAAAACTTGAATTGTTAATGGTCTATTTCATATGACAATTTAAAATATTTAAGAAAACAAAACAAATGTCTAAATTTTAAAATTGTCAATATCATGGTCCTTTCCCAGTAACGAGGACTTTGATCAAGGGATGTAAATCAGCTCCTGCTTTCGTTAAACAATCTGATATCTGGCTGCTGGTTTTAATCCATGTGACTGTGATGTCACCAAGACTAACACTTTCTTTGATGCTAGCTAAAACTAAACACAACAGTTTCTCAGAAATAAGTTTTGTTGAGTGAATGTTTTGACACAGAGATTTTTTATCTGTAAAACACTTGATTGGAATAGATTCTCCTGCATTGTATTTTATCACCTCTTGAAGAATGCTCCTTACGAAAAAGCAAGCATCTAGTTCTTCACCTAGCGATAAAGCCTCCGCAGCTAGAGTACTTTTAACAACTCGTCAAAATTTTCTTTGAAGACCAAGAAATTGCCCAATTTTTTCCATTTTGCTACATAGAAAAATCACATATCCACCGGCACTTGATACATGATCAGATAAATTGGCATATGAAGCATCTGTATAGAGTATTAACTCAATGTTCCTAGGACTTTCTAAGTTTGGATGTTTTATTCTGTATGAATTGTTTTTAGCTTTTCTGATTACTTTATTCAACTTTGATTGAGTCTTAGCTTCACTTAATTAGCTGTAAAAGAAGTAGAAAGATCCCAAACATCAAAGGTCTATTCTGTGTGGCAATCCAGTGTAGCTGTCCAACAATTTCTTGATATATACCATTCTTAATATCAGCTCTATCAACTTGCTTGAGTGCATCTGTATAATCATGTTGCTGTAAGTATATATCCTTGCCTTCAGGTTGAATATTTTGACCTATATATCTGAAACTATTGTCTTGTTCTTTCCCACAATAAAATTTGTCCCTAAGATGACATAGAACCTGCTTTTTGAAATGTTCATTTCCTGTCCATAGAAAATCATCTACATGCATTAGGAAAAGTCCTACAAGATTGTTGTTTTTGTGCCAATAAAATATGGCAAGATCAAGCTTAGATAACACTTGTAGAAGTTCCCTTTTAACACCAAGAAACCAGTTCCAATAGGCATCAATAAGTCCATAAACTCACTGGTTTAGTTTCCAAGCTACTGATTTATCAGAAGAAAGCTCTTTTGGAGGTTGTGCATAAATAACTCTGTCTATTTCTTTACCGTGTAAAAATGCTGCTTTTTGTTGAGCCTTCGACTTTTGTGGAAAAAGCAAGACAAAGCAATCCCACATTCCATCGTCAGTGGTGTTCGCAGCGGTGTCCACAAATATTCACATGTGATTAATGTTTTTGAAAATTAAAAGATGTTCTTAAACTATCCTGAATTTCTATCAAACTTGTACAGAAGCTTGCTTATGATCATCCAGAAGTAAATTTTGTAAAAAAATATTTTTTTTTCGTATTTTACTGATAAATGGACTTAGTTTTTCTGCCAGGACACATTACATTCACTCTGTGGTTTAAGTTTTTAAAATTTTAATTACTTTCTTAAACTATCCTGGATTTATACCAAACTTGGTCAGAAGCTAATGTTTATGATAAAAAGCTTGTATCTAGAAGGAAATTTGTTAAAATTTTGTTCCTGTTTTTATACGACCGCAAAAATTGAAAATTTTTTGGTCGTATATTGGTATCACGTTGGCGTCGTCGTCTTCGTCGTCGTCGTCCGAATACTTTTAGTTTGCACTCTAACTTTAGTAAAAGTGAATAGAAATCTATGAAATTTTAACACAAGGTATATGACCACAAAAGAAAGGTTGGGATTGATTTTGGAAGTTTTGGTCCCAACATTTTAGGAATAAGGGGCCAAAAAGGGTCTAAATAAGCATTTTTTTGGTTTTCGCACTATAACTTTAGTTTAAGTAAATCGAAATCTATGAAATTTTGACACAAGGTTTATGACCACAAAAGAAAGGTTGGGATTGATTTTGGGAGTTTTGGTTTCAACAGTTTAGGAATTAAAGAAAGGGCCCAATTAAGCATGATTCTTGGTTTTCGCACAATAACTTTAGTATAAGTAAATAGAAATCAATGAAATTTTAACACAAGGTTTATGACCACAAAAGGAAGGTTGGGATTGATTTTTGGAGTTGAGGTCCCAACAGTTCAGGAATAAGGGGCCAAAAAGGGGCCCAAATAAGCATTATTATTGGTTTTCGCACCATAACATTAGTATAAGTAAATAGAAATCTATGAAATTTAAACACAAGGTTCATGACCATAAAAGGAAGGTTGTGATTGATTTTGGAAGTTTTGGTCCCAACAGTTTAGGAATAAGGGGCCCAAAGGGTCCAAAATTAAACTTTGTTTGATTTTATCAAAAATTGAATGATTGGGGTTCTTTGATATGCTGAATCTAGCTGTGTATGTAGATTCTTAATTTTTGGTCCCGTTTACAAATTACATTAAGGTCCAAAGGGTCCAAAATTAAACTTAGTTTGATTTTAACAAAAATTGGATCCTTGGGGTTCTTTGATATTCTCAATCTAAAAATGTGCTTAGATTTTTTATTATTGGCCCAGTTTTCAAGTTGGTTCAAATCGGGGTCCAAAATTAAACTTTATTTGATTTCATCAAAAATTGAATAATTGGGGTTCTTTGATATGCCAAATCTAACTGTGTATGTAGATTCTTATTTTTTGTTCCTGTTTTCAAATTGGTCTACATTAAAGTCCAAAGGGTCCACATTAAACTAAGTTTGATTTTAACAAAAAATTGAATTCTTGGGCTTCTTTGATATGCTGAATCTAAACATGTACTTAGATTTTTGATTATGGGCCTAGTTTTCAAGTTGGTCCAAATCAGGATTCAAAATTATTATATTTAGTATTGTGCAATAGCAAGAAATTTTCATTTGCACAGTATTCAGCAATGGCAAGAAATTTTCAATTGCACAGTATTGCGCAATAGCAAGAAATCTTCAATTGCACAGTATTGTGCAATAGCAAATATTTTCAATTGCACAGTAGTGTGCAATAGCAAGAAATATCTAATTGCACAATATTGTGCAATAGCAAGAAATTTTCAATTGGAGTTATCTTTCTTTGTCCAGAATAGTAGTTGAATCAACTTAAATCATTGTTTTATACAATATACAATGTATATTCACTTTTACTACCAACTGATAAATTAAAACAATCTTTACCATTCAGTGATAACAAGAACTTTTTTTACATTTTAATATTATTTAAATGAGTAGTTATTGTTGCAAACTCCATTAGAAATTTGAATTGAGATCAGTTTTGGCATAAGGGAAAGGGGGATGTGAAAAAAAAAATTGGGGGGGGGGGGTTTAAATTTTTTTCATTTCAGATTTTATAAATAAAAAGAAAATTTCTTCAAACATTTTTTTGAGAGGATTAATATTCAACAGCATAGTGAATTGCTCAAAGGCAAAAAAAAAAATTTTAAGTTCATTAGACCACATTCATTCTGTGTCGGAAAACCTATGCTGTGTCAACTATTTAATAACAATCCAAATTTAGAGCTGAATCCAGCTTGAATGTTGTGTCCATACTTGCCCCAACCGTTCAGGGTTCAACCTCTGCGGTCGTATAAAGCTGTGCCCTGCGGAGCATCTGGTTCAGTATTAAACTTGTAAATGGACTTGGTTTATCTTCCAGATAACATTACATACAGTCTGCAGTTAAAGTCATATAAAACCTCAAATTAAAAAAAAATTATGCATATGTTATTTTATAACCAAAAGTATAGTTTTCATTATAAAACTTATGTACATATACTTTTTTTCTGAGGAAAATTCTTTAATTTGTTCACATTAAGAAGAAGTTTACTTTTTTTGGCTCACCTGGCCCGACATGCGTCCTGTGTCCGTAAACTTTTACAAAAATCTTCTCCTCTGAAACTACTGGGCCAAATTTAACCAAAAGTTGGCCACAATCATCATTGGGGTATCTTGTTAAAAAAATGTGAGGGTAAAATGTAGATTTTGGCTTATATCTCTAAAACCAAAGCATTTAGAGCAAATCTGACCAGGGATAAAAAAAAAAATTATCAGGTCAAGATCTATTTGCTCTGAAATTTGTTGGGTTGCTGCCCCTGTATTGGTCATTTTAAGGAAATTTTTGCCGTTTTTGGTTATTATCTTGAATATTATTATAGATAGAGATAAACTGTAAACAGCAATAATGTTCAGCAAAGTAAGATCTACAAAAAAAGCATGATCAAAATGGTCAGTTGACCCCTTAAGGAGTTATTGCCCTTTATTTTAAATTTTTAGCAATTTTTCGTAAATTTTGTTATCTTTTACAAAAATCTTCTCGTCTGAAACTGCCAAGACAAATTTAACCAAACTTGTCCACGATTATCATTAGGGTATCTAGTTTAAAAAATGTGTCTGATGATCCTGCCTGTGAACCAAGATGGCCAACATGGCTTAAAATAGTACATAGGGTAAAATGCAGTTTTTGGCTCATATCTCAGAAACCAAAGCATTTAGAGCATATCTGACAAGGATAAATTTGTTATGTAGGTCTATCTGCCCAGAAATTTGTAGACCAATCAGGCAACCTGTTGTTGGGTTGCTGCCACTAAATTGGTAATTTTAAGAAAATTTGGCAGTTTGGTTATTATCTTAAATATTACTACAACACACCCGTGATATGGCGGGTCTGTGACTGAATTAAAGTATATAACTGTGTAAGCCTAGTATTGGTATTGTCATCTGATAAGGTCATGCCGATTATAAGATACACAGTTTTCTCTGCTTTCAAATCTTTCTGTTTGAAACCGTTTACCTGGAACTTATCAATTATTGGTAATATTAATTATTTGGAAAACAAAAGGTCCTGGAATGGAGTATTTTTTAATCAACAGCATTGTCCTATAAAAGTTACAAATATAGTTGAATTCTTTGAATTCGCTGTTTTACGTCATGCCCACAAACAAATTGAAAACTGTACCTAAACGCCTTTTTTTGAGTCAAGATTTTTAATATTCGTATTGTTATCTTAGAAAGTCTTACTGATTAAAATACTACAATAGGGAACAGTTTGACAATGATTGAATTTAGTAGTATCAACCCTGTGATAATGACCCGTGTATATAGCTATAGCAAAATACTAAATACACCGTTTGGTGGTGCGCCTATCAGATGCGGAACGTACAGATAAGGTAATAGGTAAATATACTATTGGTATCGGTATCTGATTCGACCCGGAACTTGTTCATTATTGGCAATATTAATTATGTGAAAAACAAAGGGTCTAAAGTGGTATAATTTTTAATCTACACCATTGTCCTATATTAGCTATCGGCCCAGCCACAATCAGATATACATTTTGTGTTTCACATGAAGTCAAAAATGAGTATCACCTCAGGGAAAAACTCTTTTGATATTATGTTCAAAAATGGTTTAAATTATGAAAAATTGCCATCGTTAGGCTAACACAGGAAGCATTTATATAATTACATGCAGTTTTTGAGAGAAATATTTAATATTTTTATTAAATAAATGGTGTTTAAAAACTGTATAATTTTCTTTAACGGTTGCCTTCAAGACATGGTCACCAGTGACAGATTTTTGGTCAATGACAAAGACAACAAAATATGTTTAGAACTATTGAATATCAAACATTTTAATTGAAAAAAAAATAACAAGAACATGTTTGACTCACAGTTATTTAAAAAAAACAGTAGCTTTCTTTGATCATTAATCTTATCTGATAAAACGGTATCTAAAATTATCTATAAATAACAAAACTTCCAAAAGAACCCTTTCTTTTGGTGTATAGAACATTAAAATAACTTGATGCACATTCTTACAATAAACAATCAAACTTAGCAATACAATTTATATGTTTTGTCTACGGACAAGACATTGTATTCATATTTAATGAAATGCATTATTAAAACCTAATTTTGATATAGCTGAAAGTGTTCTCTTGAAAAAAAAAACATACATTTTATCAGGTTTATCTATCAAATGATGCTTGACTTCGAGGAAAATGGAAACAAATACATTTTGATAATGTCTACGGACAAGACATTTTATTGATATTCAATTAAATGCTTTCAAAGATGATTGTTAAAGTTAAGATTAAAAGTTACTAATTAAGTTTTAAGCGGTGTTTTTTAATTTTGGAAACTTTAAAAATGTAGCCATAATTCTTTACATATCTCAATAATTTATTGATTAAGCCAAAATGAAGACACATTCTTTTAACTGAAATCCATATATCTGACTGTTTAAAACAATCAAACTATTACATTGTATTATTAAAACTCAATTTTGACATAGTTGAATGTATTCTCTTGAAAAAATAACATACATTTTACCTATCAAATTAGGCTGAACTCAAGGAAATTGGATACAAATTTATTGTGGTAATGTCTACGGACAAGACAATTTCAGTTAAAAAAAAACTGTTAGAATTAATTGTGACTATATTTATGTTGAAAATACTGAGTTTTAATTTGAATAGATAACTTTCATCACCTATAAATAAGATTTAAGTTCCATAGCAGACAAATAATTAAATTTAATACTTGTTATGTACAAGTGTCTTGTCCGTAGACACTTCCTCATCTGCTGTTAATACTGAAATGCAAAAGATAGAGAGAGAGAAATACTTTTTCTCCATTTGATTTAGTTAATCTTTTAAGGTATGCAGCAACTGGAATAAACAATATTGAAGTAAAATAAGGTATGCTTTTTATGACTGATAATCTGACATTTTTTAAAATCCACTCCTGTAAAGTAATTTTACAAAAATGTCCTTTGTTTATGATATGCACATAGACCAAGGTGAGCGACACAGTCTAGTTCAGTTGCTTGCTTCCAGGAAGCAATTCACCAATCTATTTTCCGTATATGAAAGTGAATCTTATGTCCTTTGTTTATGATATGCACATAGACCAAGGTGAGCGACACAGTCTAGTTCAGTTGCTTGCTTCCAGGAAGCAATTCACCAATCTATTTTCCGTATATGAAAGTGAATCTTAGCGTGACCCTTCTCGTAAAAATCCGGTGATTGCAATACGCATGGATCTGTCATTGAATTCAACTATTATCTGATTGTACATGTTATACACATGCTCAATATATATTATCCAAGCTTCTTTGTTGATTGTAAACTATAAGGTGACAATCGGTAAACTACGGCTTCAAATCACAATTTAGTAGCTGCCATTTTTTCACTTCATAACAGACAGAGAGAAAAAAAATTGACGATTATAAGATATGTTCACGTAAAAAATGATAAAATCGTGCACAGAAGACTATAGTCTTATAAGTTTATGATATATACATGCATTGGTTCAAGAATTGGATAAACATTATTTTTCACCAGTCACTCGTTTCATATGACTTTAAAGTTTTTAAAACATTTATTACATTCAAAAACTATCCTGGATTTTTGCTTAACTTGGACAGAAGCTTCTTACAATTAAAAGATAGTATCGAGAGGAATATTTTTATTACTTTTTTTCCTCATTTTTGTTGAACCGTTGATTAACAGCAAAATTAGGTGAGACACATTGGGTTCCGCAGAACCTTTAGAAATCTCATATCTTTTGAATGGAAGTAGAAGCTATAGCTAAAAATAATCTTAGACTTTTTTTGTGAACGGTTGGTGAATCTGATTTTACTTCATTTTCTTCCTTAAACCCTCTCACTACCAACCTAGCATTCACTTTTCTTTCTCCATTTATTTCTTTTTCTGTAATAACCCATCTTGTAATGACATTAATTTTTGGCCTGAATATGGAATTTCATCGTAAACATTTAATGATTTCCAATTGTCCGTTTCTAGCTGTTTAGCATGTTTCACTTCATGCACTTGGTTCTCATTATGCCTAGATTGAGGAACAACAACTGCATTAACTTCATCTAATTATGCTGTGACTAAATGATTTTCTCATCAATTTATAAGAATAGGCAACGTTCAAATCATTTCCTATCTTTCAAAGGTGGTTTGAGTGAATTTTCTACTCTCGAAGTACGTGAACAAAAAATAAACCGCTATGCTACGAAAAACACAGAACTCTGATATTTTGCAAACAAAATGTTACATTGGACATTACTATTTTGAATGAATATGGGATAATTCACCGTTTTAAATAAAGGTATTTCAATTTTCGATTCCCGTTTTTCTGTTTTCTAGCCTATAAGACATATATAGTTCAACTACGAATCACTATCGAGCAGACCAGTCTTCAGATTTAATATTATGATAATATATGGCAAAATGAAAATCGTACCAACATCGTACGTAACATCTATGCACTGGCTTTATATCACATTTGCAATAAATAAGGGTCTCTTTGTTTGTCATAGTCAAATATTATTGATATTTTGCATCAAACCGTGTCATGCTAGATAACAAAAAAAACATTTAACTTGAACAACTGGGACCTCAACTGGACCTGATATAAATTACATCGTTAGCATCTTTGCTTTCATGAACTGAGTTTGAAAGCACAAAAAATGCTACAATCGTTATTGAGTCAATCGGCAAATTTCAGGTTAGACAACTATCATTCCAGTTGATTTACCACCTTTACTCACAATCTTAGCTTTGACCCATGTGTCATTTTCTTTCATTTTGTAAACTATGTTTTCTCCAACATGTGGAATGTCTTCATACCTACCAACTGTCATTATTTATGGGAGATTTCCCCCATGAAAGCTCCCAAATGGAAATTTCGTAAGAGCAATTTTGTCTACAATTTTAAACAAAACAGTTAATTTTACAATTGCTGTAGGCTTTTAAAAATATGAAGAAGCTGAAAAACAACATTAATATACATTTGAAGGCCTCCTTGAAGGCTTTTTATGACTATATAAGAGCCATTTTGCAAACAAAACCCAAATGGACATTTTGAAAAGTTGGCAGGTATGTGTCTTTGGTTTTATTTTATTTTGACCTAACAGTCAGGTCACAGTTATCAAATGCTGCTCCAGGTGCAAGATTTTGATCTACTTGTTCATTGTCATCATATTACATTTGTGAATGTTGTATATTTTGCTGATGATCGTTTTCATTTTGTAAAGGTTCTTGTTCCTCATTTCTATTGTTTTTTTCCTTATCAGCTTCACTATTATAGATTTCAGTTGGATGAATTTTCTCTCGAACTGGTTTTGCATTGTTTTTGTTTAGATTTAGTTGCTTAGATTGCAGATCTTTAAATTCTGTTCCACATCTGATAAGCCTACATGGATGAAACCTGACGTATATTCTGCCATGCTCTACAAACACTACTTTGCCATCTTTGCCAAGGACGGTTCCAGGTCCTTTCCACTTATTGTCATCATCTTGTTTTTAGTAAACTTTATCTCCATGCTGATTATGATGTTTTGGTTAGAACATTCACCAGAGGCTCTAATTTCATGGCGTAGAGCCCTTCTTATTCTTTCTGATGACTCTGCTTGTATGAAAGCACGTCTGTCAGCGTGCAATGCATTTAGATGATTAGCAAATGTCTGACTGACAGTATTGTGCTCCAAAGCTGGAGGTTTATCAATTGGCACATTAACAAGTTGATATGGGCTCCATCCATATACCAAAGACTGTTTTTTGGCATTTAAAGCCCATACTAAAGCTACGTCTAGATTTAATTTGGGTTGATCTTCCAATATTTTTGCAACACAGTCATCAACCACAGCATGATTATGTTCACAATTACCATTCTGCCAAGGACTATACGCAGCAGTATTCATTACATCAATGTTCAGGTTAGCACACATATCACGGAAAATTTCATTTGCAAATTCACCACCATTGTCAGCTAGGAAATGCTTTTGAGGTCCCATTCCAATCTCTATCCACAGAGACATTATCTTGTCCGCTATGACATCTGGTATTTTCCTTTTGATAACTGTAGCAAGACTAACTCTTGTTGCAATCTCAATTAACATGCAAAACGTATGTGTTAGGTTTCCATTCTTTTAAATCAACAGCAACCACTTCATTGAACTCTGCAGCCAAAGGAAGTGAGACAACTGGTTGAGCTGGAATTTTCTTATATTTCTTGCAGACATCACAACCTTCTATTATTTCATCCACACTATCAAAATGTTCTTTAGTATAACCACCTGCATCTTTCAACAAAGTTTTCAGTCTTTTAGCTGAAGGATGAGCAAACTGCTTATGTAGTTTTTCAATGATTTTGGTTTTGTCTTTGGTTATATTAGTTGCTACAAGAGCAGTGACAGTAACTTTAATATCAATTTTCAATTGATCTATTGGTACACAATAATGCCCTGAAGATTCGCAGTGCAGTTGTACATCTTTTTCAAATGTATTGGCACTATCATTTTCAAGATCTAGCTTCATTTTTGCTTTCTCCATAGAGTCCTTACTCAACAACAATGGTATATCTCTTGTTGCAACATCTGATTGTATTTCACATTCAATACCTGCACTTGGAAAAGTTACCTTCTTTGTTGATTGCAGAACTGTACCTCCACCAAATTTGAAAAGAGTGTCACTTGGGTTTTCTACTACGTTTTCTCTTATAGAAGAGTCAAGGGAGTCTGAAAACATTTCATCCACGTTTCCCCTGCCACAGTTATAGTACAAGCACTGTCTAATATTGCTGATTTGGAAGATTCTGTCAGAAGATCAAGAGCTTCCTGTGACTTGTTTCCAGTAAACAACACAGCTTTTTCAACACCTTGATTTGCCTTGGCCATATTATCATAAGAGTGGGCATTGCTTTACCAAATGTCTAATTGAATCACAACTGAGACAGCCTAGTGGCAAACCATCAGGTCCATTTGAATTAACAGATTTGTTTAATTTTGCTTTGTAATTAAAGTTGCCTTGTGGCCTATAACCACTTGCTCTATTTGTAGCTTGATTCCCTCTGAATCCTCTACCTCTTCCAAAACGTTTCCTTGAATAATTTACATCTTCATCGGCCATACATGCTGAGTCCACTCTAATTCTGTCTCCCATATCTATGCTGGCTTGCTGTCCAAAAATCTTTTTAAGAGAAGTTGCCATCTGCTTGTTCATATTTGACACTGGTTAACACTAATTGTCGATCTTTCATTTCTAATTCTGTATATTCTAACAATTTAAAAGCTAACGCAGGCTGTGGCAGTTCCACTTTAAACTTTTGGTTCTGCAATTCTGGTACTTTCTCCTCTATTGAACTAACCTTACTACGTCTAAATCTATCAAATTCAGAATATGCTTCATAAGCTTCACTAAGCTCATCTTTTTTAAAATTTTGTCCATAAATTCAATGAGCTTTTCTTCTCCAACATCTGCATTTAAAGCTTCTAAACTTAAGTCGCTAAACACTTTATCTCGAATGGATTTTAGTCTGAAAACAGTTGTTTTCCGGACAATTACTTAAGTATAAGTAAATAGAAATCTATGAAATTTTAACACAAGGTTTATAACTACAAAAGGAAGTTTGGGATTGATTTTGGGGGTTATGCTCTTTACAGTTTAGGAATAAGGGGCCAAAAAAGAGGCCATAAAAGGATTTTTTTCTAGTTTCCAGACAATAACTTGTGTTTAAGTGCATGGATCTCTCTGAAATTTTCTATACCTCAAAGAGATGGTTAGGATTGGCTTTTGGGGGTTATGGCTCAAACTGTTTAGGAATTAGGGGCAAAAAAGGGGGAAAACAAGGGTTTCTTGGTTAATGGACAATTAAGACAATTTTAAAGCAGTGTAAAGGAGGTAATCAAAACATAATAATCAAACCTTCCTTACACTGCTTGGAAATTATGTATAAAGTAATATGTTGATAAAGGAATAATAATTTTCTATTTTAAGACTTTTATGATGTATTCAAATGGGTAATTATGGTTGCATCTCCAAGGAAAATTTGAATTGAGATTGTATTTTGGGAAAAGGGTTGAGAGGTGAAGAAAAAAAAAATATGTGTTATATTTTTTTATTTTTGCGAAGGGGGCAATTATCAACAGCATAGTGTATTGCACAGACGCAAAACATTGAGTATAAATTCAAATATTACCAATTTTAAGTTCTTCGACTATAGTTATTCTGTGTCAGAAACCTATTATGTGTAAAATATTTAATTACAATCTAAATTCAGACCTGTATCAAGCATGAATATTGTGTCCATTTTTGCTTCAACCGTTCAGGGTTGGACCTCTGCGATAGTATCCAGCTGCGGTCAGGGAAGCAATTCATTTTAATAGATTAGGCCGCTAGTTTTCTAAATAAAATTGTTTCATATTTTTCATGTCGACGCCTTTTAAAGTTAACTATTATGATGTTTTGGTTAGAATATTTAATGTATGTTAACCGTTCAAGAGATTTTAGATGTGGAAAGACTGACCTTGTTATTTTAAGATTGCTATTTTAAGGTTTCATTTCAATCAAAGAGGCTATTGATGCAGTTATTCCTACAAAACTAGTAACATGCTTCTTTTACTGTCAATGTTTTATTTTCTAGGTGGTGTTTATAGGTGAGGAGGCAATAGATGAAGGTGGACTCACTAAGGTTTGTATTCCACTAAGCACTGCAATGAAGGTTATTTAAGAAAGCTATCAGTTGATTCTGTTTAAATATATTTGTTTTCAGCTAACCTGGGCAAAAGAGCCAAGTGAACTCTTCTCATCAATTAATTAGCATTTGTTGTCATTTGAAAAATCTTCTCTGAACTAACCTGCGCAATTGGAATTAAATTAGGGATCATGGGATATCTTGTTTAAAAATTGTATCCAACAACCCTGCATGTCAACCAACATGGCTGACATGGCCTTCCATGTTGATGTTACCATGCTTTTGCCTATCTTGAAGACTATTATAGATAAATTGCAAAATCAGTTACGAAATACAAGATCTGCAAAAACGTCAACATTACTGACATATTCATGGATTATGAGCCCTTAAATGAAGCATCTTGATAACATTAGTTTATTATGTTACTTTCTTATACAAAATTGCCTTGCATAATCATCGACCTAATCAATCAGTATTTTGAAATTGTGTTTCACCTGCAAGTTACCTGTCGATTTAAACTTTTGTAAGTTCTTTTGTCCCATCTAATAAATACAATAGCTATTGTTCTCTGTGTAGTTTATTTGATGGGACCTTTAAATATCTTCAAAGAGAAATCTATCACTCATTGATTAATTTACTTGAACTAATAATTGAACTGTCAATGATAAAAATACATGTACAAATACTAAATATTAAATAAGGAATAAGGCTGTTAATTTTCTTGTTTGAATTGTTTTACATTGTCATATCGGGGTCTTTTATAGCTGACTATGCGGTATGGGCTTTGCTCATTGTTGAAGGCCATACGATGACCTATAGTTGTTAATGTCTGTGTCATTTTGGTCTTTTGTGGACAGTTGTCTCATTGGCAATCATACCACATCTTCTTTTTTATATGTGGTATTGTATTTATTCAATATCAATAATACATTTTTAATAGTTTCAATATAAACACTAATTCAAAAATTAAAAGTTGATTTCTGATCATTTTTATTTTTAAATTTTCCCTATTATTATAAGTCAGAAAATACAAATAAAATCCTGTAAAAACAAGTAATTTTGAAAAACTGAAATAATTTTGAATTCTAGAAAATAGATAAGAAATACTTGATGAAAACTAACCTTGTTAAGGAGTGTGAGCTTGGCTAAGATGGGGGATTAGTTAGTCTATACTTGATTATTCATGATAGTAAAATGAACCTCAGCCAAGTGTGCTATTTAGTTGGGTTAGTTTGCAAAATAAATTTCAAAGTAATTTTCAAGATTTCAAAATTATTCAAGATTCAAAATTAAAGTGGTTTTTTTTTTTAATCAAATTAATCATTAAAATATTTTCCTTATCTAAATTGATGTAATATGTAAATAATGTATCCAATGCAAAATTTGCACTTTGTATGAATCTTTAATATTTGAAAAGATCTACATAATAAATGTACAGACTCAACAATAACCAGGGGAGATAATTTTAATGAATATATATACAGTGTTTAAAAATGTTCTCAGATTTCAAGCGTTATTCAATCTATAACTGCATCACATATTGCAGCTCTTGTATGGTCAAAAGTGAAATCACTGTTTGATCTTAATATTTGCTTTATTATGTGAAAGCAATATTCACAAGTATTAAGTTGAGGGTGGTAAGGGGGTTGATATTTCAAGGTAATTCCAGCTGGTCTCAGCAGATGAGGTAAGTTAGTGTTGACAACAAGTGAATGATGAAAAGCACAATTGTCCATAATGATTGTGTCTCCAGGTACAAAAATGGGTTTATGTTCATTGGCTAGTTTATCGTTATTGGTATCAATAGCCTCAGCAAAAACAAATATAAGTTCCAAACTATTAGATGGTTCATCAATAACATTGAAATAGTCCACACCAAATCTTAATTGTATAGTGTGCATTTGAAGCATATCTTTGTAATTCAAATGCTCTAGAATCTTTGACCGAAGTTCCATAATTTTTATTGCCAGATGTTTTTATTGCACCATCACTTTCATCAAAAAAATGTATAGTACTTGGATTTTTCTGACTTATAAATTCAACAAAGTTATCAAACTGGAGCTGGATATCATCTTTTTGAGTTTCAACAGGTAAAGTCTCCAATTTTCTATATGAATATCCAAGTTCACATACACAAGAATGATTGGCAGATGGAACATTCTGATGATGACAGATGAAACATTCTGATGATGGCAGATGGAACAATCTTTTAATGGCAGATGGAACATTCTGTTGATGGCAGATGGAACATTCTGTTGATGGCAGATGGAACTTTCTGTTGAAGGCAGATGGAACATTCTGTTGATGGCAGATGGAACATTCTGTTGATGGCAGATGGAACATTCTGTGAATGGCAGATGGAACATTATGTTGAAGGCAGATGGAACATTCTGTTGATGACAGATGGAACAATCTGTTAAAGGCAGATGGAACATTCTGTTGATGGCAGATGGAAAATTCTGTTGATGGCAGAAGGAACATTCTGTTGAATGCAGATGGAACATTCAGTTGAAGGCAGATGGAACAATCTGTTGAAGGCAGATGGAACATTATGTTGATGGAAGATGGAACATTCAGTTGATGACAGATGGAACAATCTGTTGATGGCAGATGGAACATTCTGTTGATGGCAGATGGAAAATTCTGTTGATGGCAGATGGAACATTCTGTTGATGGCAGATGGAACAATCTGTTGATGGCAGATGGAACATTCTGTTGATGGCAGATGGAAAATTCTGTTGATGGCAGATGGAACATTCTGTTGATGGCAGATGGAACTTTCTGTTGAAGACAGATTGAACATTCTGTTGATGGCAGATGGAAAATTCTGTTGATGGCAGATGAAACATTCTGTTGATGGCAAACACCATTTACAACTATTTTTTTTTTTGCTTATTTCAGAATAAGTTAAAGATGGTTTTGTATGTTTAAAAAATTCCACACTTGTTAACACTTCTTCGGTCATGATGTCCCTTTTTAGGCTGCTTTACTTTATAGTTATTTTCAACACCACAAATGTATTTACTAATAATATACCAGTCTGCTTGGAAATAGCAGAAAAAGTAAATCCAGATTGATGCATTCGTTTAATTTTAGTTATTTAGGTTTGAGGTATTTTTTAACTGATTGTGTATAATAGAAGAAGATGATGGTATTGTCCGCCTGTTCTAGTGTTTGTTCCATTTTACAGGTGAAGATAGGTAAAAATCATTTACCTTCATAAGAATCTATACATACACATACTATGAAACACCCCCATCTTAAATTTGATTCTTCCAGTGCATTTTTAAAATACCAAGTCTAAACGAAAAATTGGCAAGAATTGAATTTGTTCTCTTAAAAAATTGGAGAGTAAGAGCCATTTTTGGCTATAATGAGTTTCGAAATGACATCTGAAGTCTTTCTTACAACTTGGTCCTGACTATAAGAAGTACTCTGCCACATTTAATGAACATGGATTTAAACAGATGTTGAAACTATCTGCACAATGGAGACCAAAGAAGACCTGTTAACCATGTTCCCACATGAAAGTATGCCCCTAGGTCATAGGAGAAAGATTGAAGCTACAGTTAAAATTTGAAAACTGCTACCAGCACAAAACCCTGTGAGAACTACAGTAATAACAAAGAACCATGCAGAGGAGTTGAAGAGAAAGGAAGTTTATCAAAGATTCAAGAGAAACAGGCTGATAAACTGAAAGAAGTAAATGACAAGTTAGGGAAAGCTCTTGTAGCTCAGAAAGAAATTGAAAAATTCATCCCCTTACCCTAGCCTGAAGGGCCTTATAAAAGCCAGACTTGTTCAATTTGTCATGATCGAGGCCATAAGTTGGATGGAAATAAGGATCGATCCCATTGTTTGAAAGAACCATGTACCTCATGGGAGTATTGTGGTAGGAGAGACAAACACAAACCAGAGGTGAGCAGAAAGAAAAAAGAGACAGAAAAAGAAATCAGAGATTGAAACCGTGACATAACAGAGGTAAAAAGGGAAAAAGAACAAATAGTTTAGTCTTAGATGCATGATTTTTATACGACCGCAAAAATTTTAATTTTTTGGTCGTATATTGCTATCATGTTGGCGTCGTCGTCCTGCGTCGTCGTCGTCGTCGTCGTCGTCGTCGTCGTCCGAATACTTTTAGTTTTCGCACTCTAACTTTAGTAAAAGTGAATAGAAATCAATGAAATTTTAACACAAGGTTTATGACCACAAACGGAAGGTTGGGATTGATTTTGGGAGTTTTGGTCCCAACATTTTAGGAATTAGGGGCCAAAAAGGGCCCAAATAAGCATTTTCTTGGTTTTCGCACTATAACTTTAGTTTAAGTGAATAGAAATCTATGAAATTTAAAGACAAGGTTTATGACCATAAAAGGAAGGTTGGGTTTGATTTTGGGAGTTTTGGTCCTAACAGTTTAGGAATAAGGGGCCCAAAGGGTCCAAAATTGAACTTTGTTTGATTTCATCAAAAATTGAATAATTGGGGTTCTTTGATATGCCGAATCTAACTATGTATGTAGATTCTTAATTTTTGGTCCCGTTTTCAAATTGGTCTACATTAAGGTCCAAAGGGTCCAAAATTAAACTTAGTTTGATTTTAACAAAAATTGAATCCTTCTGGTTCTTTGATATGCTGAATTTAAAAATGTACTTAGATTTTTAATTATTGGCCTAGTTTTCAAGTTGGTCCAAATCAGGATTCCATATCAAGTATTGTGCAATAGCAAGAAATTTTCAATTGCACAGTATTGCACAATAGCAAGAAATATCTAATTGCACAATATTGTGCAATAGCAATTAATTTTCAATTGGAGTTATCTTTCTTTGTATAGAATAGTAGTTGATAATATATGTTGGAAATTTGCCAGACATGACTATGATGTCATTTTCTATTTTTATTTGCCAATAACTTTATGTAAATAACTTCATTGGAAATTTGCCAATATAAAATGTTGCTGATGAAGCTTTTTTTCCTTATCTTATCTAAAATGTTTTTAGATAATGTATGTTGGACATTTGCCAGACATGACTATGATGTCATTTTCTATTTTTATTAGCCAATAACTTTATGTAAATAACTTCATTGGAAATTTGCCAATATAAAATGTTGCTGATGAAGTTTTTTTTATTGTTTTATACAATAAACAATGTATATTCACTTTTACTACCAACCAATCTTTACCATTCAGTGATAACAAGCACTTTATTTTACATTTTAATATTTTATGATGTATTTAAAAGAGTAGTTATTGTTGCAAACTCCATTAGAAATTTGAATTGATATCAGTTTTGGAAAAAAGGAAACGGGGATGTGAAAAAAAGGGGGGGGGTTAAATTTTTCTCATTTCAGATTTCATAAATAAAAAGAAAATTTCTTCAAACATTTTTTTGAGAGGATTAATATTCAACAGCATAGTGAATTGCTCAAAGGCAAAAAAAAACCTTTAAGTTCATTAGACCACATTCATTCTGTGTCAGAAACCTATGCTGTGTCAACTATTTAATTTTAGATTTAAAAAGTTTGAAGAAGAAATCTTTAATTCATTTGTAAAATCTTGACATTTGTTTTGTGTAAAAAAAAAACCCATGTAATGTCAAAAATTTGATCACAATCCAAATTCAGAGCTGTATCACGCTTGAATGTTTTGTCCATACTTGCCCCAACTGTTCAGGGTTCGACCTCTGCGGTCGTATAAAGCTGCGCCCTGCGGAGCACCTGGTTTTATTAGTTGTAAGTGGCTTTAAACTAGCTGTCAGATAACTGCAAGTACTCTCAGATCTGTTCATTGTGTCTTTTTGTGTCGGGATGTATAAGTACCCGGCCATATCGACTTGTATTTTTGTCCATCGGATGAGTTTAGCCTTTTTCACCTGATTTTTATAGTTCGTTCTTATGTTGTACTGTTATACCACTGTCCCAGGTTAGGGGGAGGGTTGGGATCCCGCTAACATGTTTAAGTCCGCCACATTATTCATGTATGTGCCTGTCCCAAGTCAAGAGCCTGTAATTCAGTGGTTGTTGTTTGTTTATGTGTTACATATTTGTTTTTCGTTCATTTTTTTTATATAAATAAGGCCGTTAGTTTTCTCGTTTGAATTGTTTTACATTGTCTTATCGGGGCCTTTTATAGCTGACTATGCGGTATGTGCTTTGCTCATTGTTTAAGGCCGTACGTTGACCTATGGTTGTTAGTGACTGTGTCATTTTGGTCTCTTGTGGACAGTTGTCTCATTGGCAATCATACCACATCTTCTTTTTTTATAAATAAATACATTTGCATAGAGGTCTCAGTTCTTATTCATTCACCTAATAAAACTTAGATTGAAAGCAATCAATCCAATGAAATATTCATCGTGCACAAACTTATTGATGAGAGATTTGATAACATTTAAGAAATTCTACAACTGCAAGATCCCACAACATGACCCAAATGTCATTATCATGAGGATAATGTGGAACTCCCTAGATCACTTGGAATTGTCAGCATTGAAATTGTATTAAAAAAACCCACACTAAACCAATAAATAAATGGTTCTAATCATGAAATTGAAAATAAATAAGAACAAAAAAATTAAGTCTAATATTTTTCTTCTTCTATTTAAAAAAAAACCTAATTACTGCATTTTTATATTTATATAAAAGTATTTCAGTAAATTCAGAGCAGTTTCTGAGTGGCAGTGCTAGGTCAACAATTATGTTTTAGATCACAAATCATAAGTAAGTCACACTTCAAGTCAGTATGAACATATTTTGAATAAGAGTGATTAAAATGGAAGAAAATGTTTTAAGTTCAAATTTAGGACAAGCATTTTTCATTTACTTTTGCAGGATTCCTTTATCACAACTTTTTTTTTTATATTATTATGAATAAACAATGAATGAGCTTTGTTTAGTCATCATATGCAGTTAAGGTTGTGCAAATGTGTTTAGATGCAAGTTGACATCGATGTGTAAGACCAAAAAACTACAATGTCAGAAACTGTGTTTCTTTTGGAATTTAGTTCAAACGGGGTTTCCTAAGGGGTTATAGAACGTAAGACTTGATTATTTTTTTTTTACTTTGAGATAAGTATTATTAATTTTTTATATAGTATATATAATCTTTGTTTATCTGTGAAAAAAGAAGAAAAAAATAACAGACAATTTCGCATAATTTATAAACGACGATCAACGGCGTTACGTAATTGTCAAAAGACGGCCAATTTAACATTTTTCAGTATTATTTTCATTAATAATAAAAACTAAGCTTAAAAAATCTAAAGAAATATATTTCTGACCCTAATGGCAAGTAAGAAACAGAAAAAAGAAAAATTCCAAATTGGCGCCAAATTATTTTTTTTAGCGAAATTAACGCAATTTAAGAATGGCGGGTTTTAATATCAGTCCCATTGTTATCTTAAGAAAGTAGCAACAACGGTCGTTTCTAAGGGCTTGCTTTCCGACTGATATTTTCTTTGATTAAACTATTAATAAGAGGTAAATGTAAATGAGAGCATATGGAACAAAAACAAATGAGACAATATCCTATTCAACAAAACTAGAAAAAAAACACATAACTCTGCTAAATTATGGCCAAATTGCTTCCACAATTCATAACTTCATAAGAAATGCAAAATTCATTATTATGAAGATTGATGGCAAAACTTCCATAAAGTGTTTGAAGATTTGGAATCCCTTAAAAGATTCCTAAATTTACACTGCATGTTCCCCTATTTATTTAATGCAATCCAGCCGAAAGAAATACAAATAGAAAAAAAATATGCAAATATGTAAACCAACTAATTTTTGCAAGCAATTTTGTGGTGTTGTGTCTTATTATAAGATAACAAATTAATTATTGTACAAATGTTAATTTTTGGTCTTCCCTTGTATAAAAATAGCAAGAAAATTATAAACCTATTAAGATTTAGCTGAGAAATCAACATAAAAGGAATAAGTTAACATGGATGACTATCTGTGAAAATAAGTTGGTTTACAGAATTTGAAAAATAAACAAAAAACACACATTCATACACCTTGGGCATATATTATAATGAGTTATGTCCTAATAAATACACTATTGACATCCTTTCATAAAAAAAAAAGTTTTGAATGAAGAATAAAAAACAACAACCAGGGTATATTGAACATTTAGTACAAGTGTATTTTTATTTATTTGGAAGATGATGTTTTTACTCAGGTAAATTAATCAATGAGTGATAGATTTCTCTTGGAAGAAATTTAAAGGTCCCAGTGAATAGACCAATGCTCTTGTATTTATTAGATGGGACAAAAGAACTTACAAAAGTTTGAAACAACAGGTAACTTGCAGGTACATCTGTGGAAAACTATCATTGGGTTCGCAATAGTTGCGTTTGTAGTGAATATAAAAAAAAGAAGATATGGTATGATTGCCAATGAGACAACTGTCCACAAGAGACCAAAATGACACAGACATTAACAACTATAGGTCACTGTACGGCCTTCAACAATGAGCAAAGCCCATACCGCATAGTCAGCTATAAAAGGCCAGATATGACAATGTAAAACAATTCAAACGAGGAAACTAACGGCCTTATTTATATAAAGAAATGAACGAAAAACAAATATGTAACACATAAACAAACGACAACAACTGAATTACAGGCTCCTGAAAACTGTTCACTTAAATGAAATAAAAAAATAATAATATGTCTATACTTAATTTTCTTATCAAATAAGTGATCTTTGAATTATTGAAAATCCCTGAAATCCTAAATGGGCATTTGAAGAATAATTATTAAAATTCTCAGTGATGATGTAGAATCACTGGTCATTTTCAGGGATTATATATAATCACTAATTACGAGTTAATTGATTATGGTAATCCCTGAACAATCAGGGATTCTATATAATCCCTGATTATACAATCTCACTAAAACATATACATGCAACCTGAATTTGTAAAATCAGGGAATATGTGGAATCCCTGATTGTTCAGGAATTATTTAATATAACTAAAATCAGTCCTTAGTATGTTACAATTTCCTGAATTATACTTATTTTAAGTCTTCCAGTACACCGATCTACTCTTGTAACATGATAATTCAATATTAAATATTGTCTTCATAAATATAAACAAATTAAAGTCTTAATTTGCATGATAAAAAGTAAAAGATAAATATTCTTATAAAGTAAGCTTTATAACTATTGTTTATACAATTTTAAGAAAAGTTAGTCCCATTTTTTGAACATGACTATTTGAAGTCTTCTCTATAACCTTTTACACTACTGGGTAGATTCCACTGCTGGTGGACGTTTTGTCCCTGAGGGTATCACCAGCACAGTAGTCAGCACTTCAGTATTTACATGAATATCAGTTATATGGTCATTTTTATAAATTTCCTGCTTACAAAAGTATGAATTTTTCAAAATACCTAGGACTTTCTAATCCCAGTTATAGATTACCTTAGCCTTACTTGGCACAACTTTTTGCTCTTCAACTTTGTATTTATTTGGCTGTATAACTATTCTGATCTGAGCGTCACTGATGAGTCTTATGTAGACGAAATGGGGGTCTGGCGTACTAAATTATAAGCCTGGTACCTTTGATAACTATTTACATCACTGGGTCGATGCCACTGCTGGTGGACGTTTTGTCCCCGAGGGTATCACCAGCCCAGTAGTCAGCACTTCGGTGTTAGGCATGAATATCAATTATATGGTCATATTTATAAATTTCCAGTTTACAAAACTATGAATTTTTCAAAAACAAAGGATTTTCTTACCCCAGGAATAGATTACCTAAGCCATATTTGGCACAACTTAGCATCATTGATGAGTCTAATGCAGACAAAATGCATGTCTGATGTACTATAACTAAATTATAAGCCTGGTAACTTTGATAACTATCTATTCACATTCAATTTTTTAATCGGGATAAGGTCTGTTTGAATTTACTTAAAGACTTAATAACGTGCCAATCTTAGCTGCATAACATTCGATTCTTTTGGAATAGCTGCATATATATACAGATAATAAGTATGTCCCAGAGAGGAATACAGCCAATAAAAAACAAAATTGTAGTTGATAAAAATGAAGTTATTCGCATAGCAACATTTTAAACCAAATTTACACCAGGTTCCTTTATTCTGCTGTACTTGTCGTCTGGCTATTTTAGGAAGAATATGTTAACTTTAAATGGAAGTTTTGTAATTATTTCAACTTATACTGTTGATACTATTGACCAGAACGTTTTCCCCTGGTTTATAATTGATAGGGTCCTTGTTGAAATGTGACCAACATTCAAAAATTATTTAGTTCACAGGGTAGGTAATATTGTAACGCCGTAGGGCTATGTTTAGTTCTTGTGTACCTTTAACCGTGTAATAAAACAATTCGTATAATAGTGGGACTTTGACTGTTTATAGTTTTACTGGTCAAAGTTACACCAATAAACAAGAAAGGACTGTACTATCCAGACAAGACTCTAAATACAAGAAGAACTTTTAATATAGCCACAACATTATGTTATCTATAAGGGATCGTTGAGTCTCTGGCTTTTGGTGAATATGAATGAAAAAGTTGGATATACAATATATAATTTATTAATTACGTATATGAAATATTTAATATATGTTACAAATAAAATTGTCTTATTATAGTAACTATATTTCTGGGTAGCTGCCTGATCCTCTTGCACAATGTATTTTTCTGTGGAAAAATATTGGGAACCTTTATATAGATACGGAAATAACGGACAGTCTTCTTTCTTTAACTGACGGTTGTTATGACGCAGTAATATTCTATATTATCATCAGTTATAATGATACTGTAAAAAAGAAGATGTGGTATGATTGCCAATGAGACAACTATCCACAAAAGACAAAATGACACAGACATTAACAACTATAGGTCACCGTACGGCCTTCAACAATGAGCAAAGCCCATACCGCATAGTCAGCTATAAAAGGCCCCGATAAGACAATGTAAAACAATTCAAACGAGAAAACTAACACCTGCTTTTAATATAATATACGAAAAAGGCGGAGTATCCTAGATTTCAGTTCTTCTGTATGCTGGAACTGGCTGGTCAGTACAAGTATTCTATATAACTTGTTTGTTGTTTTTATCCGAAAGTTAACTCTATACAATTTATAAAGTATCTAGCCCGATACGTTATTTATTTGTACGATAATTAATTATAGTCGTATTGCCTGTTTGTCAATCAACACTCTCAATATAAATAACTTATAGCAGTTTTTGTAATTACACTACTAAGTGTATTCATGCACTTATTCAATTTCTCCGTTATAGTGAAGAGAACTTGATAACAATTTATAATGTTGCCTTAATCCAGGCAAGTAATTAAATTCCTTTATTTTCAGGAACTTTCGATAAGAAATAAATATACATATATTTTTCCTTAAATATTACGTATTTGCTTTAGCTGAATCTATATTTAAATTCAACTTTTGTACTTCTGAACCTTAATTGTTATGTATGAACACCGTTCACAATTTATAACGTAACTAAGGTGCAAGTAAAAGACACCCTCTTTGTATTATTAGATTAATTTCTCTTTCAGAAATATTCCATTTCTAGAAACCTTTCCTTATTTCTCTTTTAGATAAATAATTAAAACTGCTCTTGCCTTCCGCCTAGCAGTTCTCTTTATTTTTAGCTTCGTTTCCTCCTTGAGCCTTGAAGCCAGACTGCCCAACACAGTCTGTGCAGGATGTTTTATAATAATATTGACGTGCTCTATCCTCGTGTTTCTCACGAGGTCCCCTATGGTTACCTCAACAACCAATCAGCCAATCAGAAACTGATTTCTACGGGAAACGTCAAATTTCCGTTTCCTACCTGAACAGACTTTTGTAAATATGTCTTTATTCCGTATTTTACGTCGTCGTAAAATTTGTATAATTATATTCTAGACATGGAGAGGAATTTAAGCATATCTCGTTTATTATGATACGAGTTTTATATTAGTGATCAGCCGCATAAAACAGCTATGAAGATTGTGCCGTCTAGATTTCGATTGGAACAACGTCAGTTTGTTATCAACTCTAGACTGCATATTTGTATATTCAGCTGTCACCTTCTATTAAAATTGTTATGAAGTTATTCCTTGGATTATGTGTGTTCCATGGACTATTCATTTAAGCTGGTAAGACTTGTGTAAGCTGAAAACGACGATTATTGCATCCAGATTATCTACCTTGTTTTAGACAGTGTTTGTTTACGTCACATTCCAAAGAATGACAATGACATAGATGTGTGTAAAATTACAATACACATCTTTAAACTTATAACGTTTGTAACAAAACCGATGTTACTATGAATTTCTACAACCACAACAATATATATATACAAGAATACATATTCTTTATCAACTTTGAACCTTACGACTCTTCGTGTAACAAAATAAATATAAAAACAGCCTCGCTGTTCAAGTTTGTTTTTGTCTTTTTCTAAACAAGATAGTTTCTGTAAGACCTCTTCAGGTTCCTGTGCGTACAATAATTTTTCATATAGACATTCAGCGTAAGGTACATGAGTCATGACCGTGACAATATGTTGTCACCAGATTCCCCTCTGTTTATAAATCAATTGAAAAGGGCTTAACAATCAGATCAATACAAGGCACAAAAGCTAAAGACACAAATTAAATTACACAACGTTTACCATTTATTTTCTAATTTCAGGAGTTTTTTCTTCTTTTATTGAGAGAAATTTTGGATCCTAAATATGGAATGTTTAAATTTTATGAAGAATCGAGAGTGGATTGGTTTAACTCGGATGTAAGTACATGCATTTTTTTTTTGCACATTGAAAAAGTTTTTAATTTATTGAAGTTTGTTTTAGTTGATAAGAAAAGATATCAAAATGTTTATTCAGCTGTATTGAAGAAATATTTGAAAGATCAAATGTCTGAATTTTCAAAAATATAAATTTGAATTAATACTACTTGAACGAATTCAGATATGTTCCTAATGTCATAACTACAATCCCCTTCGCTTTTCAACAATGTGACCTACAGAATTAGACTTTTTACAGGATTTGTAATAACATGAGCAACACGACGGGTGCCACATGTGTAGCAGGATCTCCTTACCCTTCTGAAGCAGTCCTGAGATCACCCCCTGTTTTTGGTGGGGTTCGTGTTGCCTGGTCTTTATTTTTCTATGTTGTGTCTTGTGTACTGTTGTTTGTCTGCTTCAGCTTGTCTTTCTTTTTTTGGCCATGGCGTTGTCAGTTTGTTTTCGATCTATGAGTTTGACTGTCCCTTTGGTATCTTTCGCCCCATTTTTTAACTAAACAAACATTTTTAAATTCATTTCTGAAAAAAAAGGATTTATTAAGATTAAATTGCATAACAAAAATTGACGCTAACAAACAAAGACATACAAGTTAAATGTATTGCTGTTTTGAAAAAAAAAACTGTTTGAAAAAAACATAAGGGATAAAAAAAAAAATACAAAACTGTTATGAGTAAAAAATACAAAAGTATTGATCAAGGAAACAACCAACCTGAATAATTATAATTTAATTAAACATATTCCAAACGTTATGATAATGAAATAATATAATATCAATATCAATCCCTCCACAAAATAAAATATAATCCGTAGGCCACATGAACTATTTGTATAAAGCTTTATATATTGCAGAGGGTAAAAAAAACTTGTAAGCTACATATTTTGTAATTAGATGCCTGTCATATTTCCATTTTCCTTGACCTCATTTTTATGAGTAAACAAAATAACTATATTTGTTATATGTCCGTCAGGAAAGAGTTACCTAATCTCTACCTCATTTCATGGAACAGATATCAATGTTCAAATATCGTAATAAGGTCCATTTCTCAGATACTTTAAGCAGTAGTTCAGCTAACTTAATGTATTGTATGTAATTATAGTTATATGTACATGACAGCTTTACAGATTCATCCGACTTGTCCACAGTTTTATGAGTTAATGCTGATTTTTAGCATCTGCACATCTTATTTCAATGGAGATCATCTGTTTCTGTCTCTTCATTCGTGGTCCATTGAATTTGAAGGTTTTGCATAATTTACTTGTTTAAGCATGTAATACGATCTGCTTTAAGAGACACTACTTAGTATCCGTATGATAGTATTAGCATTAACAATAAAATTGAGAATGGAAATTGGCAATGTGTCAAAGTGACAAACCCTACCAAAGCTGAATAGGTTCTTCAACACAGTGAGAAAATCCTGCAACCGAAAGCGGGCTTCAGCTTGCCCCTGAACAAAATGTGTATTAGTTTGATTTAAAATTAAAATTTAAATTAAAAAAAATGATACAAGACTAAAAAAGGCCAGAGGTTCCTGAATTGGGACAGGCCCAAAATGTGGCAGGGTTAATTTTGTTTTATGATATCTCCCCCCTCCCCCGATGCATCTTGCCAATGTTGAATAAACAAATACACATCTATATGCACTGTTAAACTAAGATAAAAAAAAATCCTAGTCAGATGTTAGAATAGGTAACAGAAGAAACTAAGCGAAATGACAATGATACATAAGTTAACAAAGGAGAACTAGTTAATGACATGCAGCTCAATACCTCAATTAAATTGATTGAAAGATTGTATCTTCATCATATGAAAATCAGGCACAATCCCTCCTGTTAGGTATTTAGTAGTATACCATCATAAAATGTATGAGAAAAACATAACCTGTATCATGTAACAGTAAACAGCTGGATTTAAAAATAAAGGTGTTATTAACGATACAAAACTATGTGTGAATCAATTTTAATTCCATAAAGGCCATCTTTAATGATCTCACAACATTGTATTTACTATATCCCTTCTGAATAAGTGTTTAAAGGTTTGGTTAGCTTTTGAGGTATTACTGACGATATTTTTGTGCTTTGTATAGAATATTACCATTAAAGATTGGATTTGAAATACCTGAGTGTATTAGATAAATGCACGTTGATTTTTATACAGGAATGATGTCCTTGTGCCTATGATTAAATTAAGTAACTGTTTTGACGAGTTTGTGATAACGAAAATCTCCTTTGAGGTCCTTTCACATTCCAAGAAGTTGTCAATTTTATTAACACCTGTTAGCATATTTTGATTCATCCAGTTAGATTAAAAGGTTATGACCCATAAAATCATCCAATGATCTTTTGAGATCACCGGCAACCACACGTTGATTAATTTTTTTTATAAAATGGGTTTGGAAAGGGATAAATTTCCATATGATTAGAGAAAATCATATACGTTGTTACATACATGAGTGAATCAAATAAGTTGATATATAAATACCACACGATGGTAACAAGGCAACAATCTAAAATCGTTATCAATAGCAAATGAAAAATCATCTCTTTTAATGGAAATTTTGCCTTTGAGCTTTCCTTTAAGAATAAAGGTATCCAGATCCAGGAAAGGCAGTGGTCATGTTAGTATTCGCTTATCTAAGGCAGTCCAGTAGGATAAACTCTTTGGTGTTTTCAACAATAATTCAATCATTGTAAGTGTAGCATGACATTTCAGAATGTGCATTTTTTGTTCATTTTTTTATCATGTTTATGTATTGAAAGTAACAAAGAATACAAATAATCCTGCTGATAATGAATAAAAAGGGGGAGATTCATACAACTTTTTGATGTACTCAGTTAGCAAAAAGTAAGAGCTTGACACTGATATTTTACAATTATGAATATTTCAGTCATTTGAAGAACCAGTGATGTTTTATCTGATTGGGTGTCTTTGTGGATTAGCAATATACAACTCAACCATTATTGTGTTGAACTTTCCCTTGGCATTATACAAGAAATTACTGAAGAGGTAACTTAGTCTTTATATAAACATGTATATGAATGTATACAAATGTGAGTAGATCGGTTTATAATAGTATTGTGCTGGACATCAATTGGTGTCTTTTGCCTGGGAGAAGTAACAGTCAACCTCAAACAACTAAAAGATGCAATTGCTTGTCCAATTGTAACAAGAGTGCATACGCTGAAATGTCCTGCCTTCTTTACTAATCATTGATATTATATGATAGTCCTTAATATAAAGCTTTACTACGACTATCCCATAAACTTAACATGATCCAAAAAAAAATGAGGTCAAGGTCATATAAACTAAACAAGAAATATATGCACACCTAACAATCAATTAATGCACTAAATATAGTTGACATTCTGCTTATAGTTTCTAAGAAACAGACTTAACCATGAAAACTAAGCATTGATCAATAAACCATGAAAATGAGGTCAAGGTCAAATGAACCATGCCAGTCAGACATGTACAGCTTATGATTCTTCCATTCAACAAATGAACAAATATAGTTGACCTATTGCTTATAGTTAAAGAAAAACAGAGCTAAATACAAAAACTTAACACTGAGCATTGAACCCTGAAAATGAGGTCAATGTCAAGTAAAATCTGTGGAAATGACATGTACATCATAAAATATGTCCATACACCAAATATAGTTGACCTTTTGCATATAGTATTAGAAAAAAAGACCAAAACTCAAAAACTTAACTTTGACCACTGAACCATGAAATGAGGTCAAGGTCAGATGACACCTGTCAGCTAGACATGTACACCTTATAATCATTCCATACAACAAATATAGTAGTCTATTGCATACAGTGTGGGAAAAATAGACCGAAGCACAAAAACTTAACTATAACCACTGAACCATGAAAATGAGGTCAAGGTCAGATGACACCTACGAGTTGGACATGTACACCTTACAGTCCTTCCATACACCGAATATACTAGACATATTGCTTATAGTATCCAAGATATGGACTTGACCACCAAAACTTAACCTTGTTCACTGATCCATGAAATCAGGTCAAGGTCAAGTGAAAACTGTCTGATAGGCATCATGACCTTCCAAGGTACGCACATACCAAATATAGTTCTCCTGCTACTCATAATAAGAGAGAAATTTACATTTCATGTAGTCACTGAACCATGAAAATACCCCTTGTTTATCTTACCCTTCATCTGTTCTTCTGCATTCCAAAGTCAATGCTTATTTTGATCTTTTTCATATTACCTTTTGATATTTAGCTGATTTTCAGCTAGCCTGGCAACACATTGGTTTTTATAAGACCGCAAAAATTGAAAATTTTTTGGTCGTATATTGGTATCACGTTGGCGTCGTCATCTGCGTCGTCGTCGTCGTCGTTGTCCGAATACTTTTGGTTTTCGCACTTTAACTTTAGTATAAGTCAGTAGAAATCTATGAAATTTAAACACAAGGTTAATGACTACAGAAGGAAGGTTGGGATTGATTTTGGGAGTTTTGGTCCCAACAGTTTAGGAATTAGGGGCCAAAAAGGGCCCAAATAAGCATTTTCTTGTTTTCGCACTATAACTTTGGTTAAAGTAAATAGAAATCTATGAAATTTTGACACAAGGTCTATGCCCACAAAAGGAAGGTTTGGATTGATTTTGGGAGTTGAGGTCCCAACAGTTTAGGAATTAGGGGCCAAAAAGGGTCCAAATAAATATTTTTCTTTGTTTTCGCACCATAACATTAGTATAAGTAAATAGAAATCTATGAAATTTAGACACAAGGTTTATGACCATAAAAGGAAGGTTGGGATTGATTTCGGGAGTTTTGGTCCCTACGAATTAGGGGTCAAAAGGGTCCAAAATTAAACTTTGTTTCATTTCATCAAAAATTGAATAATTGTGGTTCTTTGATTTGCGAAATCTAACCGTGTATTTAGATTCTTAATTTTTGGTCCCGTTTTCAAATTGGTCTTCATTAAGGTCCAAAGGGTCCAAAACTAAACTTAGTTTGATTTTAACAAAAATTGAATTCTTGGGGTTCTTTGATATGCTGAATCTAAACATGTACGTAGTTTTTTCATTATGGGCCCAGTTTTCAAGTTGGTCCAAATCGGGGTCCAAAATTAAACTTTGTTCGATTTCAACAAAAATTCAATATATGGGGTTCTTCAATATGCTGAATCCAACCATGCATTTAGATTTTTTAATATTTAGGACTGGTTATCAAATTGGTTCACATTGAGGTCTGAAGGGTCCAAAATTGAACTTTATTTGATTGCATCAAAAATTGAATTCTTGGGCTTCTTTGATATGATGAATCTAACCATGTATTTAGATTGTGGATATTGGAATACCACAAAGTGATGGTAAGAATTGTCTTTGGGAGTTATGGCTCAAACTGTTAACCCTTTAACCCCCCAATCCCGCCTGTAGGCGTGATGGCGACAACCATTCTTTGATGGCCCGTATGACCCTCCATACTTTTTTTGAACTGCCCCAGCTGAACTGTCATGATAGCAGGGACTTCAACCAAGCAGTTCATGGTCCATCAACTCTTCTCAGATGTCTGTTCATGAAAATATGGCACTTTGAAAGCCGTTTAAGAGTTCAAAATCGGAAAAACATGAAAAGTAGCCAAAATCCGGTGGGGGTGGGCATCTTTTGATGGCCACTACGTAACTGGAAGTGACAGTTGGCAAAAACTATTATCATATATGCATGCATAGGTGGTATAGGAACACGACGAGGTATACTATGGCCAATAGGAATCTAGTCTGTAAAATCTAGGTCACCGTTTTGTCAAAAATCCATAAAAACGGACATTTAGGCAGACCTGACTTGACAATAATAATTCCCAAGCAAGACACTGAAGTCCAATATACTCCCAGCTAGCATGAATGGACTACTGTAACTATAGGGTAATACTTGAATGACAAAAAAACACAGTCGTGTCAGTGTTCACCTCTCAAGGTCGTTTTGAAATCGGAAAATAGACGGAAAATCACCATTTTTCACTGGGGGTGGGTTCAAACCCACGAGAAAATATTCCACCTCCCACCTCACCCCCCACCCATGCCATCCGCCCCCAAATCCCAATAAGTAGTTTAATAGATGAGCATCAGTTACAGCATCAGGAGTTTGCTCATTTGCATATAATTTGCATATGTTTGCAAATTTTCGAAAATGCCTGATTTTCCAAAAATGTCTTGGGGTCGAATGAGTTAAGGAATAAGGTGCAAAAAAGTTAAAAGCAGTGTAAGGTTGGTAATTGAAACTCATTTTAATATCTCACCTAAACTACTCTTAAATTATGTATTTTGGAAATTTGCCAAAAACTTTATTATTAATAAATTCCATTGGAAATTTGCCAAAAACTTTAGGTGAATGAACTTCATTGGAAATTTGCCAATATAAAATGTTGCATTGGAGTTATCTTTCTTTGTCCAGAATATTAGTTAAATTAATTTAAATCATGATTGTTTGACATTTTATATTTTATGATGTATTTAGATGAGTAGTTATTGTTGAAAACTCCATAAGAAATTTGAATTGAGATCATTTTTGGAATAAGGGAAAGGGGGAGATGAAAAAAATTGGTGGGGTTTAATTTTTCTTATTTCAGATTTCAGAAATGAAAAAGAAAGTTTCTTCAAATATCAAAGGATTAATATTCAACAGCATACTGAATTGCTCAAAAGCAAAAAAAAACATTTTAAGTTCATTAGACCACATTCATTCTGTGTCAGAAACCTATGCTGTGTCAACTATTTAATCACAATCCAAATTCAGAGCTGTATCCAGTTTGAATGTTGTGTCCATACTAGCCCCATCCGTTCAGGGTTCGACCTCTGTGGTCGTATAAAGCTGCACCATGCAGAGCATCTGGTTATTTTCCTGCTTAGACAATGATTGCATCAACAGTTGTTTAGGATTATGTACCATTTTGTTGTTTCAACGCTAAACATGCAAAATATTTCATAAAGGCAGAAACCTAGTTGAAATTAAACCCAAAAAATGGAACTCTTTGTTACAGGAGGTGAAAAAGGCAATAATTTCATATACAGAGAAAGTCGAGAACACCTTTTAAGGTTCCGGCGTGTAGGCTATTCTATCTTCAAAACAGACAAAACAAATATATTTGATACATCATCTGCATTCAGATTTTATTATTTTTTTTATATATTTCGGCTGTAGGTTGATACAAAATCATTACAGTACTAAAAGATGAAATACATAGGTCAAGTGAAATACCTTTATAATGAGTCATTACAACAGAGTGGGCATGTTCAAATAACATTTTGTTTTATTAAAAAGACTTAACGACAAACTTTTCTAGTGGATCTTAAAAATGCATATCTTCAAAAAATCTTCATAGTTTGTTTGTGATAGCTAGAGTAATAAGTCTTCAAAATCTGATAATATTAAGTCTTCCCTTCCACAAAATATTTTATTAGAAATTCAAACCGGATTTTAGAAGTAAAAATTTGTTATTGATAAGGGTATGTACGGCTCGTGCGGCTGCCAAACAGCCCTTTCATTTAAATAAATGATAAAAATCTAAATAGACATATTAGAATCACAAAAAAAATATCAACAAGGAATTATAATAGGAAGTCAAATGTTACTGATAACTCTTTTTAGATGAGGATTTTTGTATACCCTCTTTTGTATTTCAAACAAAAACTAAGGAAGATAGAGAAAAACTTAACAGACTAAATGGGCAGCAATAAAAGATCAACAAAAAAAGAGATTGTGTCATGAATTTTATTCTGGTGTACAATGTTGGAAAGTGTCATTTGTTGAATATACACAAAGACCACGATGAGCGACACATGCTCTTTAGAGTGTAGCGGAGTTGCTTCCCCTCCTGAGTACAGGTAGAACATATAAAGCCAGTCTTAATCAACTGAGCTAGGGAATCGATTCTTTGGCTCAGTGGGTTAATGCACTGACTGTCACGCAGGCGACCGGGGTTCGAATCCCGGTGGTGATGATATACATTTGTAGTGTAGATACAGGCTCTCTGGTTACAAGAGCCTCTACATTCTGTGTATATATATTTTAGAGCCTTTACATTCTGTGTACATATATTTTATAGACCACATAGATTTGAAGAGACAAAAAAATGAATGGTTAGAAATTATTATCAAATAGTTCAGGGATTTATATCACTGCAGCAGATATGTTTAAAAAGATTCAAACTATTTTAAAATGATTTTCATTGGATAGTTGACATTTGATAAGTCAAATGTATTAATACAGGGCATACTATTGTATATCAAGTTGAATATTCTTGACAGGTATCTGAGGACATAAGATGAGGATGTGCATATCCACAAGATTTTTTTTTATCAGTTTACTTTTGTAGAGATGCAAGTCCGGAATAACCCTTATCAATATGGTGTGGTTTTTGTCGAGCCTGCAACTTTTGTTGCAGAAAGCTCGACATAGGGATAGTGATCCGGCGGCGGCGGCGGCGGTGTTAGCTCACTTCTTAAAAGCTTTATATTTTAGAAGGTGGAAGACCTGGATGCTTCATACTTTGTATATAAATGCTTCATGTTACGAAGTTTCCGTCAGTCACATGTCCAATGTCCTTGACCTCATTTTCATGGTTCAGTGACCACTTGAAAAAAAAGTTCAAATTTTTTGTAATGTTGAATTCTCTCTTATTATAAGTAATAGGATAATTATATTTAATATGTGCGTACCTTGCAAGGTTCTCATGTCTGTCAGACAGTTTTCACTTGACCTCGACCTCATTTCATGGATCAGTGAACAAGGTTAAGTTTTGGTGGTCAAGTCCATATCTCAGATACTATAAGCAATAGTTCTAGTATATTCGGTGTATGGAAGGACTGTAAGGTGTACATGTCCAACTGGCAGGTGTCATCTGACCTTGACCTCATTTTCATGGTTCAGTGGTTATAGTTAAATTTTGGTGTTTTGGTCTATTTTTCTCATACTATATGCAATAGGTCTACTATATTTGTTGTATGGAATGATTGTAAGGTGTACATGTCTAGCGGGCAGATGTCATGTGACCTTGACCTCATTTTCATGGTTCAGTGGTCAAAGTTAAGTTTTTGAGTTTCGGTCTTTTTATGTAATACTGTATGCCATAGGTCAACTATATTTGGTGTATGGAAATATTTTATGATCTTTATGTCAGTTGCGCAGGTTTTATTTGACCGTGACCTCATTTTCACGGTTCATTGCACAGTGTTAAGTTTTGGTGTTTTGGTCTATTTTTCTTAAACTATAAGTAATGGGTCAACTATATATGTTGTATAAAAGCATTGTTAGCTGTACATGTCTGCCTGGCTTGGTTCATCTGACCTTGACCTCATTTTCAAGGTTCATTGGTCTTTGTTTAGTTATCTTGGTTAATGTTAAGTTTATGTGACAGTTGTAATAAAGCTTAGCTTTATACTTAGGACTATCAACATAATATCAATGATTAGTATAGAAGGCGAGACATTTCAGTGTGTGCACTCTTGTTTTTATTAAATACATTTTCTGACAAATTATTTTATTTCAGGTCACCAGATGTCGAAGATTTAAAAGAAGTTATGCCACAATTAGGAAGGTAGATAATATCACAATTAACGATTGTAGTTATGATTGAGTGAATGAAATCTTTTTTTTAATCATGATAATAAGTATAACATGAGAAGATTCAAGTTGTATTGATGAGTAGCTTAATTTAATATTTTGTTTAGCTCAAATTGTCTGAAGGGCTAGTGTAAGCCATTGCTATTACATATCATCAAGGATCCCGAAATTTTTTCACCTAACTTCGGTCATTTTCGTATAACTTAAAAGTTTGTGCCCCATTTCAAAAAAAGATTGTCAAATCTCATTACTGCATGAGTATGCTCATACTCATAGCATCAACAAATTTGTTTCACTGTTGCAACGCATTTACTTCATGATTTATCCTACCATTTTCCTAAAATTGATTAAGAGCAATTAAGGGAAGGCAACAGTTTAAAAATAAAATGATTTTAATGACTCAAAACGATAATTTTCTCAGTCATCGCTTATGTGTCTTTCGATTCTGAAGTCAAAATTCAAACCTGATGTAATGCGACAATACTAAAACGAACAATTCCGGACTCATTTCCGGGATGAGTTTTGTTTATCAAATTCACAGGAAATCATCGGCTTTTTAATATTTTACCTTTAATAGTGTAAGAATATTAATGAAAAAAGTTGCACTTGCTTTTTATTTAGCATGAAATCATTTTAAATTGTTTCAGAATTTATGATTACATGTCTAATCTGCGGAAGAGAATTTCAAGCATGCTTATTACAAAGTAAACAAAGCATGTATTAGTAGTGAAAAACACACTTTTTATGCCCCGCCTACGATAGTAGTAGGGGCATTATGTTTTCTGGTCTGTGCTTCCGTTCGTGCATTCGTTTGTCCGTCCGTTCGTCTGTGCGTCTGTTCGTTTCAGGTTAAAGTTTTTGGTCAAGGTAGTTTTTGATGAAGTTAAAGTCCAATCAACTTGAAACTTAGTACATATGTTCCCTATTGGTTGGTCTTTTTACTTTTAAGTCCAAATTAGATTTTTCACCCAATTTCACGGTCCATTGAACATGGAAAGTGATAATGCGAGTGGGCATCCGTGTACTTTGGACACATTCTTGTTTCTACGTAAATTTAATCAAGTTTTAATTTAATTTAAATCAGAATTGACAATTATCTTAATAGCTAAAAAGTAATTAAATAATGAAGACAGTTGTTTTGGAATTTTTATCTCTTTGTATTATTAGATCTGAGCTTGTGATTAATAGACATTTGCGGAAACTAGTTCTACACTTAGGATTACACCTTAGACTTACGATTACAGTTAAAAAAAACAAAGGGTCATCTCAAAATGAAAAAAAAAAAAACAAATAAAGATACATAGTAAAATGATTTTTTTTCATTATGTAAATAAGTCTTTACGGCGGCAAACGAAGGCAGCACATATGGTCACAACAGATGTTAATCGCTGTCGTGGATGCATGTCTCCACAAAGTCCCCATAACTTTATATTTTTTTAATTCTCCGATTGCGTGTTCAATCTCAACTCTATAGTGGGTTATCAGTCTATTTAACTTTCTACATTTTCTCTGCATATTCCGGGGTTTTCTAATAATTTGCTGTCTAGTATAAGCTGTCGGTATTGGATGTCTGTTTTGATAAATTTTGTCGCCCAGCAGAAACAGCTCATCCGGGAAAGGAAGTTGTTGTCCAATATTTCGCATCAACATATATTGCTGAGCATCGTTTTGATGTCCAAGAAATCCACATTCGACATAGCATATCCTGCCTTCGTTCGATGTAACAACTTGAGTATGAATGCAGTGATATTGTCTGTGTCCCGAATAATATTGTTCCTGTGGTTCTGTTATCGGCCTATAAATTTCAGTTGAAGTTCCGTCAATAGCCCCTACTGCAAACGGAAGTTTTCCCCACCCACCTGGTAAGTCCTGCCATTCATCCAAAGAAGGCCAATGAATGAGACGACTATATGTTTCTTCAAAAATAGGTATACATGCATGCATTTCATCTTTAAAAGTCGAAACACTAACGTCAAATATTACAGAAAGCATGTGATATGTCGGATACGATCGTAACCAGAGCATAAAAAGAAGTATTCTGTTTCTTGGAGAAAGCGTATGATTTCGACTGGTTCTCTGTCTGAAAAGAACGTTCACATCGGCTACAATTTGGAACAAAGTTTCAGGAGTTTTACCTGTTACTTCAAAGAAAGAATATCGGTTGCTAGTAAAAAAAACAGTTATCAACGAAATTCTTTATGTCGCTACATGTAGTTCTTAAACAACAACTTGTTGAATCTCATTCTCCCTAAAAAAAATCTCAGTTGTCAAATCATTTTATGAAATGATGTTCTTTCATTTATTCATATAAAGATATATGAAGATATGGTATCAGTGCCAATGAGACAACTCTCCATCCAAATAACAATTTATAAAAGTAAACCATTATAGGTCAATGTACGGCGTTCAACATATGCATACTTTAGAGTGGCATACTTAAACTATAGTTTAACACAACGACCAATATTAAATATGTTAATTATAGTCACATATTTTGCTTGAAAACTCAATTGTTCAACATTTAAAATCATCATAAATGAGATAGCATTGGTTTTGAACGAAAGTTTGTATTTACACTTTGAGACGACCAAAGTTTAAATGTTACCTGTAAGTGTAATCGTAATCCTAATCGTAGGTGTATGCGAGTTTTCGCAAATGTCTAATAGTCAAGGTGTGAATTATAAAAACTTAGCACATACTTACAACTTCTCGTCCAATCAAATTGCTTGAATTTGCCTTCTAATTTTCATAGTACATACTTTTTCCGTGTACTAAGTAACTACGCATGAATGACCACAAGGGTAAGATTTCATTGTATTGTAATCAAGATATTAGAACAAAAAATGCTACTGGCTATTTTGAAATAAATGATGTGTTCCAAATTTAACTAAATAGTTTGTAATTAGTTTTCAAACAGATTTTTAACATCCTACTAATCAATCTTTTGATCTAAATTTTGTTTTGACAATTAAAAAAGTTTCTTTTATTTAAATAAAGAGTAATAATAATGGTGCTTTATACCTTGATTAAAGTACAACTCAATCTAAATTTTGTAATCCTTTATCTTCCATGCAATTACTTTGTACACAAAAAGAATCAACCATGAATCTTTTGAAGGGAAATTATTAATAAAGCAATTTGATATATTTAGTCATAAATTGGTCGATAATTGGTTGCCTAATGTCCAGTGACAAATATTTCATGCATATAAACTATCTACTAGACTACCTATGGGTACATACCAGGGGCAGATCCAGCCATTTTTAAAAGGTGTTTCAACCAAAGATGTGGGAGGGGGATCCAACTGTTTGTACTCATTCAAAAGCTAGTTTTAGGTTTTATGTGAAATTAAAAAAATGTTTTCAAGAATGTAAAGCTTTCACTGCAATTTAAGAATTGTCTGCTCTTGGTCAATTCATTTTGTCATCTTACCATGTAAATAAGTACATGTATAGTAAAACAACGCTTCGTTCATATCAATAAACATACTTACACCAGCAGCTACTTTCTTTACATTCTAAAGTCAAGGGCCTTTTGAAATCCCATTTTTACAATGATATTATAGTGAGTAGATTTACAAAACTACGTAAATGAGCTACATCCAGTTAGCCAAAACATATCAATAGAATAATTACAGGATTACTCAAGTTGTAAGTATGTGCTAAATTGGATATTGTATAGAAAGGTATATACTATGAAAATTAGAGCGAGGGGCTTTCTATACAATAACCGAGACACAGGTAAAGAGATTAGCGATCATCATTAGCCAATATTTCCCGGAGACAATAATATATATGTAGTTATAAGGAGGGCCCTCAGGATTATAACACTATACTGGAGTGGCAGTTTTATTACAGGAAATCAATAACAAAACAAAAACAAGTTAAAAATGGCTATTTAGAAACTGGATCTCAACGAAATGACTGAAATTATTTCTGTTAGAAAATAAAATATGTCCAAATCCCAATTCCTCGTTTAGGACAAACCCTTTCAGTTTAGGACAAGTCTGGCATAAAAAAAAAAATAAAAACACAAAAATACTGAACTTAGAGGAAAATCAATTCGGAAAGTCCATAATCACATGGCAAAATCAAATAACAAAACGCATCAAAAACGAATGGACAAGAACTGTCATATTCCTGACTTGGTACAGGCATTTTCAAATGTAGAAAATGGGACCTCAATGGGACCGTTTCCGGACCCTTGCTTAGCATCCATAATTTGTCGTTTTCTTATGGTAACTTTTACAAAAACCTACCACAACAGTGCAACTATATATTTGGTCAAATGAAACCAAACTTGGCTACAATCATTTGAGCATCTAGTTTAAAAAGGTTTTCAGTAATATGCCTGCAAATCAACATGGCTAAATGGCTAAAAGTTAAATTTTGGGATAAAAATGTAATGATCACAATTTAGCACTGTATATTTTATGTAACAAGTAAATTTGAGTATGTTCGCAACAAATTACATGTTTTAATTACTTTTGAGCTCACTTGGCCCAATCGGCCAAGTTAGCTTTTTTCATAACCCATCGTCTGTCATTGTCAATTTTCTCCTCATCAATTACTTGGCTAAAGTTAACCAAACTTTGCCACAATCATCAATAAGGTATCTAGAATGAATGTAGGACAGAAAGTCACAGACAAAAGGTCACGTTAACCAAACTTGGCCACAATCATCAATAAGGTATCTAGAATGAATGTAGGACAGAAAGTCACAGACAAAAGGTCACGGACAAAGAGTCACAGGACAAAAAGTCACCATTCATTTTTATACGACCGCAAAAATTGAAAATTTTTTGGTCGTATATTGGTATTACGTTGGCGTTGTCGTCTGCGTCGTTGTCGTCGTCGTCATAGTCCGAAGACATTTAGTTTTCGCACCATAACTTTAGTATAAGTAAATAGAAATCTATGAAATTTTAGCAGAAGGTTTATGACCACAAAAGGAAGGTTGGGATTGATTTTGGGAGTTTTGGTCCCAACAGTTTAGGAATTAGGGGCCAAAAGGGGCCCAAATAAGCATTTTTCTTTGTTTTCGCACCATAACTTTAGTATTAGTAAATAGAAATCTATGAAATTTAAACATAAGGTTTAGCACCATAAAAGGAAGGCTGGGATTGATTTTGGGAGTTTTTGTCCCTACAGTTTAGCATTAAGGGGCCCAAAGGGTCCAAAATTAAACTTTGTTTGATTTCATCAAAAATTGAATAATTGGGGTTCTTTGATATGCCGAATCTAACTGTGTATGTAGATTCTTAATTTTTGGTCCCGTTTTCAAATTGGTCTAGATCTACATTAAGGTCCGAATAGTCCAAAATTAAATTTAGTTTGATTTCAACAAAAATTGAATCCTTGGGGTTGTTTGATATGCTGAATCTAAAAATGTACTTAGATTTTTTATTATTGGCCCAGTTTTCAAGTTGGTCCAAATCGGGGTCCAAAATAAATTTTTGTTTGATTTCATCAAAAATTGAATAATTGGGGTTCTTTGATATGCCAAATCTAACTGTGTATGTAGATTCTTAATTTTTGGTCCTGTTTTCAAATTGGTCTACATTAAAGTCCAAAGGGTCCAAAATTAAACTAAGTTTGATTTTAACAAAAATTGAATTCTTGGGCTTCTTTGATATGCTGAATCTAAACATGTACTTAGATTTTTGATTATGGGCCCAGTTTTCAAGTTGGTCCAAATCAGGATCCAAAATTATTATATTAAGTATTGTGCAATAGCAAGAAATTTTTAATTGCACAGTATCCAGCAATAGCAAGAAATCTTCAATTGCACAGTATTGTGCAATAGCAAGAAATCGTCAATTGCACAGTATTGTGCAATAGCAAGTATTTTCAATTGCACAGTATTGCGCAATAACAAGAAATATCTAATTGCACAATATTGCACAATAGCAAGAAATTTTCAATTGGAGTTATCTTTCTTTGTCCAGAATAGTAATTGAATCAACTTAAATCATTGTTTTATACAATATACAATGTATATTCACTTTTACTACCAACTGATAAATTAAAACAATCTTTACCATTCATTGATAATAAGCACTTTTTTTACATTTTAATATTTTATGATGTATTTAAATGAGTAGTTATTGTTGCAAACTCCATTAGAAATTTGAATTGAGATCAGTTTTGGAATAAGGGAAAGGGGGATGTGAAAAAAAAAATTGGGGAGGGGGGTTCAATTTTTCTCATTTCAGATTTCATAAATAAAAAGAAAATTTCTTCAAACATTTTTTTGAGAGGATTAATATTCAACACCATAGTGAATTGGTCAAAGGCAAAGAAAAAATTTCAAGTTCATTAAACCACATTCATTCTGTGTCAACTATTTAATCACAATCCAAATTTAGAGCTGAATCCGGCTTGAATGTTGTGTCCATACTTGCCCCAACCGTTCAGGGTTCAAGCTCTGCGGTAGTATAAAGCTGTGCCCTGCAGAGCATCTGGTTGTAGTTTCTGGACATTAATTTGTATAAGTATATGGATCTCTCTGAAATTGTACCACAAGGTTCACTACCACAAAGGGAAGACTTGGATTGAGTTTATGGAAATTTGCCCCAAACATGCAGGAATTAGAGGTCGTAAAGGAAAAAGCGCATTTTTCTAGTTTCCAGACAATAACTTGTGTTTAAGTGAATGATCTAACTAAAATTATACTACAAGGTTCTATACATCAAATAGAATGCTGGGATTGAGTTTGAGGGGTTTTGCTCCAAAGACTTAAATTATTTTCAATTTTTTGAGGGGTTCATATTTTTTTATTTTCAAAATTTTCAAATTTTCAAATCTTTTGAAAAGCTTCAAGAAGAAATCTTCAAATGCACATTATTGCTCAATCAATTTTTAAGATCCTTTACCACATTTTTTTGTGTCAGAAACCTATATTCTGTCAAAAATTTGATCATTATCCGAAATTTAGATAGCATCATACTTGAATATTTTGTTCAAATTTGCCCGAACTGTTTAGGGTTTGACCTCTGCATTCGTATCAGGCTGCGCTCGTTGAAGCATTTTATTGTTTATCTTGAATATGATTATAAATAAAGATAATCTGCAAACAACAATAATGTTCAGCAAAGTAATATATACAAATCAGACAACATGACCACAATGGTCATCCGTCACAAAAATCTTCTCCTTAAACTACTGAGTCAAATTTCAACAAACTTGGCCACAATCATCATTAGGCTTACTAGTTTAAAACTGTGTCTGTTGACCCTGCCAACCAAACAACATAGCCAACATGGATATAAATAGAATAAAGGGGCATTATGCGAGTTTTGTCTATTATTTTGTGAACTATTATAATTAGAGAAAATCTGAAAGGAGCAAAAATTATCAAAATGAAAACCTTATCCAATTGTCTATATACATATAACCTGTCCGACTAATTCTTATAGGTAGTTATTGCCCATGAATGACAAATTTTAGCATTTGTTTTTCATATTTGCCTTTTATCATGAAAACCAAAATTTAGATAGATACATATTTTTTTCACAATGCATTATAGAATTTTTATTATGATTGATAGTTAGACACTTTAAATCACAAAAATTATCAGAAAGTCAACATCTATTAAAAAGTAAAATTTGGGGATATAGTTTGTAGTCTGCCCTTCTTCATCTTATAGGAGGGATTGCCCGTAAATGAGGACTTGTCACCCTCTGTCATGTTTTGAGTAAAAACTTAGAGAAGATTGAGAGAAAATAAAAACACTAAATGATAAGTTATAGATATAAAAAAAAAAAATTGTTAAGAAGGCTCTTTAGAGCTAGTCTCTAGTTTTTGTCGAGCCTGCAACTTTTGTTGCAGAAAGCTCGACATAGGGATAGTGATCCGGCGGCGGCGTTAGCTAACTTCTTAAAAGGTTTATATTTTAGAAGGTGAAAGACCTGGATGCTTCATACTTTGTATATAGATGCCTCATGTTACGAAGTTTCCATCAGTCACATGTCCAATGTCCTTGACCTCATTTTCATGGTTCAGTGACCACTTGAAAAAGTTCAGAATTTTTGTAATGTTGAATTCTCTCTTATTATAAGTAATAGGATAACTATATTTGGTATGTGCGTACCTTGCAAGGTCCTCATGCCCGTCAGACAGTTTTCACTTGACCTCGACCTCATTTCATGGATCAGTGAACAAGGTTGAGTTTTGGTGGTCAAGTCCATATCTCAGATACTATAAGCAATAGGGCTAGTATATTTGGTGTATGGAAGGACTGGAATGTGTACATGTCCAACTGGCAGGTGTCATCTGACCTTGACCTCATTTTCATGGTTCAGTGGTTATAGTTAAGTTTTTGTGTTTTGGTCTGTTTTTCTCATACTTTATGCAATAGGTCTACTATATTTGGTGTATGGAATGATTGTAAGGTGTACATGTCTAGCGGACAGATGTCATCTGACCTTGACCTCATTTTTATGGTTCAGTGGTCAAAGTTAAGTTTTTAAGTTTTGGTCTTTTTATCTAATATTATATGCCAAAGATCAACTTTATTTGTTGTATGGAAATATATTATGATCTATATGTCAGTCCCGCAGGTTTTATTTGACCATGACCTCAATTGCACGGTTCATTGCACAGTGTTAAGTTTTTGTGTTTTGGTCTATTTTTCTTAAACTATAAGTAATAGGTCAACTATATTTGTTGTACGGAAGCTTTGTTAGCTGTACATGTCTGCCTGGCATGGTTCATCTGACCTTGACCTCATTTTCATGGTTCATTGGTCTTTGTTTAGCTATCTTGGTTAATGTTAAGTTTATGTGACAGTTGTAATAAAGCTTTATATTTAGGACTATTAACATAATATCAATGATTAGTAAAGAAGCCGAGACATTTCAGTGTGTGCACTCTTGTTTTAATTTAAGCATTTTATTTCTACATACAAACATTTGTTCCTAGAAAAAAAATTGACTTATGAAATAATGCCTACCAAAATCATTTATTGTAATCCAACAAAACTTTTCTCGAATTTTGGTACAATGAACTTCGTAAACAGTTTAACCTATCCGGCACAAAATGTCAAGTATCTGTTTCAACCATAGTAATAAATATGAAAAGATGAGCCCTATTCGAAAAAAGCAAGTTGATGGTCTGTAAACCTGATTTATACCTTTGAATTATATACTTTCACACTGTACAAACATTTTCAATATGTTTACTTATAATATTTCATTGCTTTACTGAGTTCTTCTCTGGATACTGTATAACTATAAACTCACAAGTGATACTCTGACAAAGGGAAGATGTTATAGTTAATAATATTTATTTACTTTACTGAGTTCTTCTCTGGATACTGGTTAACTATAAACTCACAAGTGATACTCTGACAAAGGGAAGATGTTATAGTTAATAATACTTCATTACTTTACTGAGTTTTTCTCTGGATACTCTATAACTATAAACTCACAAGTGATACTCTGACAAACGGAAGATGTTATAGTTAATAACATTTTATTTACTTTACTGAGTTCTTCTTTGGATACTCTATAACTATAAACTCACAAGTGATACACTGACAAAGGGAAGATGTTATAGTTAAAAATATTTCATTACTTTACTGAGTTCTTCTCTGGATACTCTATCAACTCACAAGTGATACTCTGACAAAGGGAAGATGTTATAGTTAATAATATTTCATTACTTTACTGAGTTTTTCTCTGGATACTCTATAAATATAAACTCACAAGTGATACTCTGACAAAGGAAAGATGTTATAGTTAATAATATTTATTTACTTTACTGAGTTCTTCTCTGGATACTGGTTAACTATAAACTCACAAGTGATACTCTGACTAAGGGAAGATGTTATAGTTAATAATATTTATTTACTTTACTGAGTTCTTCTCTGGATACCCTATAACTATTATTTCATTATTACTCTGACAAAGGGAAGATGTTATAGTTAATAATACTTCATTACTTTACTGAGTTCTTCTCTGGATACTCTATAACTATAAACTCACAAGTGATACTCTGACAAAGGGAAGATGTTATAGTTAATAATATTTATTTACTTTACTGAGTTCTTCTCTGGATACCCTATAACTATAAACTCACAAGTGATACTCTGATAAAGGGAAGATGTTATAGTTAATAATATTTATTTACTTTACTGAGTTCTTCTCTGGATACTCTATAACTATAAACTCACAAGTGATACTCCGACAAAGGGAAGATGTTATAGTTAATAATATTTCATTACTTTTCTGAGTTCTTCTCTGGATACTCTATAACTATAGACTCACAAGTGATACTCTGACAAAGGGAAGATGATATAGTTAATAATATGTATTTACTTTACTGAGTTCTTCTCTGGATACTCTATAACTTTAAACTCACAAGTGATACTACGACAAAGGGAAGATGTTATAGTTAATAATATTTCATTACTTTACTGAGTTCTTCTCTGGAGACTCTATAACTGTAAACTCACAAGTGATACTCTGACAAAGGGAAGATGTTATAGTTAATAATATTTCATTACTTTACTAAATTCTTCTCTGGATACTCTATAACTATAAACTCACAAGTGATACTCTGACAAAGGGAAGATGTTATAGTTAATAATATTTCATTACTTTACTGAGTTCTTCTCTGGAGACTCTTAACTGTAAACTCAAAAGTGATACTCTGACAAAGGGAAGATGTTATAGTTAATAATATTTCATTACTTTTCTGAGTTCTTCTCTGGACACTCTATAACTATAAACTCACAAGTGATACTCTGACAAAGGGAAGATGTTATAGTTAATAATATTTCATTACTTTACTGAGTTCTTCTCTGGATACTCTATAACTATAAACTCACAAGTGATACTCTGACAAATGGAAGATGTTATAGTTAATAATATTTCATTACTTTACTGAGTTCTTCTCTGGATACTCTATAACTAAAAACTCACAAGTGATACTGTGATTACCAACACCACAATTTTTTGCATGTTTGTCATGTCATGTAGATTTGAATGACGTATAAGGTTAGTCGCACTGATGTGATATTTTGAAATGATGATTGAAATAATGTTCTTGTTATTTGAGCAATAACAGGGCGGTAACTACATTGAGGCAATTGAGGCAAATGCCTCATGTTGGAAATTTAAAAAAAAACAAAAAACTGAAACAAAAGATTGTCTTCATATCAAATTGTTTTCACGGAAAGTATCTTGCAAGAAGCGTCCCTGCATGTTTTCGTGATCCATGTTTCTATTTTACTTTTAGTTTTCAGAGTTGATGGTCTATTGTTTGAACTTCTGTGATCTGGGTTTGTCTATTGTTCATTTATTGTCCTACTGTATGACTATAGTATGAGTGTTGATTTACCGATTTGCAAACGTGTGGTTTTGCAATGTTGCATGTCCACCGATTTCCAGACATTGTGCGAGAAAATATTTTAAGAATATACTATGCTACTGATCACAGAAAAAAATGGTCGTTTCTGCATGGAGAATTGAACTTGATATCAAAGAATACAAAACTGGCTCTTTTTTGTAGATAAAACTAGATAGCTGACATGGTTTAAATTAAAGTAACACCACCAATTTCCTGGTATCAAAGCATCTATAAAAAAAAAACATCAATGTATTGCCATATGACCTGTTACATTGAAGGATTAAGTCGTGTTCAGACTCTTTAACAGAAATAAAGGAATGTGGAGGAAACGTGCATGGGACCTTATCTAACATAAAGTCAATGCATATAAAAAATACAAATGATCAATTGTCAAAGTTTTTATTCCTGTTCTTAATTTTGATAGTTGCTGGAGGGTCTTCAACAATAAAATTATCATTAATACCGTAAAACTATGTCAAGATGGTCCTTAGGGTCGGCTTTAGCAGTACTAGTACTTAAAGTATAATACTGCACTGTCAGTGTAAACGTATAAGCACAATACAGGATAAGAACAGACAGACAGATCCAGTTTTAATGATTATGAGAATTACGATTTTTGCTTTATCCTATATATCGGTCTACTTTAAAGTTGTCCCCATAAAACCTAATAGTCTTAAATTACAATGAATCTATGTTTTTGCTTTGAGACCAGAATATTGTCGAAAAATATAGCTTAAAATTAATTGCGTTTCAAAGTAAGAAAGATTCCATGAAACGCTCAGAATGCATGATTTTGCGTTATTTTTTCAGAGCTTCTGGGGACCTTCAGCGGCCTCAGACCCTCCCAAAAATTTTTTCGTATCGCTTCGCTCGGCGAATATATTTTGCCTCACTATTGAAAGAGGCTAGTTACGGCCCTGAATAAATAAAGGCAACAGTAGTATACCGCTGTTCAAAACTCATAAATCCATGGACAAAAAACAAAATCGGGGTAAAATACTAGAACCAATAAATACTACCATAAATTATTACGCCAAATACATTAATGTTATGGCCTATATATGGATTGTTATATGAAAGCTGGATAAAGAGGGTGTGAAAAAGCATTGTTTATGATTTTTTAAATTAGGATTTATTTTATGAAAAATCTAGCGTAAAAGCATCAGTATCACAAATACATAAGGGAGGAAGCTTATAAAGAGACCCATAATAATATAGTGATGTGCTAAGACTGCCAATGAGACAACTAAGCACAAGGATCAATTGATGAGGTTATTAACAAACAAAAGGTCACTATACAGCATTCACCAATAAGCAAAATATAAACTTTACATACTGTATAGTCGGCTATAAAAGGTGTTTGCATGAAAAAATGTGAAACAACTCAAAGGAGAAAAGAACAACCTGATTTATTCTTAAAAGAATTCTGAAATTTACAAACCAACAACAACCAATGAATTATAGGCTCCTGACTAAACACAAGCATACATAAATGTGAAGTGTTCTATATTTGTGCGGGCTCAATCAATACCCTAGCTAAACAGGGACATGTGTGTAAATAAGGCCCTGGTCAGCTAAAGTTTAAACAGAACTCTGATGATTATGTTGCAGAGGTTTACAGCAGATGATGGATTATGAGGAAGATGACTTTGAAGATGTGTTCTGTCAAACCTTTGAGGTTGGTATACAATCATGAATCAGAAGTTTTTCTATACTTCACAAGTTCTATATATGTGTTATATAAAAAATATGATTACTCTTATTTCTTGTCTGAAAACAAACCCATAGTTTGTGCATTTTAAATCAGGTTAAGTAAATATTAAGGTGTTAAACCACCATTGATTTTCCCCTATTTGTTTCAATAAAGAAATACGTGGTATGAGCAAAGTTCTATCCTATGCATGATGAATGTAAAAAATCTTCAAATTCTCCAAATTGTTTTCAATATCTATCAAATAAACCTCAAATTAAATATTTTTGTTAATTTATTCATTCAGGTGTTCTTCATCTTTGACAGGACCGGTACCCAATGATCTTCCCCATTACTTCATTGCTTTTTTTTAATCATATTGAAGGGCTGATTTTTTATTCCCTATTTTCATTTTCCAAATATCAATTACTGTCTCATACATGAAACCCCTTCCATGGTTTCCTGGGGTTGATAAAAAGGTCATATCAGGTAAAAAAAATAGTATTTAATAGATTAATTTTATTCTTTTCTTGGTAAAATTCAAAATTGAACTTTTGCCACTTAATCAGATAATCATCCACCCTATACATATGAAAGTCAGGGGCCTTGGTGGCCGTGTGGTCTAAGTAGTTACTACTGTAATCACTAGCCAGTCAACACTGAGGTTGTGAGTTCACACCCCGCTCTTGCAGGTACACTCGACTCCAATCTTAATTGACTAGGATTGTCAGTTTTCCTGTCGAAGGTCGTTGGTTTTCTCCAGGCACTCCGGCTTCCTCCACAAATAAAAACTGGCCGTCATGAAATAGCTTGAATGCGGTGCTTAAAAGTGGTGTTAAAACACCAAAAATCAAATTAAATCATATGAAAATCATATAAATTTTAAAAACAGAATTTTAAAGTTAAATGAATAAGCTTTGACATCTTTACATAATTTCCATCTCTGTATCGTAGACAATTTAAAAGACTGTAGATTTATTAAAGGGACATCATTCAAATGTACATTTTACTTGGCTGGTTTCCTGTAACTTTCCAGTTGTTTAGTTATGCATGATCACCCATAAAAGTGGTAGACTTCGAAACTCAGATCAGGACATGGCGAAGTTTGAGTCAGAGGTTTAATCCTAAAATCAGGTGTTTTTTATCAACATTTTTTTGTCGTAAATGTAACCATTAGTGTTATTGTGGTTTTTTTTTTCAATCTTCCATCTGATTGTTTTAAAATATCAATATGTAACCTCGTAGGCTGTCCATTTGAATGATATCAGTTGAAAGAAGCTATTGAGAAGATTCAATTTTGGGTTTAGTTTTTTGATTGTTTTAAATACTGACTGCTCGTATATAAATTAATATTGTTTAAATTTGAGCGTGTCTTTTCGTCGAGGCTGTGAATTATGTCGCAGAAAGCTTGACATAGGCACAGTGATCCGGCGGCGGCGGCATAAGTTAACTTCTTAAAAGCTATATATTTTAGAAAGTGGAAGACCTGGGTGCTTCATACTTTGTATATAGATACCTCATGTTACGAAGTTTCCGTCAATCACATATCTAATGTCCTTGATCTCATTTTCATAGTTCAGTGACTACTTGAAAAAATGTTTGTTTTTTTTGTAATATGAAATTCTCTCTTATAATCAGTTATAGGATACCTATATTTGGTATGTGCATACCTTGCAAGGTCCTCATGCCCGTCAGACAGTTTTCACTTGACCTCGACCTCATTTCATGGATCCGTAAACAAGGTTAAGTTTTGGTGGTCAAGTCCATATCTTGGATACTATAAGCAATATGTGTAGTATATTCGGTGTATGGAAGGACTGTAAAGTGTGGAAGGACTGTAAAGTGTACATGTCCAACTCGTAGGTGTCATCTGACCTTGACCTCATTTTCTCATTGGTTCAGTGGTTATAGTTAAGTTTTAGAGTTGGTTTTTTTTTCTAATACTATATACAATAAGCTAAGTCAACTATATATGGTTTATGAAAATATTTTATAATCTATACATGTATGTCAGTCGCACAGGTTTTATTTGACCTTGACCTCATTTTCATGGTTCAGTGGTTATAGTTAAATAAAGGCAACAGTAGTATATTGCTGTTCAAACTCATCAATCCATGGACAAAAAACAAAATCGGGGTAACAAACTAAAACTGACGGAAACGTATTAAATATAAGAGGAGAACAACGACACAACACTACAATGTAACACACACAGAAACGGACCAAGCATCAGACAAAATCCCACGAGAATAACAAATATAACATCAAAACCAAATACATGAATTTGGGATAGACAAGTACCACTTGTCTATCCCAAAGACAAGTAAGTTTTTAAACGACCGCAAAAATTGAAAATTTTTTGGTCGTATATTGGTATCACATTGGCGTCGTCGTCGTCGTCTGAAGAAATTTGGTTTTCGCACTTTTACTTTAGTAAAAGTAAATAGAAATTTATGAAATTTTAACATAAGGTTTATGACCATAAAAGGAAGGTTGGGATTGATTTTGTGTGTGTTGGTCCCAACAGTTTAGGAATAAGGGGCCAGAAAGGGCCCAAATAAGCATTTTTCTTGGTTTTCGCACAATAACTTTAGAATAAGTAAACAGAAATCAATGAAATTTTAACATAAGGTCTATGACCACAAAAGGAAGGTTAGGATTGATTTTGGGAGTTTAAGTCCCAACAGTTTAGGAATTAGGGGCCAAAAACAGGTCCCAAAAAAAGCATTTTTCTTGGTTTTTGCACAATAACTTTAGTATAAGTTAATAGAAATCTATGAAATTTTAACATAAGGTTTATTATCACAAAAGGAAGGTTTGGATTGATTTAGGGAGTTTTGGTCCCAACGAATTAGGGGCCAAAAGGGTCCAAATTAAACTTTGTTTGATTTCATCAAAAATTGAGCTATCGGGGTTCTTTGATATACTGAATCTAAACATGTACTTAGATTTTTGATTATGGCCCAGTTTTCAAGTTGGTCCAAATCAGGATCTAAAATTTTTACATTAAGTATTTTGCAATAGCAAGAAATTTTTGATTGCACAGTATTCAGCAATAGCAAGAAATCTTCAATTGCACAGTATTGTGCAATAGGAAGAAATTTTCAATTGCACAGTATTGCGCAATAGCAAGAAATCTTCAATTGCACAGTATTGTGCAATAGCAAGAAATCTTCAATTGCACAGTATTGTGCAATAGCAAGAAATATCTAATTGCACAATATTGCACAATAGCAAGAAATTTCAATTGCACAGTTTTTATGAAAAATTCTTTGAAAATTGGAGTTATCTTTCTTTGTCCAGAATAGTAGTTGAATCAACTTAAATCATATACAATGTATATTCACTTTTACTACCAACTGATAAATTAAAACAATCTTTACCATTCAGTAATTACAAGAACTTTTTTAACATTTGAATATTTTATGATGTATTTAAATGAGTAGTTATTTTTGCAAACTCCATTAGAAATTTGAATTGAGATCAGTTTTGGTATAAGGGAAAGGGGGATGTGAGAAAAAAAAAATTGGGGGGGGGGGTCAATTTTTCTTATTTCAGATTTCATAAATAAAAAGAAAATTTCTTCAAACATTTTTTTGAGAGGATTAATTTTCAACAGCAAAGTGAATTGCTAAAAGGCAAAAAAAAATGTTTTAAGTTCATTAGACCACATTCATTCTGTGTCAGAAACCTATGCTGTGTCAACTATTTAATCACAATCCAAATTTAGAGCTGAATCCAGCTTGAATGTTGTGTCCAAACTTGCCCCAACTGTTCAGGGTTCAACCTCTGCGGTCGTATAAAGCTGCGCCCTGCGGAGCATCTGGTTTTGGTTAATGTTAAGTTTATGGTTAAAAGGAAGTAAATAAAGATGACTGGCTCCACATAGATTTTACATCCAAGATAATAGGTAGAAGTAAATATATTTTCTGCTGCCTTGGTAATTAAAAATTAAAATTGAAATAGTGAGTAATGGGTGTTGGCCATTGGTGTAGAAATAGCGAAAATTTAGAGAAAACTCTCTAAGACGAGCAACATTTTCTGTGCCAAATTAAGCAAGGGGTGTTCTTCATTCATACTATTTCGAAAATTCCGGAAACGTTGAGTACCCTTAAAAAATGCAATTTTTCTATCAAAAAAAGCTGCGGCACCATATGTGTTTGACCATTGCAATTACACCCAAAGGTGTTGATAATTCAGAATTCGATTTTTTTTTTTCAATGGATCTTTGATAGTGAAAAGGCAGGACCAAATAATGCTACCATTGTCGCCTATGTAAATAATTACTTCCTTGTAACCTTATGTGACAGTGTAATAAAGCTTTATATTAAGGATTGTCAACATAATATCAATGATTAGTAAAGAAGGTGAGACATTTCAGCATCGGCACTCTTGTTTATATACTGTCATTGTACTTATTTTCACGGTGTATTTATTTTCACGAATTTTACAGTTGGTTTATTATCGCAAAAATAAATACATGCAAATCTAAATCAAACCTTTTAACTGAAAACTTACTGTTCATCTATGCATTTAAACTTGACCTTACATGGTGACATGACAGGTTTACAACTCTGTTAATCTGATAAATAAACAAACTAGAATAATTTGAACAGGTGACAAGTAAAAACCAATTAAAGATCAAAGAAACAATAATGACTCGAGATTATCTTGAACCATATGACTTTTCTATTGTTGTTATCGATTGATTTACAAACATGTGTGTATAGTAGCAGACAATGTTTTTGAAATCTTCACTAATCATTTGATAACAAACAAAATTGTAATTATAATTATATTTTATGATATAAAACAAGCACAAATAAATACACATGATTATTAACAAATAAACAAAGTTACAAAAGTTTGTCATTTACCGAGTGTGAATAAGGAGGCTTTGAACTAGCTGTCAGTAACTGCGAGTACTCTCAGATCTGAACATAGTGTCTTTTTTTTTTTGTTGGGATAAAAAAGTACCCGGCCATGACCACTCAGTGGTTTTGTTAGAAGTATTTTCTATTTTATCCATCTAATGAGTTAAGCAATTTTCTTCTGATTATGATAGTTTTTTTTATGTTGTACTGTTGCATCACAGTCCCAGGTTAGCTGGAGGGTTTGTATCCTGCTAATATGTTTAACCCTGCCACATTCTGTATGTATCTTTCACTAGTTATTTCGGGGACTTTTATAAATTACTCATATTGCTATGCATTATTGGTATTGCTAATTGTTGAAGGTTGCACAGTGACCTATAGTTAATTTCTGTGTCACTTTTATACGACATTTTTTAAGGTCGTATATTGGTATCACTTAGTCGTCGTCATCGTCTTCGTCCAAAGACATTTGGTTTTCATTCAATAATTTTAGTATAAGTAAATTTAAATCTATGAAATTGAAATACATGGTTTTTGACCACTAAAGGAAGGTTGAAATTGATTTGTAGGTTTATGGTCCCAACAGTTTAGGAATTAGGGGTCAAAAAGGGGCCAAAATAAGCATTTTTCAAGTTTCCAGACAATAACTTGTGGAATGTTGTATGGATCTCTCTGAAATTATACCACAAGATGCATACCACAAAGGGATGGTAAGAATCTCCATTGGAAATTTGAATTGAGATTATGACCATTTCATAAGGGAAAGAATTTGTTTTTCTGGAAAAAGGGGGAGGTTGTAGGTGGAAAAAAATGTTGGGGGGGGGGATTTTACAGATTCAGATTTGAGGATTCAAAAAAAGAAATATTTCTTCAAATATTTTTTTTGGGGGGGTGGGGGGGGGGGGCAATCGCAACAGCATAGTGTATTACACAAAAGAAAAAAATTGAATATAAATTGAAATCATATTACCAGTTGTAAATTCTCTGACTACAGTTATTCTGTGTCAGAAACCTATTAAGTGTCAAATATTTAATTACAATCCAAATTCAGACCCGCATCAAGCACTAATATTGTGTCCATTTTTGCCCCAACTGCTCAGAGCTGGACCTCTGCGGTTGTATCAAGCTGCGCTGGGGGGAACAATGTATTGTCTCTTGTGAAAAGTTGTCTCATTGGCAATATTACCAGAGCTTCTTTTTATACGACCTTAAAAATTTTGGGGGTCGTATATTGGTATCACGTCGTCGTCAGCTTCGTCTGAAGACGGATGGTTTCCGGATAATAACCAATTAGTATAAGTAAATAGAAATAGATAAAATTTCAAAACAATGTTTATAACCACAAAAGAAAGGTTGGGATTGATTTTGGGGGTTATGGTCCCAAAGGTTTAGGAATTAGGGGCCCAAAACATACATTTATCTAGTTTCAGGACAATAAGTTGTGTATAAGTATTTCAATTACTCTGAAATTGTACCGCAATGCTCATACCATTGAGTAGAAGGTTGGGATTTATTTTAAGGGTTATGGGGCAAACAGTCTAGGAATTAAAGGCCAATAAGGGGCCAAAAAACAAGCATTTTTCTAGTTTTAAGACAATAACTTATGTTTAACTGTATGGATCTCTCTGACATTGTACCACAAGGTTTCATATAATGAAGGGAAGGCTTGGTGTCAGTTTGGGGTTAATATCCCCGAACATTTAGGAATAAGGGGCCAAAAAGAAGCAATTATAGTTTACAGACAAAAGCTTGTGTTTAAGTGTATGGATCTCTCTGAAACCATACTACAAGGTTTCTTACTACAAAGGAAAGGCTGGAAATGAGTTTTAGGGTTCTTGCTCCAAGGAGGGTTTCAATAAGTGAGGGGCCACAAAAAGGCCCCAAATAAGCATTTTTGTAGTTTTCAGTCAATAACTTGTGTTTAAGTGTATAAATCTCTCTGAAATAATACCACACGTTTCCAGACTACAAAGGGATGGTTACGGGGGTAATTGATCAAATCATTAAGCAATTAGGGTAAAAAAAAAAGGGAGGAACAAGGGTTTTTCTGGTTAAAGGACAATTTAGACAATTTAAAGTAGTGTAAGGGAGGTAATCCAATTCCAATTAAAATTTAAAGAATACTGTTATATATATGTTTGATTACTTGATTACCTCCCTTACACTGCTTGAAAATTATGTTAAAGGAAGTGATAATTGTCTTTAGATGTGTAGCTGTAAATTTATTTTTAGAAGTTACTGTTAATTAATATTAATTTTAACCATGACTGCAAGTTATTTTATATTTTAATACTTTATGTTGTATTTAAATGAGTAGTTATTGTTGCCAACTTAATTAGAAATTTGAATTGAGAATATTTTTGGAATAAGGGATTAGGGGAGGTGAAAAAAATAGTGAGGGGTGGGGGGTTAAAATTTTTCTCATTTCAGATTTCAGAAATTAAAAAGATTTTTTTAAGTTCATTAGACCGCATTCATTCTGTGTCAGAAACCTTTGCTGTGTCAACTGTTTAATCACAATCCAAATTCAGAGCTGTATCAAGCTTGAATGTTGTGTCCATACTTGCCCAAACTGTTGAGGGTTCGACCTCTGCGGTCGTATACAGCTGGGCCCTGCGGAGCATCTGGTTTATATAATAGGTACATTTGATCAAAATATAAATGAAACTCGACCGTGCACCGATATTGCTCTTATAGGTGTCACATGCACACCGTTCACAAACCTACCTGGGTCCGCCTCTTTGGGCCATTAATTCATAAATGATGAAAGGTCCCTAAAGGTTTATTTAAAAAGTAAAATTATGTAACCTGGGATGTAAGTGTAACTACAAACAATCTTAGGAATAAGGAAAATTGCAATTATATTAGAATACACATTTTTATATTATAAAACTTTAAAAAATATAAATAAAATACCTATGATTATTCTAAACCGACTTAAGGTGGTACCCAACACTTTCACTAAAATTAATTTGGCTCGTTTAATTTTCATAAAATTTTGTCAAAGTATTTACTTTGACCCTTTAACAAAAATATAAAAATTTCCAAAATTTAGAACCAACCGTTTTGTCAGAAAAATTACACTGGTTATAAAGCAGTTTGACACACACCAATTTTGATCATTGAGAAGCTTAATATTCCCTTTACAAGACAACGTAATTAAAACGTTAAGCTGGCTTTACAGAGTTATCTCCCTGAAGTGTTAGGTACCACCTTAAAAAGTATAATAAGGCAAATTCAAAAAAGGGGAAGTCCATAAAAACAAACTTAATCAAGCGCTATTAAACGTGTGTCATATTTCTGACTTGGTATAGCAAAATTCAAGAAGAAAATAGCTATTCCTACATGAAAAATTATGGGAAGAACAATAGATGTTGTTATTGCAAAAATTGTGGTTTTGTAGCTAGTTTAACCTCTGACTTGTTGAATTATAATTAAATTGAGTCTGTCTTAATATATGTGAAATAACAACAATCAATTATTAAATATGTTATAGATATCTGTAGAAAGTTTTGGTGAAATCAAAAATGTAGAACTATGTAAAGGTGGATCTAAAAAAACAGTAACCAAAAGTAATAGGTAAGTCTTCTATACTTAAATATTTATGCTCTGCTGTATCAGATGGAGCATTAAGTTTATCCCTTTTCCGTTGGTGCTTACGTACGTACATCCCAAAGTTGGTCTCCATTCTTGTAGGGATTTAAAATCTGAAGTGCATCGGGTAATGTATGGCAATTCTACATTAAATTACATGTAGTGTTACCTGTAGTACTGTAACAATAATAAACTTCTATCTCACCTGTGCCCTAGTCAACACAAACTTCACAGATATACACAAAGTCATGTGACGTGACATCTGTAGCTTCTGACTTCACATGGGACTGAAAATTTGAAATCACATGTACCACTATGACCTATTATGATTTCATGGTGTGGCACCTTGTACCTTAGACTCTGGACTATTTGGATAAGTGGGCAGAACTATGTGTGGCTTGGTGTTGCACGGTACAAAGTTAAATCCCCACACCAGCTAAATCTGCTGATCATTATTTAGAATAAATGTGCCTTATTGCATACTGTCAAAATGACTGATTATAACCGATGACTTAACATACTCATTCTGTGTACCCAGGATGAAAATATACATATTTATCAATTTTCATATTTATATGTTTGTTAGCAGTACCTTAAATATCAGGGACAGGGATGCTTTGGTTCATTCCATTCTAAAAAAAAAATGTTAAACTAAATAATGTACCAAGCTGTATAATGCCAGCTCAAATTTAAATAACTCCCTGGTATGACCATTATATTCAGAAAAACTGCACAGGCATTTTGAAAATAGAGGGTTTAGTATGGTTTAAAAAGTAAAATCAATATTGAACTCAGAGGAAAATTCAAAACAGAAGTTATCTGATCAAATGGCAGCTTGAACAATCAAATGAATTGACAAGGACATTGAAGTGGGATTCATCTAACCAAGCAAAACATATTAAAGCAGTTATTAGTATGTAATAGACAAAAAAATAAAAAAAATTTAAAGACAACATTTTAAAGCTGTATTTAAAACTTACATCAGCAGAATAAACCATCTTTGACTTGTATTTAAAAAAAAATTTGTCCAGAAAGTAATCAACTGATTAGGTATTCCTTTACTGTTGAGCCCTTTGATTTTGTAGGGTAACCTTTTTAGCTGACCTGGCCTGATAGCTCATGTGAGCTTTTCTCATCACTTTGCGTCCGCTATTCGTGGTTGTCGTCCGTTAACCTTTACAAAAATCTCCTCTGAAACTACTGGATCCAAATTTTACCAAATTTGGCCACAATCATCATTGGAGTATGTAGTTTAAAATGTTTTAAATGTGTCCAACATCCCTGCCTACCAACCTATATGGTCGCCATGGCTAAAAATAGAACATATGCAGTTTTTGGGGAAAGACGGCTTCAAGCCGTCAATTCCCTAATGGGGTTGGCCAGAGTATCATTCCCTCACGTCAATCATTTTGTTTTGATAGTTTGGAAACCCCCTCAAAATATCATACTGAAATTGATGACAAGGAGAACAGATTGACTTTAAATACATTTTTTACATATTTCCCTTCTGTTTCTCGTGAAATTATCTTTCTTTTACAGTCCGGAAAAATCAATATTACGAAATATTCTAAATATATCTAACCTAGTGACGTCATTGTTGGAATGCCACACAGGGATATCCTTTATTCATTATAAAAACCAGTCACAGTATTTGTATACTAATTTAAAATCCGTATTTGTTAAATGTAAACCTAATGATGTTTGCTGTAGTGTAGATCATTCACACACCAACATGCAATGCTTTAATCTGAGGCTATAATCAGATAATTTGTAGGTCAACTTTCGCGTTAAACAATGTCAATGGGGATACATGAGATTGGGGAGAGAAACGACAGTTTTCATTGTTTCTGTAAAGTTCTGTTTTTAGAATCTTCCTCCAATTCAGGAGCACCTCCATTAATGAGTAATTATACACTAATCAAAGTAAATGTTTCTGAACACTTAAAATGTGACATTTAGTATATGATAAGTAGTCTTCTATATAAAAAAAATTTGTGTACCAACATAATTATTGAAATGGTTAAAAAAAAATAAAAAAAATTAAATGTTGCTTTTTGTAGTTTATACCTATTGAGATTGGGGAGAGCAACTGCAGTTTTCATTCTTTCTGTAAAGTTATGTTTTTAGTACTTTCTCCAATTAAGGAGCACCTCAATTGATGAGTAATTACCCACTAAAATGAAAGTTAATGTATCTGAACACTAAAAATGTCACATAAAGTATATATATGATAAGTAGTCATCAATTTAAAAATAATTTTGCGTACAAACATAATTATTGTAGTGGTCATTTTTTTTTCATTTTTTTTTTAAATATTGCTTTTTGAAGTTTAAAGCTATTTATTCATGAATTTTACAGATATATCAAAATATGGGATCTGGAAACAAACTTCACACAGCTTATATCAATCATATTTGATTTTATAAGTACATGTATCCCTGTGATGAGAGTTGTAACTGGGAACTTTATCAATGGAAAATTAAAACTGAATAGATTTTTCAGTCCTCACTTTCTTGAGAATACTGTCACAAAAAATTGAGAATGGTCTTAGCCTGCCGTTCAGTTGTACATAATTAAAATTCTAAAATATATTGTAGTAGTTGTTCAATTCAATTGAATTTTAGATAATTAACTCCCAACTTTAATCAAATGTTTTGATTTAGAAGGTGCAGATCTCATTGGTCCAAATTGTCTCTATGATGAATTCTTGACTAAGGAAATGAAATAACAATAAACAACAATTAGTTTCATTATTGCTTGCCTTTCTATATGTTCTAGTTGTTCTTTTGCTCATTCTTTGTTTGTAGACTATCAAAAGATACCCCCCTAAAAATTGAAACAATGGCCGTCTTTTCCCTCAGAGCTCTTCAGCTCTTTGATTGGATTGTATCTCTGACACTAAATCATTTAGAGTAAATTTGACCGGGTAAAATGTTAATCAGGTTCAGATCTATCTGCCCTGAATATGACCATCTGTTGTTGGGTTGCTGCCCCTGAATAAGTAATGTTAAGGGTGCTTGCTGGTATAAATCTTTTTTTTTTTTTTAAATATTTTAAATATAGGATTTTGCTATTTTTTTCTCAGGGTCAAAAACTAATTATTTTTTTCTTCAAAAACTAGAAACAAACTTTTTTTTCCAAAAAAATCAATAGCCCCCCCCCCCCCCCCCCCCCCCCCCCGCCCCCCCCCCCCCCCTTCTTCCCCAGAAAATCAAATGGTTGCTGCCTTAGTCATATAAATCGAGTGACTGGTGAAAAATAATGTTTATCAAATTGTTGAACCAATGCATGTATATATCATAAACTTAGTCTTTAATATGTGCACGATTTTATCATTTTTTTTAGCAAATGTATCGTACAATCGTTAATTTTTTTTCTCTCTGTCTGTTATGATGCACAAAAGCAAAATCAATAAATTCAAATCATATAACCAATTCTAAATTCTTTGACTACAATTATTCTATGTCCGAAACCTATTATGTGTCAAATATTTAATTACAATCCAAAGCAATTGATTTGTTATTCTCTTCAATATTATATGGATAGAGATAAACTATGGAACGCCATGACTGCCTTATGTTAATGATCAGCATTATATGCAGTGCTGAGTGCTCACAACATTATATGCAGTGCTCACAACATTATATGCAGTGCTCACAACATTATATGCAGTGCTCACAACATTATATGAAGTGCTCACAACATTATACGCAGTGGTCCAAACATTATATGCAGTGGTCACAACATTATATGAAGTGCTCACGAAGTTATATGAAATGCTCACAACATTATATGAAGTGCTCACACCATTATACTTTTTTGTTGATGAAGGTGATGATCGGTGATGGTGATGATGATGTTTGATGTATGATGAGATTGATGTATGTTGAGATGGTAGTGATTCAGATTCGGTATACTTCTGGGTTTTTTTTATCGAAAATTACCGAATACAGTCATAATTGATAGTGCCCCGCAAACAAATTGAAACAGTTGTTAAAGTCATGTTATCAAGGCAATTTGATTGAAAACTATATCAGAAAAAAGATAACGCCTGCTATTGTCTGCAATTGGACAGATATAATCTTATTATTTTATTGGAAGTTCATTCTGAGGAAAAGATGAAACTAAGAGGTGAATGGAATGAACTAGTTATGTTAATGAAATATCGAAGGAAAATTTGTATAATATATGCCTCGAGTTCATTTCCTACTGAAGAACTAAAGCAAGGTGCCACTTTATAGTCAGTACTCAGTTTTAAAAAGCTTAACTACCTTTTAAATAAAATAGTCAGCTTTCTATAACAACTAAGTGCCATATTACGCTATCTTCTATATGTCATGATAGAGTCATTATTCAGAATTTGGCATTTTTACATGAATAAGTATCTAACAGATATGGAAAATGCAGTTTAAAGCATTTCATTGTAGGTGTTAAACATAACTTCACATCAATTATTCCAATTTTTTTACAAGCTTTTTAGCACGCCAAGCAGTTTGTCTTCTAAATATGACCAGCAGTCTTATATAGAGATATAAACTTTCATAAGAAAAATTTACCCTTTCAAGACCCAGTTTAACATTTTCATTTATAGTTATCATCTCTTATGAAAACTGAGTGTATAGGGGTTAATAAAACGTTTACTACGTTTGTTCGTCAGTCTGCACGATTAATATATGAAAAGAAGTGGTATGCTTGCCAATGAAACAACTTTCCACAAGTGACCAAATGACACAGAAAATAACAACTATAGGCCACAGTACGGCCTTCAACAATGAGCAAAGCCCATACCGCATAGTCAGCTATAGAAGGCCCTGAAATGATAAATGTAATGCATTCCAAATGAGAAAAATAACGGCCTAATTTAACAAACAAACGAACGAAAAACGAACATGTAACACATTAACAAACGACAACCACTGAAATACAGGCTCCTCCTGACATGGGACACACACATATATACAGAATTTGGCAGGTTTTAACATGTTAGCGGGATCTCTACCCTCCTTCTAATCTTGGACAGTGGTGTAACAGAACAAGGTCATAGAACGAACTATGAAAATCAGTTGAATAAGGCTTAACTCATCTGATGGATACAAATATAAATACATCTAACAAAAAACAGAATGGACGTGGCCGGGTACTTGTATATCCCAACAACAAAAAGACACTAAGTACTGATATAAGAGTACTCGCAGTTACTGACAGCTAGTTCAAAGCCACTAACAACTAATAAAAAAAATCGTGCATCTAAGTTTTGCACTTAGGTTAAAGATTGAAACAAACTGTGAGTAAAAAAGAATGATTTACTTTTATTGGATAGTAACGGTTGTCCATGAAAAAAGAGTCATATTGACCTAAATTAATTCTGGTTAAGATACATTAAGATAAAAAATCTAAACAACTACAAGTCATAGAAGAATGATATCTTTTAGATCGCACTTCTTTGATAACAATGGACCTTGAAAAAAGATTCAAATTTGTGTTAAGGTCCAGATGATAGCAACAACACATAAAAGAGGAATGCTATTTGTTACTGAGCACTTCTTTGCTGACTACTGGTGTTTGTTTTACTGTGAATTCTTCTCGTTGTTGTAATTGGCATTCTAATTCTTCTCACATACAAGCTTGTCTATAGTCTGGGGATTTCTGTTATTTTTGCTAACAATTTTTTTTCCATATCCCATGTTAGGATCAATGTAAGAGGTTGAAAATTTCATATCTGAATATTTTTTGTTATCTGGAAAGTTTACTTTTGACGATGGATCTTGATTGATTCTGTGGGGCTTCTTTCTCCTGTATATGGATCTCTCACGGGGTGAAAATTGGAAAATTGTCGAAACTAATTTGACTTTTATGTATAGCATACCGGTAGTCCGAATTAAGTACTTAAAAGGATTTAAATTCGCAAACTAGTTATTTTGCACTAAACATTGCTGTGCCATGCCTTTTTAAAATAAGATTGAAAATCGTAAATGTTTAAGTAAAATTCTATTTCGAATAACATCGCTGACTAACATTAATAAAAAAAAAATAATTTAAAAATGCAATGAACAGTATACTTCTGACAGGTATTTGGTTCTCCTTGAAAAAATACTGGGTCATAACATATCTTAATTGCAGTCCCGAGTAATCTGAAGATATATATTTAGAGTTAAATGATCAGAAATGCACAATTATATATGTTTATAAATCTATATGTTTTAATAGGACTGCAAATAAATTAAAAAATTATCGGCGTCAACGAAGACAGATAGTTTCCGGATAATAACTTTTGTAATCAATTATCTTTAACACAAGGTTTATAACCACTAAAGAAAGTTAGGGATTTATTTGGGGGTTATGGTCTCAACCTCAAGGAGCTAGGGGCCAAAAAGGGGGTCCAGATAAACATTTTTGTAGTTTCCAGTCCTTCAGTGTATAAATCTCTCTGAAATAATACCACAAGTTTCTATACCATAAAGGGATGGTTATGATTTGCTTGAAAAGGTGGGTGGAGGGGGAGGTGTTATGGCTCAAAACGTTTAGGAATTAGAGGCAAAAAAGAGGGGGAAACAAGGGTTTCTTGGTTAATGGCCAATTAAGACAATTTGAAACCAGTGTAAGGAAGGTAATCCAATTCTGACAGGTGGGGATGGATGGGGAATTTTTTTTTTCTTACCTATCAGAAAAAAACATCATGAAAAACTACCTATCAGATCTATAAATTAAGAGCTATCAGATGTAGAGTTTCTGTTAATATTGGGTGGATGGGCTTTCATGGGAAAAATTGACCTATCAGAATTTTTTACTGCAAGGATTGTACCCATTAGAATTTTAAATACAATACCAGATAATGCATGATACGAAACTGTCTACATTCCAAAGCACCCCTAAGATCTGAAATAGGTATTTTTTGTAACCCCTAAGATGTAATTATTTACTGCTGCAAGACCCTCAGAAATTTTTGCGTATAAGTGTACGTGTCAGATGAAAAAACCCAAAATTTTACCTCTAAGATGTATAAATTTTACACCCCTTAGAAAGGACCATCCATCCCCCTTTAGCAGATATTAACTGGAATGGCCCAATTCGCAACAGCGAAGTGCAAAAAAAATAATTATAAATTCAAATATTATATAATCAATTTTTAGTTCTTTGACTACAGTTATTCTGTGTCAGAAACCTATTATGTGTCAAATATTTAATTACATTCCAAATTCAGACCGGTATCAAGCGTGAAAAGTGTGTCCATTTTTGTCCCAACGGTTCAGGGTTGGACCTCTGTGGTCGTATCCATCTGCGTTCGGCAAAGAAATTTATTAAACACTTAAAGTATAAACATATTAAGTTGTGAATATGATGAAAATGATAATCAAAATAAGTTTAAATTGCCCTGGTGTGGAATAAATTTGTGGTAAATTGATCATACTTCTTAATTTCCGTATTTCAATCAGTTTTAAATATTGTATACTGCCTTAATGATAACATGACTTAAATAACTGTTTAAACTTGTTTGCTGGGCATTACCAATTATGGATTCGGTAATTTTCCACTAAAAAAAAAAACAGGTTAACCAAATCTGAACCACTACCATCTCATCATACATCAATCTCATCATACATCAAACATCATCATCACCATCACCGATCATCACCTTCATCAACAAAAAACATATAATGTTGTGAGCACTTCATATAATGTTGTGAGCACTTCATATAATGTCGTGAGCACTTCATATAATGTTGTGACCACTGCATATAATGTTTGTACCACTGCGTATAATGTTGTGAGCACTTCATATAATGTTGTGAGCACTGCATATAATGTTGTGACCACTGCATATAATGCTGATCATTAACATAAGGCAATCATGGCGTTCCATAATAAACTGTAAGCAGCAACAAAGGTAAGCAAACTAAGGTAAGATCTACAAACAAGTCAACATGACCAAAATTGTCAATTGCCCCCTCAAAGGAGTTAAAGTCAATTTTTAACATTTTTTATACGACCGCAAAAATTAAAAAAAAATTTGGTCGTATATTGGTAACACGTCGTCGTCTGTGTTGTTGTCGTTGTCAGCGTCGTCCGAAGACGGAGTGTTTCAGGATAATAACTTTTGAATAAGTGAAAATAAATCAATAAAATTTTAACACAATGTTTATAACCTCAAAAGGAAGCTTGGGATTGATTTTGGGGGGTATGGTCCCAAAGGTTTATGAATAAGGGGCCCAACGGGCCAAAAACAGCATTTATCTAGTTTCAGGACAAAAAGTTATGCATAAGCATTTTTCTACTTTACAGACAATAACTTGTGTTTAAGTGTATGGATCTCTATAAATTTTTACAAGAAGGTTCAATACCACTAAAGGAAGGTTTTGGATTGATGTTGGGGGTTATGGTCCCGATAGTTAAGAAATTAGGGGCAAAAAGGGGGGCCCAAAATAATCATTTTGTAGTTATCAAACAATAACTTATGTTTTAGTGTATGAAGCTCTCTGAAATTAAACCACAAGTTTCCATACCATAAAGGGGTGGTTAGTATTGACTTAAGGGGGTTATGGCTCAAAATATTTTGGAATTAGGGGCAAAAAAGGGGGAAACAAGGTATTTCTGGTCAATGGACAATTAAGACAATTTAAACCAGTGTAAGGGAGGTAATTTTAAAACATTTAACATACAATGTTGGGTATGTTCGGATTTACCTCCCTTACACTACTTGTATATTATGTATAAAGAAATGTCAGGTTATGAACTAATTGCCAAAAAAGGGGGAGGGTAGGTGTTTTCATTTTTTTTTCTTTCAAATTTCTCAAATTCCAAATTTTTGAAAAGTTAAAAGAAGAAATCTTTAATTGCACAATATTGCGCAATAGATTTGTAAGATCTTGGCATTTGTTTTGTGTCAGAAACTCATATTTATTTGTCAAAAATTTTATCGCAATCCAAATTCAGAGCTGTATCATTAGCTTGAATGTTGTGTCCATACTTGCCCCAACTGTTCAGGGTCGTATAAAGCTGCACCCTGCGGAGCATCTAGTTTTATTTTTTTGTAATCTTATTAAAAAATCTTCTCCTCTGAAACTACTTAGAGAAATTAAAACCAGACACAACCTTGCCTGCGACCATGGCCGACATGGATAAAAATAGAAAATGGGGTTAAAATTCAGTATTTTGCTCATATATCTCAAAAACTAAAGCATTTAGAGCAAATATGACATGGGGTAGAAAAGTTCATCAGGTTAAGATCTCACAATTTTTAGTAGGGTATTTTGATTGAAAAATGTGTCCAATGACCCTGCCATCCAACAAACATGGCCGATATGACTTAAAATAGAACATAGAAGTCTATTAGAAAATTGTTTAAAAACAATTTCAAATGGTCACAACTTGAACACTTATTTAAATAATGATAAGGGGGCTTCAGTAACTATTGTAAGACTACACTGGGATGACCTGCTTTTAATTTAACTACTGGGCCCAATTAAACCAAACTTAATCTCAACCATCATTGGGGTATTTAATACTATTTGTTATGATTTTACACTTATTTTACATGATTTCCAAAACCACAGTAGTTACAGGTGAGCGACAGAATTGTATATGAAAGACAAAAAAGTTGAAAAATTTCAATATCAAATATATCAAGATGAAAAAAAATCTTCAATGTTCATTTGTAAGTTATTTCTATGTCTAAACTGGGGGAAATGTCTGTTTTTCTCCTTGCATATTGACAAAAAGAGCAAATGGAGCAGCAACTCGTCAAAACTTTGGCAAAAAAACATTTGTTGTCATTATTTATTTGCTTTTGTTGTTGCCATGTGGCTTTACACATACACGTATGATTTTGCTTCGCCAATTGCAATATAACAATTATTTACTGGATGTGTACTTTTGATCTATTAACCTCTCTAACAAAAGTGTCATAAAACCTCACCAACGCTACTAATAGGATTTTCTCATCCCAGACATAGATTACATTAGCCGTATTTGGCACAACTTTTTGGAATTTTGGGTCCTCAACAAGTCCTCAATGCACTTCAACTTTATACTTGTTTGGGTTTCTAGCTGTTTTGATCTCAGCGTAATACCAGCGTCACACATTGATGTATAGCTGCAAGATATATTGCTCTCTCATGACAAGGATCAACCATATCTTCCCCTTCCGATAGACTATCATCATTTATCAAGTCCATACTTGCAAATGGTGTCAAGGGGGAGCAGAAAATTCAGTCCCTGAAATATTCTACCTGGAACAGGGATTGAACCAGGAATCTTTGTGTTTGCGGTCTGATGCGCTAATCTCTACACCACGGCTCTCTGTAGGGTTGTTGTTTCTTTGACATATTCCACTTTCCATTCTCAATGATATTGTTTGTACTACTTCTGGATACACATGGTCTGATAAATGATGCCACAATAATAATGTCAGAGCAAGTTTCGTTCAATGTCAGAATATGTTTTCGTTATGCCATGGGTGAGTTTTATATGTTCACAGAGCGCTGAATCTACACCAGACGTATGTTTCCAACACGCCTTTGCATACGTCCAAGTAAAAAAAAAGTTGTACGATCTTGAGGCGAAAACAACATGCCCTTAACGTGTCCCAAACTTATCTAAAACATGTTCCCATGTGCTTGTTACGTATGTTTTACATGTGTGTAGCGAACAGGTATACATTTGAAAAATGCTAGAACTAACTGAAAATTTTTATGTAACTTAAAAATTTCCTGGTCTTAAATTGTTCAGGAAGCATATACCTTAGTATTTCACAATGTAGTTTAAACTTATACAACGTGCATTTAATGATTGCTTAGCGTTCCTCTTAAGTGAATTTAGTTAAATTTCTCTGTACATCTGGTGCACGTCTGCCTATACACCAATGTGTGACACTGGCATAACTGACGAAGACGTGAAGACGAAACGCACGTCTGGAATATCAAATATATAAGCAGGGTACATTTGATAAACACATATACAATGTATCAGTCCTTTATCTCAGTAGAAAATGCCTGTACCAAGTCAAAAATATGACCGTTGTTATCCATTCTTTATATGAGCTTTTGATTTTGCCATTTGACTGCAGACTTTCCATTTTGAAAATTGTTGAGAGTTTGGTATATTTTTTTTTACTTTTTCCCACAGGCACTCGTCTCAGAATTTTTTTTCCTACATACCTTTATATAACACAAGGTACTTAACACGCGATTTAAAAAAATGTCAGGGGGTGACGAAATTCTGTTGTATGCCGATTTCTCGGCTGTCAACCCCACTAAAACTTGTTATTTCGTAAATCTAAATTGATTTATCTTCACAATGGTGTATAACACGCCTACTTTTGTTGTCGGAATCATCCGTGTTATATAAAGGTAAATAGGGGGAAAAAACGAGTGCCTGTGCTTTTTCCTAACAGATGAATGAAAGCATATGACACTAAAAGACATTTTAACCCACTTTGGATACTATTGTTTTAGACACATAAATTAATATGTACTTGACTTTCCTTTTCAGATGTAACTGTGGACTGAACACCTTTTGCCTTTTAATATAGATATAAGTTTTTGTCAGTAATATATCACATACAAAACAAAAGACTTTTGGTTTTCAAAATTATATAAAAGGTATCATACATGAGCAATATACATATGTGTACCACTTTAAAAATTTAAAACACTTCAATGAATTAATACTTTGAAAAGAAAATGAAAATAACCCTTTATGCATTTGTTGCTTCCATATAGACAACTTTCGAGTTCGATGCATTTCCGTCAAAAACTCTGGTTTTAGTGAACGTCATTTGTGCGTTAAGGGGCGTCGTCACTTCAATTCCAATGTTGAGCGAGTGGTTGGAAAACTATAATTCTATATTGTACGAATTATTCGGCAAATTGAATTCTCAAAATTGACAATCAGCATTGCTGTCATTAGGGAATTGTCATTAAGTACCTACAGAACAACCATTATTTCTAGTTTATCCTGCACAATGACGATCACTAAGACGCTTGATGAACGTAAATAGTGCAGGGATACAGGCTACCCCCTCTATCTGGTAAATGACGTCATAAAGGCGCGTATAATTGACGATTTTTTTTCGGTGACGGATGAACTCGAAAGTGGTTTATTGGATCTGAAAGGAAGAATAACTATACTTCATCCATTACCTTTTCCATTTTGTTTCAGAAAAGAATACTTAGATTTGTACATCAGTTACATTTTTAATGGATCAATAGAAAAACAATATACTGCTTTTAGTGATGGTTTCCTTAAGGTCTGTGATAGCAAAGTTCTGGTAAGTTATCAAGGTTGACAAACAATGATTTAGCCAATGAATATAGATTCTACCACTGCATCAAGTGTGATACGATATTTATGAACACGAAAGAGTCACATTTTCACATTAAAGTTGCTAGCTAGATTCCTTGAGCGTTTTGAACATTTCAAAATTAAATTTTGAAAGTGGATACAATATTATGGTATTTCACGAGATATAGTGGTGGGATCTGTTTCTCTAATGAATTTTAGACGATATACAGACACATTTCATCCTTCTTTTCGAAAGATCTTCAAAAATAATGTGTTCTTTTTTGTTTTTGATGTGTCAGGCATGGTCACCTTTTACAAGAAATCACAATGGAAATTTCAGAGGAGAGCAAGAAAATTTGACGTAATTATCGAGTATTGATCAAAGAAGAATCGACTTGAATTCAATTCGAATTAAATGTCCGTGTGATCGAGGCATAAGATTTAACTGTTGATAGAGGATAATTAGAGATAAAATATCACCACATCTCCTTATTTTTATATTGACATGTGGATATGTTATTATGAAATACATACTGGTTATATATTATCAACCAGATTTTTGTAGTAAATTATTGATTATTGATATATGCGGTTGGGCGGGCAGACCTGTTGGCGGGTTGACATGAGGGTTGCTGCCAAACAGTGTCTGTTCATTTACATGAAAATGCTTTTGAAGATTTTTTTTTCAAATATAAATATGTGGTGACTTAATGAAGGTCAAGTTCAATTTTCACGCTTTTAACTTTTCTCATTGTTGAGTTATAGCCCTTTCCCAAGAATTCAATTAATTCAAAACTGTACATAGGGAAATAACTCATTTAAAAAAAAAATAACAACATTAAAATTGAGAATGGAAATGGGGAATGTGTCAAAGAGACAACAACCCGACCAAATAAAAAACAACAGCAGAGGGTCACCAACAGGTCTTCAATGTAGCGAGAAATTCCCGCACCCGAAGGCGTCCTTCAGCTGGCCCCTCAACAAATATATACTAGTCCAGTGATAATGAACGCCATACTAATTTCCAAATTGTACACAAGAAACTAAAATTAAAATAATACAATACAGAGGCTCCTGACTTGGGACAGGCGCAAAAATGCGGCGGGGTTAAACATGTTTGTGAGATCTCAACCCTCCCCCTATACCTCTAACCAATGTAGAAAAGTAAACGCATAACAATACGCACATTAAAATTCAGTTTTTGTATTAATGATAAATAACATTTTGGATTATTTTTTTTCTTTTCTTTGGTAAATTGTTTGAAGAATTTTATGGTAGGTTTGTTTGTTATTCTGTATAAACTCATTAACCAATATATATATATATATATATATATATTTTCTTTAATGAAGTGAACTCCTTTTATTAGATAATAATCTATTTTTATTTTAGGATATATTTCATTACATTACATTGTGCTGACATTGATAGATTAGTTGTAGATCTATATTTGGTTGTGAGAAATGAAAGAAAAAACATTTGGAACTATTAACTAAATATATATAAAGTATGATTACACTAAGTAATTTGAAATGATTTTCACCTTTTATCAAGATAATTGTGAGCAGCAAAAATGTTCAGTAAAGTAAGATCTTCAAACACATCACCATCACCAAAACACAATTTTGTCATGAACCCATCTGTGTCCTTTGTTTAATATGCACATAGACCAAGATGAGCGACACAGGCTCTAGTTGGTATTACCACTTGTTAAACACCGGGCCCAAACTATAGACCCATATATAAGGAGACATATAAATGCACATCTATAATGCATACTAAACAAGCCAATTCTGTTCCAACCCCAAAAGAGTTAAATGGTGCATGCCTCACTTGGACATTTGATCACATATTTGAAAATTCTGTCTTGAGGAATGGAGTAAAAATAAAGCTGGTTAAAACTAAAAATGATTCTAGGGTATATAGTTCACCTCTTACCAATAAAAAAGGGCAAAATTAAGTTTCAACAATGTTAAAGTGGTTATGGTAAAAAAGATTACACTCAAATATTGTATATGCTTGTTTGCCACAGTCATTGATAATTTTTGTTTTTACAGGAATTATTTCATCCATTAGAACTACAATCGATGGTCATAGGCAATGAAAATTATGACTTCCATATATTAGAAAAGGTAAGTAGTTGTCAGTTGCATTAGCGGCCCCTCCTTACCAGCTTATAGAGGAATATATATGTAATATTCATAGCAGTTTCTAAATGAAGAAGTTTATTACTGTGACTTGACTGGTAGTGTTGCTCTCCACCAATTGCATCTTATTCAAAATTCTGACCAAATTGCAAATTTGTTTTTTTAAATCAAATTGTTAAACTGGTCAGAAAATTGAACCGACTGCTGCAGAAAACCACAGCCAAGTAATGAAAGTGCAAGGTGATAAAATAAAACATACTTACAATTCTATAAGACCTCCACTTTTATGATTTTGTGACAATATATGTCCCTCAGTTTGTATAGATATAGTATATTCATTACCATGCTAAAGGTGAACTGTTGTTATTTTGAATTGCTATAAAATTGTCCAAACTAAGCTGTCATATAATTTTTCTTTCGAAAAGTATTTTATATTCAAAAGAATCAGACATTTTGTGAATTAAAACATGTCATATTCAGTAAAATATGTGTAAAATTACAATATTTTTGGGGAAAGACGGCTTCAAACTGTCAATTCCCTAATGGGGTTGGCCAGAGTATCATTCCCTCACGTCAATCATTTTGTTTCGATAGTTTGGAAACCCCCTCAAAATGTCATAGTGAAATTGATGACAAGGAGAACAAATTGACTTTAAATACATTTTTTACACATTTCCCTTCTGTTTCTCGTGAAATTATCGTATATTGAGCTTTCCCTTACACTATATACGTTTCATTTACAGTCCGGAAAAATCAGTATTACGAAATATTATCAATATATCTAACCTAGTGACGTCATTGTTGGAATGCCACACAGGGATAGTCACAGTATTTGTATACTAATTTAAAATCCGTATTTGTTAAATGTAAACCTAATGATGTTTGATGAAGTGTAGATCATTCACACACCAACATGCAATGCTTTAATCTGAGGCTATAATCAGATAATTTTGAGGTCAACTTTCGCGGTAAACAATGTCAATGGGGATACATGAGATTGGGGAGAGAAACGACAGTTGTCATTGTTTCTGTAAAGTTCTGTTTTTAGAATCTTCCTCCAATTCAGGAGCACCTCCATTGATGAGTAATTATACACTAAAATCAAAGTAAATGTTTCTGAACACTTAAAATGTGACATTAAGTATATGATAAGTAGTCTTCTATATAAAAAAAAAATTTGTGTACCAACATAATTATTGAAATGGTTAAAAATTAAAATAAAAAAATTAAATGTTGCTTTTTGTAGTTTATACCTATTGAGATTGGGGAGAGCAACTGCAGTTTTCATTCTTTCTGTAAAGTTATGTTTTTAGAATCTTTCTCCAATTAAGGAGCACCTCAATTGATGAGTAATTACCCACTAAAATGAAAGTTAATGTATCTGAACACTAAAAATGTCACATAAAGTATATATATGATAAGTAGTCATCAATTAAAAAATAATTTTGCGTACCAACATAATTATTGTAGTGGTCATTTTTTTTTTTCATTTTTTTTTTTTAAATATTGCTTTTTGTAGTTTAAAGCTATTTATTCATGAATTTTACAGATATATCAAAATATGGGATCTGGAAACAAACTTCACACAGCTTATATCAATCATATTTGATTTTATAAGTACATGTATCCCTGTGATGAGAGTTGTAACTGGGAACTTTATCAATGGAAAATTAAAACTGAATAGATTTTTCAGTCCTCACTTTCTTGAGAATACTGTCACGAAAAATTGAGAATGGTCTTAGCCTGCCGTTCAGTTGTACATAATTAAAATTCTAAAATATATTATAGTAGTTGTTAAATTCAATTGAATTTTAGATAATTAACTCCCAACTTTAATCAAATGTTTTGATTTAGAAGGTGCAGATCTCATTGGTCCAAATTGTCTGTATGATGAATTCTTGACTAAGGAAATGAAATAACAATAAACAACAATTAGTTTCATTATTGTTAGCCTTTCTATATGTTCTAGTTGTTCTTTTGCTCATTCTTTGTTTGTAGACTATCAAAAGATACCCCCCTAAAAATTGAAACAATGGCCGTCTTTTCCCTCAGAGCTCTTCAGCTCTTTTATTGTAGGAAGTTTCCATGGGGAGATAATCATTTTTTTTCCTAAAAGTTAATATTCAAAAGAAAAATGTTTTAGGTTACTTCCCCATGTAAACTTATCAATAATGTATTGTTATTTCACACACATTTTACTGAATATATGATGTTTTATTTGAAATGATATCTGATTCTTACGAATATACAATACTTTTAGAAAGAAAAACTATATGAAAGCTTAGTTTGAACATATTTATAGCAATTCAAAATAATAACAGTTCACCTTCAGTATGGTAATGACTATAATATACCTATACAAAGTGATAGACTTATTATGTCACAACAACAATAAAGTGGACAAAAATCATTTAGGATTGTAAGTATGTTTCATTTTATCACCTTACACGTTCACATTTTGACTGAACAATTTGTTCAAAATTCTGACCAGTTGAACAATTTGGTTTAATAAAACAAATTGTAATTTGGTCAAAATTTTGAATGAGGTACAATAGTTGCAGAGCAACACTAACAGTCAAGTCACTGTAATGGAACCCTCTCTTGGTCAATAACTTCTTTCAAACAGCGTTAACAGTTGTACAATAAAACCTGATGGAAAACAACATATCTTAATCTTAATTGAAGCTTAGTTTATCAAAGAAGAACTATTTTGAATAAAATTGATCATAAAATTTCTACCCATTTTCAGCCCCTAGTGATGTTTTATGAAAGCGTAAAAAAGTTCTCCTTTCTGATTAATTTTGGAAGATATGGATTCATCATTGTAAAAAAAAAGGAATTTGATGTGACTGTCATACAAGTGAGAGGTTTAGTGCTTTAAAACCAGGTTCAATCCACCATTTTCTACATTTGAAAATGCCTGTACTAAGTCAGGAATATGACAGTTGTTGTCCATTCGTTTGGTGTGTTTTATTATTTGATTTTGCCATTTGATTAGGGACATTCTGTTTTGAATTTTCCTCGGAGTTCAGTATTTTTGTGATTTTACTTTTGTTTTAAAAGTCCACATAACATTAATCTAGCTTTCAGCAGCACTGGTACACATTTTCTTATCGGGACTGGAATTTTTACAAATTTGGCTTTCAGATATTTTTAATTCAAATCTTTGTTATTTGATTTTTTTCAGAATACAGAATATAAAGGCGAGTACCATAGATATCATCCAACAATCAAAATTTTCTGGGATGTCTTCCATGATCTTTCAATAGAACAGAAGAAAAAGTTTTTATGTATGTTCTATCCATTAGATATTTTAGTCTTCAATTACCAAATAATCAAATGAAAATTGTAACGGGTAGGAAACAAAACAATGGATAATGCAGTGTGTGGTCAAAATTAAATGTTATTAATCAATCTTTATTGTCTTTGGATTAGATGATACATGTAATACAAAATTATTATGATTTATTTGTACAATTTTTCAGGAACAGGAAGTTATTTTTTTACAATCACAATTAAACTTAGAATTTTAAAGGAAGGTGATATCTTGTACTATGATGCTCTATGCTCTGATGTTTCTGCCTGGTATATGTCTGTTGTCCTTGGTCTCATTTTAATGGTTAAGTGACTGCTAAAAATAATGTATCTTTTTTATTTTTTTATTTCCCATTTCTTAGTATTAGAACAACTATGTTAGGTGTATAGAATCATTAAAAGGCATACATGTCGGTCAGAACTTGATTTGTAACTCATCATAGAAGTCTCACATATCTATCAAAAATAAGTGTAAAATCTGAAGGTGTATAGAAAAAAGTCTGTATTACTGTCATTTTCAACAATTTATCTTATTTTGGCAAACATTAGCAAAGCAGAATTAGATCTGTAACTCATCATGATTAACTCACATACCAAATATCAGCCTAATATCTGTAGGCGTTTAGAAAAAAAAGTCGGTATAACTGTGATTTTCAACAACTTATCAAAGTCTATAGCTGTAACTTTACCAAAAATTAGCAGAACAAAACGAAACTTAAATTTGATCTGTAACTAATTGTGGTTAACTCACATACCAAAAATCAGCCCAATATCTGAAGGCGTTTAGAAAAAAGTCCATATAATGGTTTGTTGCAGAATGACAGAATGACGCAAGGATGTAATGATGGATAAGGGTAAACTATATGGCCCTGACAACTTTTTTGTGGGGCCATACATAGAGATGTGGTATGATTGCCAATGAGACAACTATCTATTAGATATCCATTATTAAAAGGGTCTCAAAATGAAAAAAAGTGATTCTCGTTGTTTTGAATATACAAGATATGATATTTGTATACCATAAATATGAATTATAAAAAATGTGTATATCTGTAAAATTTCTTCCTTCAACTTCCCTAGATAAAACCCCCAAAAAGTTCTTTTGATGAAAAATATTGGATTCCATTTAAAAATTGTATTTTGGATTTGCTATACTTTGAAAACAATTTTGAGGACCTTCTCTTCAGCAAATCAAACTGAATCAGAAATTAAAATTTATTACTGTAATTTCATATAATACTGCGGATTCATTAATATTCGTTGGATACCAATTTACAAGGATTTCGTGGGTACAGGATTACCACGAATTTATAAATATTCAACGAATTACTATTTATATTTTCTAAGGGATTGTATGCAGACTTTGCCAAAACCAAGAAATTAAACATCCAGGAATATGCATTTTTTTCCTAAAACCATGAAAATTGGAACTCATGAAAATAAATGAATCCACAGTATATAATATTTATAAAAATATAATATTTTATGATGTTTTGTTTCAGTATTTTTGACAGGAAGTGACAGAATTCCTATTTTAGGAATGGAAACAATTAAAGTGATAATACAGCCAACTCAAGGTGGAGAAAGATATCTTCCAGTGGCTCATACCTGTTTTAATATTCTAGATCTCCCGACCTATGATGATAAACAAACCCTGAAAGACAAGTTGGTACTGGCAATAGAACATACACAAGGCTTTGGCATCGTATAACATCTGCTGAATATCTGTTGAAAGTTGTCTGTTGTATTTAAGTGATCCAGAGTTTTTATGAAATGCCTTTTAGTTTTTAAAATGATTTTTTTTCATGCTTGATTTATAAGTATAGAAAAACTTGATTCTTAAAAAAATGTATGCAAATATTGCATAGTATATTTAGAGTTTTTGTTTAGTTTGTCTCAGATTACTTGATAATAGGAATGCATTGACGACGATTTTCATGTCAAACAAAAGACCTTCAATTACCACCACTTCTGTAGAGTCACAGAAGTCAAATTAATGAAAAAATATTTTTCAATCATTTTTTTAATTTGCAAATTAATGGAAAGGCTTTTATATGTCTTATTAGATAATACAAAATATAAAACATCTACCTTCTATCTGGGGAACATTTTTTGTGCTTGTAATTTGACATATTACAGTACTTTTCATTTTACAACTTATTTTACTACAGTACTAATTTATAAAGAGAATATATAGTAAAGTACAAATGTATTTCTAAATATTAAAATATACATTTTAAGTTCATCTAGTCCAATGAATCAGTCTTAAAAATGTGGTTCCCTTGTATATGTAATTAATTCCTCCGACAGGTTTTGATCCAAATCCCTGAAATTGTTCAGGAAGATTGCATATATAATGCAATGATTCACCTGCCATTATGAAATTTTTGAGGAATTTTCTCTCATTTTTCTAGACTTGTTATTTTTTTTTCTCATAAAAATTAATGAAAAAAAATACTTATTTTGTGCAATCAACTTCCTAAGTTTTCCTCATAGGAAATGGCACATATGTTTTAAAAGTTGTTAAAGTTTTTAAAATTTTAATAAATTTCTTAAACTATCCTGGATTTGTACCAAACTTGGACAGAAACTGGTTTATGATTAAAACATAGTATCTAGAAGGAAGTTTTGTTAAAATTTTGTACCTGTTTTTATGCCCCACCTACGATAGTAGAGGGGCATTATGTTTTCTGGTCCGTGCATCCGTTCGTATGTTCGTCTGTCTGTCTGTTAAACTGTAAAACTTCAGGTTAAAGTTTTTGTTCCCTAAAATATGATCTTTTTAATTTAAATGCCAAATAAGAGTTTTTACCCCAATTTCACGATCCACTAAACATAGAAAATGATACTGCGAGTGGGGCATCCGTGTACTATGGACACATTCTTGTTTTCTGTATTTTACTTATAGACTTAGTTTTTCTTCCAGTTAACATTGCATACAGTCTACAGTTAAAGTTTTTTAAAACATTTATCAGATTCATAATCTGTCCTGGATATTTACCAAACTTGGACAGAAGCTTCTTTTAACAATCAAAAGATAGTAAGGAATATTTTTACAATTTCTTTTCCTAATTTTTGTTGAGCCTGCGATCAACAGCAAAAGTAGGCGAGACACTGGATTCTGCGGAACCCTTACAATTTTATTTTATTTTAATGGTCTTTTTTGTGTTTTATACCAATCTGGTGAATAAAACCCTTTTCAACTATGACAGTGGGTACACAAGATTTTAAGTTCTGTGATACATTTTTACCAAGATTTACAGATAGATTTTACAAATGTTTACATGTAAGTTAAAGTAGTACATCTGCTGTTATGGTTATGTAATGGTTTGAAGAATTGTTCTCATTTTTAACGGAATTTTCGAAGAAAAAAATGGTTATTGATTTGGGAATGTACATTGGGTGGATGGGAGGGCTGGACAGACAAGCTGGCAGCTGCCAAACATTATCTGTTCAATAACATGAAAACCCTATGGCGATTTGTATGGCCCCGCAACGAAGTTGTCAGTGCCATATAGTTTTACCCTTGTCCAAAATTCTGTAATTCCGAAATTCCGTAGTTCCGAAATTCATGACTGATCAATTGTACCTTATAAGTTTCTTAATAATTCTAACAGAACAGAGCCTTGAGTTAATAATAACATCATTCCGAAATTCCGTAATTCCGAAATTCCGTCATTCCGTCATTCCGCAACAAACCATTATACAGAGTTTTTGTCTAAACGCCTTCAGATATTGGGCTGATTTTTGGTATGTGAGTTAACCAAGATGAGTTACTGATCAAGTGTAAGTTTCGTTCCGCTCCGCTCATTTTTTCCGAAATTACGGGCTTTGGACTTTTATAAATTGTTGAAAATCAGTTTTACGGACTTTTATCTAAACTCTTTCAGATATTAGGCTGATTTTTGGTATGTGCGTTACTCATGATGAGTTACAGATCAAGTTTAAGTTTTGTTCCGCTCCGCTAATTTTTGCCAAAATTAAGGGTTTACAACTTTGAAAATTGTTGAAAATCACAGTTATAGACATAATTTTTATACGCCTCCAGATTTTCAGCTGATTTTTGATATGTGAGACTACCATCATGTTTGTGTCCACATGTGTTATTGTAATTGCAGATTTTTCAACTTTTTGAGACGGGGCCATTCGTGTCGCTTTGACACATCTAGTTTTTAGATATGTTGTGTGTGACTATATAAAGGTCAAGTTCAATTTTCACGATTTTATCTATTCTCCTTGTTCAGTTATCTCCTTTTTTAATATTCAAAAGTGCTATTTATAATATGATTGAGTTATTTCTCTTTGTTCAGAAATGGTTAATTATATACATAAAGATTGATTACACATAGCCTTCATAAATAATTTTCAACTGTTATCCGTTTACTAATCATAAGGTTACTGTCTTATCTGATGGTTATAATAAGAGTGACGGATTTATTTGAAAACTGTCTTGTTTTCTAAGTGTCGATGATTAAAAGCTATATAGGAGTTGTATAAATATAGTTAGAATTTTTTTTACTTGATCCTGTTTTGGGTTCAAGATTTGCAAATTCATTAAATAATAATCTTTTATTAGTTTAAAAGTTAAAGTTAAGATAAGTTGTATATCTACATTAGTTTGCTACAAACGAAAATATCTGGGACTATTATACTAACCGGACTGGAAACCGTTACATCAATCAGTGTAATAATATCTACATCACAGTCGTTAGAACAACACTTTACCTGCCCTATTTATCGATATGCCATATTGTTTTGACAGTGACAGCGTGCCTTGATCTTATTATTTCGGTAATTTGTTTTCATTACGACCGCAAAAATTTTGGTCGTATATTGGTATCCCGTCGTCGTCGGCATCTTCTGCGTCGTTGTCGTTGTCAGCATTGTCCGAAGACGGATTGTTCCAAGATAATAACTTTTGAATAAGTTAAAAAAAATTCAATAAAATTTTAACACAATGTCTATAACCACAAAAGGAAGCTTGGGATTGATTTTGAGGGATATGGTCCCAAAGGTTTAGGAATTAGGGGCCCAAAGGGGCCAAAAACAGCATTTATCTAGTTTCAGGACAAAAAATTGTGTATCAGTATTTTGATTGGTCTGAAATTGTACCACAATGTTTAATACCATAAGTAGAAGGTTGGGATTTATTGTAAGGGGTTATAGGGCAAACAGTCTAGGAATTAAGGGCCAAAAAGGGGCCAAAAACAAGCATTTTTCTAGTTTTAAGACAATAACTTGTGCGTAACTGTTAGATCTCTCTGTCATTGTACCATAAGTTTCCATATAACACAGGGAAGGCTGGGATTTAGTTTGGGGTTAATTTTCCCAAATATGTAGGAATAACGGGCCAAAAAAGGGCCAAAAAGAAGCATTTTTCTACTTTACAGACAATAACTTGTGTTTAAGTGTATGGATCTCTCTGAAATAAAACCACAAGTTTCCATACCATGAAGAGATGGTTAGTATTGACTTTGGGGGGTTATGGCTCAAAATGTGTTGGAATTAGGGGGAAAACAAGGGTATTTCTGGTCAATGGACAATTAAGACAATTTAAAAACAGTGTAAGGGAGGTAATTCTAAAACATTTAACATACAATGTTGGGTATGTTCAGATTTACCTCCCTTACACTACTTGTATATTATGTATAAAGAAATGTCAGGTTTTGGACTAATTGCAAAAAAAGGAGGGGTAGTTGTTTTCAAATTTTGTTTTCTTCAAATTTCTCAAATTCCAAATTTTTTAAAAGTTAAAAGAAGAAATCTTTAATTGCACAATATTGCACAATAGATTTGTAAGAAATTGACATTTGTTTTGTGTCGGAAACTCCTATTATGTCAAAAATTGTATTGCAATTCAAATTCAGAGCTATGTTGTGTCCATAATTGCCCCAACTGTGTAGGGTTTGACTTCTGCGGTCGTATACATGCAGAGCTCCTGGTTTTATTTTATAGTTAACTTATTAGAAATGATAATCTTTAATACAAACATGATTACAATAATATTAAAAGTTATCTCGATCTTTGACAGTTGTTATTAATCACCAAATCCTGCCTTAAGTGTAAAAAATAACATATAAAGATTGAAATTTTCAGGATGAAAATAGTCTATGGACGATATGAAAAAAAGTATATGATTCATTAAATTTCTTTGTACTTTTGATTGAAAAGAGATACGCAAGTTCTTTTTGTTGTAAAATCATATATAAAGGTTATAGTTTAGATTTGCCTATTTGTATTGTTACTTTTTAAAGTGAACAGTGGAAAAAATCTCGTGCTCATTATAAACCGAACCCACATGCACGGCTCAAATAAATTTTACTGTTCCTATAAAATTGCCTACTCCTTTTTATGTGTGCAGTATTTTATTATAATAGGGTTAATTTTGCTTAGTAATGGTCCTCAGGTGGCATAAGCATATGACTTCGTGAAAATATGTACACTAGGTTCCACTATTAGAACTACAAAAGTAGGCCCGACCATGCACAGCCATATTGAAATTTTGGTGTAAACACGAGGATCACAAAAGTTCAAAACAATGTGGCTATATTTTCATGAGACCAGAGTAACTTTTGTTATATGAATGGAATTGAAATTGTCAACATTGTTTTTATTGTACACTTATTGTTTTTATAAGGATTATTTATGATCTGTTAACCGTTGACAAGTTGTTTTCTTAGCAGTAAAGTAAAGTGCATTTACACTACATCTGGTTTATTTTCAACACTAATATATTGACTACTTATTGATAATTTTTCGTAAACAATATATATTTTTATGCCCCACCTACGATAGTAGAGGGGCATTATGTTTTCTTGTCTGTGGCTCCGTTCGTTCGTCCGTCCGTCTGTGCGTCCGTTCGCTTCAGGTTAAAGTTTTTGGTCAAGGTAGTTTTTGAAGAAGTTGAAGTCCAATCAACTTGAAACTTAGTACACATGTTCCCCATGATATGATCTTTCCAATTTTAATGCCAAATTATAGTTGTTACCCCAATTTCGTGGTCCACTGAACATAGAAAATGATAGTGCGAAGTTCATGTTAAAGTTTTTGGTCAAGGTAGTTTTTGATGAAGTTAAAGTTACAGCAACTTGAAATTTAGTACACATGTTCCCTATGATATGATTTTTCTAATTTTAATTCCAAATGAAAGGTTTGACCCCAATTTTCACGGTCCACTGAACATAAAAAAATGATAGTGCGAGTGGGGCATCCGTGTACTATGGACACATTCTTGTTTGCATTTAAACTTATTTGTTTAATAATTATTCTTTATTTCAAATCCACCAATTTTAACAGTTTTCTATATATGCTGACTTGTTTGTTGAAATCTTTTGTTTACATGTACTGAATGCTTATTTACAACATGACACAACATATACAGATCCAGTGGGGGCCCGGGCCTCCTCTTTGGTGGGAAAAATTTCGTTGATTATATTGGGAATCACTGATGCGTGACTGGAGTCCCCCCCCCCCCCTTTACTTAAAGTTTTGGATCTGCCACTGCACAATAAGCTGTCACTCAAAACAAAAAATCAATAATCCGCTATCTGGGCAATGAAATCTCAACAGATCAATCAGTTTCCAGTCCAGTTAGTATAATAGTCCCAGGAAATATCAACTATATATAAAGTATGATTACAAACTAATAATTATATTTGATTATAATTTAAAAATGAATATAGCATCAAAATCTAGTTACATAAAATCTACATTAAGAGTCTAGGGTTAAATCATATTTAATTTTAGATTTACATATTTTTCTTTGAACAGGAAAGGTTTAACTAAGAAGTTTTTCATCAAAAATTGAATACTCGGGGTTCTTTAATATGCTGATTCTACCAATATACTTAAATTTTTTTTTAATATTGGACCATATTAAATAGGTAAATGTCCAATTTCAAATTTTTCAGTTCTTTGACCACATTTATTTTGTGTTAAAAACCCATGCTGTTTTATACATATTATATACCTCAAATATTCAATCACAATCCAAATTCAGAGCTGTTTTAAACTTTAATGATGTGTCCATACTTGCTCAACTGTTCAGGGTTCGACCTTTGCAGTAAAATCTGGTTTGCTGTCTGTATTGTTCCAGACGTTTAACGTTAATTCAATCTATGAGCTTTCTCGTGGGTTTTTGGGATATGATTGCTTTCAAGCAATCTGTAGACTTATACCAGTGGCTCAGGGCATTGCCCTCACGTCAATCGTTTTATTTTGAACACTAAAGAACATCTCGAATTCGTATGATTGTCTTGCTTTAAAAGGTAAAAAACAAACAAAGGGATTGAACTTAAACAACTTTACTATAATGTTCTTTTCATAATCTTCATGTTTGATATTTCTCTTGACTTATATGCGTGTTTTTAACAACACAGAAAATCATCATAATTAAGCAGTATTTATCTTTAGTGTTTTTATAAATTTAGAACCACGTCAGAGGGAATTCCCGAGTTTTGATAAAAATGCGAGAGTTCTCTGAATTCCGATAAATCTAATTCTGTCATATAAGAACTGAAGTGGAGTTTCTCTTATATGTCGCCGTTATGAAACTGATATTTGATATTGTACTTCCATAAAGAAATAGAGAACCATCTACTAGGTCTTTTAATCAACATTTAATATATACGTTCTTGCTCCATTGTTTTAGGTAATTATGCGCATGCGTATAGTTTTCTTGACTTCAAGGGGTATTAGATTGAACGGTTGCTCTGGATTCCCTACTCAATTGATTGATTTAAAACTCATGGGATCGTTTCTATGTTTGTCTGCTACTGAGGGTTATTGTTGTTTCATAATTTTAAATCATATGCATCATTTAAATTCAAATATTTTATTGTCAATTAAAGACGCCCATTACAGGCAGAATAATCACAAGTTAAATTTGGTACAATGATTACAAAATGATTACAATTATTTGAGTACAATTAAATCAATGATAAATTAAAATAAATGTAGTCCACATCGCAACACCCCTTACGGCGAAATGGAGTCTTCCATATTATCTGACATTTCGAGTTGTCTTCCTTCCGGAAGTGAACTCCGTAAGTTCTGAAAACAAAACATGTCGAGAAAAATTAACTCGTTTTGTCGATAAACGTCGTGTTATATTAAATACGATCGCAATTTTAATCGAGTAATGTGTACGGAAAGGAGTTATGACTACTGACCCAAAGGAAATGAAATATTTTTAAAAGAGTTAGGAACGGGGTTCCTCCTAGAATTATCGTAGGAAAAAGGGTGATAAGATACGAAGTGAAATACCTTCTCTCACTCTGAGTCTCTGCTGTGACTGCTGTCGAAAGTAAACTTGGAATTGATAGTACAAAAATAAAACAATGAGTATATTGTTCATACATTTGTATCCGGGATTGGCTATTTTGTAACTTCAGATTACGTACATTTTACATGTGCAGTTGAATTAGTTTTGAAAATAATATTATCCAGCTACATGTATACATGTGTCAATGAAAACAATGGCAATCGTATCCCTCAGAGCAATCTGCTCTTTGATTTTATTATGTGATTTCTTGAGTCGTTTTTATAGTGACTATTTGATTACCAGACCAAATATTACTTGATTATTTAATAATTTATGACTGAATTTTTGATTATTTGATTATCTTGTTTACAAAAATAATTAATGATTAGGTGATTATATTGGCAAAACATTTGTGAATATGTAATTACTTGGATACCTCTATGAGGGACCTTATCAATAAAGTAGATGCTGATGAAACATAACAGTGTTTCCTTGTAGTTTTTTCCTATCCTATTAATATATTAAACTGCTGAACTAAAAATAGCATTGAGATTTAAATAAGGACTATGTCAGGCAAAATGAATATTTCTAATGTTCACATAAACAATGCATACCTTTTCATCAAAGAAAAAGAAACAGAAAATGTATTTGTGAAAGTTCGGTGCATATAATGCCATTTAATACCAGATATAGTAGAAAAAACGTGGAATTTTATAGATTATATGCACTGGAGAATTTAAGTTTAACTTTCCCAAATACATTTTTGTTTCTTTTCCAATGTAGTGAGTCCAAAGTTACTATTTAGCTCACCTGGTCCGAAGTGCCAAGTGAGGCGTCTGGCGTCAGGCATCCATTGCCGTCGTTAACTTTTTACATTTTGAACTTTTCAGAACATTTTATTTGTAAATAGTTGCAGGAGAATTGCTGTCTCATTCTCCGTCTAGTGGACTAATAACATTCTTTTAAAGATAAGAATCCTTAGCAAGGAAGAAGAAAAAGAACATGGGACCCTATGGTAATTGCATACAAAAGTCTTCTTCTAGAGAACCACTGAATGGAGTGAAACCAAACATAGCATTAATGTTTCGTATGCGATGCTGACCAAGTGGTGTTACTTTGTAGCCGATCCATCATCCAAGATGGCCGCCAGGGGGAGACTAAGTTCAACTTAAGACCCTAAGGAAAATGCATACAAATGACTTCTTTTAGAGAACTCCTGAATGGAATGAAACCAAATATTACAAGAATGTTCCTTATGAGATGCTGACCAAGTGTTGTTACTTTGTAGCTGATCCATCATCCAAGATGGCCGCCAGCAGGGGACTTAGTTTTATGTAGGACCCTATGGGAAAAACATACAAAAGATTCTTTTAGAGAACCACAGAATGGAATGCAATATTAAACCAAATTTGGCCTCAATCATTATTTATTAAAATATCTAGATCTGTTATGATTTTTTATCTTCTTTTTTTTATTTGATTTCAAAAACCCAAGTAGAGTCAGGTGAACGACACAGGCTCTTGAGAGCCTCTAGTTTATTATTTACTTGTTTAATATACCAATTTTTATACGACTGCAAAAAATCTTTTTGTGTTGTATAATGGTATCATGTTGTCGTTGTCTGTGTTGATGTCCGAAGACGCATGGTTTCCAGATAATAACTTTAGTACAAGTTAATAGAAATCAATAAAAATAAAAAAGACAATACACAATGTTTATAACCACAAAAGGAAGCTTAAGATAAATTTTTGGGGTTATGGTCCCAATGGTTAAGGAATAAGGGGCCAAATAAGCATTTTTGTAGTTTTTAGTCAATAACTTGTGTTTTAATTGTATAAATATCTCTGAAATTATACCACAAGTTTCCATACTACACAGGTATGGTTATTTGGGGGTTATGACTCAAATCTTTTAGCAATAAGGGACATGAAAGACGGGAAAACAAGGTTTTTTTCTGGTTAATAGACAATTTTAACAATTTAAAAGCAGTGTAAGGGAGGTAACTCTATTCCATTTAAAGAATACTGTTATATAAAATGAATATGTTTTATTACCTACCTTACGCTGCTTGAAAATTAGATATTAAGAAATGATGATTGTCTTGAGATGATTGGCTGTAAAATTAATCTTAAAAGTTACTACATGTATTAGTTAATGTTAATTTTAACAATGACTGTATATCATTTTATTTTTAATATTTTATGATGTATTTGAATGAGTAGTATTTGTTGCAAACTCCATATTAGAAATTTGAATTGAGATTATTGTTGGAATAAGGAAAAGGGGGATGTGAAAAATTGGGGGGGGGGGGGTACAATTTTTCTCATTTCAGATTGCAGAAGTTAAAATGAAAATTTCTTCATTTTTTTTTAGGGGATTAATAATAACGGTAAAAAGCATAAAATATTTTTAAGTTCATAAGACCAATTTCAATCTGTGTCAGAAACCTATGCTGTGTCAATTATTTGATCATGATCCAAATTCAGAGCTGTATTAAGCTTAAATGTTGTGTCAATACTTGAACCAACTGTTCAGGGTTCCATACCTGCCAACTGTCACTATTTGCAGGGGATTACCCCCATAAAAGCACCCAAATGGAAATTATGTAAGAGCAATTTTGTGAACAATTTTAAACAAAACAGTTAATTTTACAATTGTTGTAGGTTTTTAAATGGTGAAGAAGCCAAAAAACAACATTTATATACATTTGAAGGCTCCCTTGAAGGTTTTTTTTGGGGGGAAAGACGGCTTCAAGCCGTCAATCCCCTATGGGGTTGACTAGAGTGACATCCCCTCACATCATTCATTTTGTTTTTATAGTGTGAAAAACCCCCCAACAAATCTTACTGAGATTGGTGAGAAGGAGACACATAAATGAAAAGATTGACTTTAAACAACTTTTTACTCATTTCCCTTCTGTTTCTCGTGAAATTATTGTATATTGAGCTCTCCTTTACACTATTTACGTTTCTTTTACAATTCGGAAAAATCAGTATGACGAGATATTCTAAATATATCCAACTTACATTATATTATAGTGACGTCATTGTTGGAATGCCACACTACGCATAAGCAAGGATATCCTTCACTGGTTATTTAAATCATTCTCAGAGATCGTGCACTAATTAAAAATTGGTATTAGTTAAATTTAAACATAATTTGGTTGCTGTAGATGATTCAAACATCAACATGCAATACTTTAATTAGTAGATCAAAAACTTTCAAAGTAAACAAAGTCCGTGGGGATACATTAGAGTGGGGAGAGAAACGATTTTTTTCATTTTTTTCTGTAAAATTCTGTTTTGAGAATCTTCCTCCAATTCAGGAGCACCTGATCAATTGATGAGTAATTATCCACTAAAATAAAAGTAAATGTATCTAAACACTTAAAATGGGACATTTAGTTTATGATTACATGTAGTAGTCATCCATTTAAACTAAATTTGTGTACGAACATAATCATTGTAATGGAAATGTAGGATCTGGAAACAAGCTTATCACAGTAAGTTTACATCAATCATATTGTTTTGTATTAGTACCTGTATCCATGTGATGAGAGTTAAGACTGGGAACTTAATCATTGGAAATTTAAAACTGAATAGATTTTTCAGTCCTAACTTTCTTGAGAAAAAAATTAGAAATCTTAAGAGTACTGTCACAAAAAATGGGAAAATCGCCCTAGCCTGCATTTCAGTGGTACACAATTAAGATTTCAAAAAATTGTAGTTGTTGTTAAATGACAGAATTAAGTTGAATTTTAGATAATTAACTATCATCTTAATTGAATGTTTAGATGCAGATCTCTTCCAAATTAAATCCTAAACTAAGGAAAAAAATTACATTTAACAACAATTGTTTCAATATTGTCCACCTGTCCTTTTTTTCATTCTTACATCCCCCCCCCTCCCCCCAAAAAATAATAATAATACGGAAACAAGGGCCGTCTTTCCCCTCAGAGCTATTCAGCTCTTTGATTAGGACTATAAGAGGCATCTTGCACGCAAAACCCCCATGGGCATTTTGAAAAATTGGCAGGTATGGGGTTCGTAGTTGTATAAAGCTGCGCCCTGCAGAGAATCTGGTTAACACCAGATATCAATTATTTTATGATGCTTAAGATCCACAAAAATAAAATTCATCAAAGTAGGCTTTCATGATATTTCCCGTTTAATTACATTCACAATACATGTTAATTTTACACTTAAAAATATTTTGAGTCATCATCTGTTGTCGTTGTTTTTAACTTTTTACATTTTGAACTTCTCCTAGAGAACCACTGAATGGAATGAAACCAAACATGGCAAAAATGTTCCTTATGGGGTGCTGACCAAGTGTTGTTACTTTGTAGCCGAACCATCATCCAAGATGGCCGCCAGCGGGGGACTTAGTTTATCATAGGACCCTATGGTAAATAAAATGAGAAAGGAAATGGGGAATGTGTCAAAGCGACAACAACCCGACCATAGAGCAGACAACAGCCGAAGGCCACCAATGGGTCTTCAATGTAGCAAGAAACTCCCGCAACCGTAGGCGTCCTTCAGCTGGCCCCTTAAAAAATATGTATACTAGTACAGTGATAATGGACGTCATACTAAACTCCGAACTATACACAAGAAACTAAAATTAAATATCATACAAGACTATAAACAAAGGCCAGAAGCTCCTGACTTGGGACAGGCGAAAAATTGCGGCGGTGTTAAACATGTTTATGAGATCTCAACCCTCCCCTATACCTCTAGCCAATGTAGAAAAGTAAACGCATAACCATACGCACAAATACATACAAATGTCTTCTTTCAGAGAACCACTAAATGGAATTAAACCAAACATAGCATGAATGTTCCTTATGAGGAGTTGACCAGGTGTTGTTACTTTGTAGCCGATCCATCTCCCAAGGTGGCTGCCTGCAGGGGACTTAGTTTAACAAAGGACCCTATGGGAAATAAATACAAATGTCTTCTTTTAGAGAACCACTAAATGGAATGAAACCGATCCATCATCCAAGATGGCCGCCAGCCGGGGACTTAGATTAACAAGAAAACCTGAAATAGAAAAAATCCTTCTTAGAAAACAGGAAACAACAAGTGGTAGTTGAGGACTGTAAGTCATCACTAGGAGATGTACTTTCAAGGTTCGACTGTGTTAGGACCCTTACTCTTCTTAGTATTTATTAATGACGTACCAGAAACAGTTCAACATTCAACTGTCAAACTATTTGCAGACGACTGCTTCCTATTCCACCATATCAAGAATTCCCAGGACGAAGCCAAACTACAACAGGACCTTTCAGCACTAGAAGACTTGGAAACCAAATGGCAGATGAAATTCCACCCAGAAAAATGCACCGTCATCCGCATAAGCACCAACAGTAAATCAAACAAAGAGACATACTATAAATAACATGGCCACACTCTCGAAACTGTACCAACCAGGAAATACCTAGGAGTAAATTTCAGTGAGGACCTACAATGGAAACATCATGTTGACGCCACTGCCAAAAAAGCATCCCGTGAAATCCATCGGATTCCTTAGGTGTTACCTTCGAGAATGCAGCAAGAATGTACGAAATGCAGCCTATATCTCTCTGGTCAGACCAACACTAGAATATGCAAGTGCGGCATGGGACCCTCATACCACTGAGGACATAAACCTCTTAGAAAAAGTACAAAGGAGGCCATGCCGCCAGGTTTGTAACAAATAACTACACCGATAAAACACCTGGATGTGTCACAACTATAATGGTTAGGACACTAGGATGGGAACCACTAGCTAACAGACGAAGTAACCATCGACTCGTCATGCTTTACAAGATCCAGCATGAGCTAGTGGACATTGATGCCAGTTCCATCTTACGTCCAAACGATTGGCGTACTACAGGCAAACCAGAGAGTATATAAGAACTCATACTTTCCATGGACTATACAAAATTGAAACCACCTTCCAACAGCTACAACTGAAGATCTGACAATAAAGGGGTTCCAGAGTGCACTGGCCAACAATAGTGCACCTCAGAAACCAACACCATAGACAGCAGCCAAGTGTACATAGTTTTAAATTGTATATATTCGGAACGTTTTATTTGTAAATAGTTGCAGGAGAATTGCTGTCTCATTCTCCGTCAAGTGGACTTTTTCTAAAGTGAACATTGATTGGTTAAATATTTCTCAGTCATGTCCTGTGTTTGAATTTGTTTGTTAGCTTTTTGGTCATGAATGTTTGTCTCTAATATTTAATTAACTGTGCATTTGTATTCAGATATCGCAGATCAAATTTATTCGTTCATTGTTTAATCATACGTTTTTTGATTGAGTTAAGTCTGCCAATTGATATTTTATCGTATGTTTTTCTTTGTTGTGATGTTATGCTATTGTTTCAGAAAAAGGGAGAAGGTTTGGATCCATTAAAACGCTTAATCCCGCTGCAAATGTTTGCACCTGTCCTAAGTCACGAATCTGATGTACAGTAGTTGTCGTTTGTTTATGTAATATATACGTGTTTCTCGTTTCTCGTTTTGTTTATATAGATTAGACCGTTGGTTTTCCCGTTTGAATGGTTTTACACTAGTAATTTTGGGGCCCTTTATAGCTTGTTGTTCGGTGTGAGCCAAGGCTCCGTGTTGAAGGCCGTACTTTAACCTATAATGGTTTACTTTTTAAATTGTTATTTGTATGGAGAGTTGTCTCATTGGCACTCACACCACATCTTCCTATATCTATTATAACATTCTTTTAAAGATAAGAATCCTTAGCAAGGAAGAAGAAAAAGAACATAGGACCCAATGGTAATTGCATACAAAAGTCTTCTTCTAGAGAACCACTGAATGGAGTGAAACCAAACATAGCATTAATGTTTCTTATGCGATGCTGACCAAGTGTTGTTACTTTGTAGCCGATCCATCATCCAAGATGGCCGCCAGCGGGGGACTAAGTTTAACATAGGAGTATGGGAAATACATACAAATTTCGACTTTTAGAGAACCACTAAATGGAATGAAACCAAACATAGCATGCAGTGGCGTAGCTTGCATGTATGCTCAGATGCTCAAGCATCCACATCATTTTGACAAAAAAAATAATTCAAAAAAAATAAAAAATATAATTGCCTGAGTACGCAGCAGATACACTCGGAGGTAGCCGAATGTAACAAGGTGTGAATATGAAAATAACGTTTAATCAATTATGAAGCAGTAAACACTGTCTTTACTTAAGGATCATTTATTTTATGTAAACAAGATGGATAAATCGCAAAAAAGAGTTCTCGACTTTTTCGTTAAAAGTCTACATCGTAGCATCGTTGGCTACAGCAAGCGCAGATGATGATGCGCCTAGCAGAGTAATAACATAGCAACGTTAATAGTTTTAAACAAAACTAAACCATCATATCCCAATGTCGTTTCCTGTGATATGAAAGTCGACGTGGTAAGATAAGATAAGATAAGATAAACTCTACTTGTATTTATAATGAAGTGTGATAATGCCTGGGCTTATAAATACCCTTTTCCATCTAAGTACAAATATTAATTTTATTTTCAATAATAGAACAGAGTTCCAATGTCCCCGCAGTGCATATATTTTATGTCATATAAAATCAAAAATAATTTGCAACGAATTCGTAACAATATAATCCTAATATCCATTTGACAAACTATGTTGTATTCCGCCTGTCTCTTCTGTCGAGCAGTCAGCCAGGATCCCAGGCTACCATTTTACTCTAAAAATTACCCAAGACATACCCCCCCCCCCCCCCCCGGGCCAAACCCCACATCACGTATAAATATTTTCATGGAGAAATAAAATCAGTGTAAGCATATTGGAGATAATTGCTTCTGTCATACAAATGGCCGAGTTGCCGAGATCTTCTTTCTGACAAGTCAAAGGGGTAGGTCGTCCCTTTGGTTAACAGTGGGTGTAGGTGACGCGTGTAGTAAAAAAGAAACAGTTTCATTAGTTTTACGATCATGGTCATTAACAAAATATTCAGAGGGGGTAGAGAGAGCGCCGTCGATGTATTGACGGTGCACGAAAGTAGTTTCTGAACGGCTGTCAACACTTGGTGTGCGCACGACGGTTTCTTCGAGGTGGTTCCACTCGAATACTTTTATTACGAAAAATGAGTTAGAATATTAGGGTATTTTGCTCGTTGAGATCTCAAACACTTTGTGTAGTTCTTGATCTAAATATTTTTTTTCACAACATTTATTGACTGATAACTGTTAAATCCCTTGGCAGCAATTAAGCGTTCTTTTTGGACGAGCTTTTTTTTTAAACTTTGCCTGGTTTTACAGCACTGAGAAACCATGCAGCCCCTCGACCACCTCGTACAGAAAATTAGCTTCTGGCCTGAGCGTCTCCGGTCTGTATGTCTCTGGATTTGTAGTCTCCTGTTATAAATCTCGCAGGTTGTCGCTGTATTCTGCCAAGCTATTTGGTGTTTGTAGATCTGTAAGGGTCCCATGCTATTGACCATTTTTCATTATTGACCTGGTCATTAATATTTACGGTTTTCTTGCATTCCGATGGACAATATCTAAATTTTCTGATCAGGAATCCTGTTGATTTTTCCTTCTTGGCTTCGTTTGAAATATTGGTAGTCCATTTTAGGTCCTCGTTTAGTTTTCTGATTCCTTTAGATTTTATTACAAAATAGTGCATATTCAACACTGTTTTAATATATAGTATATACTAACTAAGTGGCTCATTCAAAATAATACTTCATTCAGTTTGTTTTGCAAAGTACAAATAAGATATAACATTTTTTTTTTATCTTCAATACTCAGGAACCAAATAAATAAAGATTGCTCGTCCAATTGCTTCTTGTATTAAAAAATCTTTAGAAAAAATTAACATTCTTTTCTGAAATCTTCATATTGAGATTATATTATTAAGGAATAATGGTGTCATTATATATTTAGTCCAAGATTTGATTTGCGGCCCAGACAAACATAAGTATGAATTTTTCCAGCGTCTTATATTTCATGTATTTAGTCTAATTTTGACCTTGTCAAATATTAAGTAGAAATTTCCTGCCAAGTGACAGTTCTCAATTTTATATTTGCGATTGTCGAAGTTGATAAGGAAGCCCATTCCAGCGACACATCTATATGGAAGTGACACACCCACCCAGGTTTGGTGACAGTACAGTAAACAAACATGCTTATTCGAGGTCACCTCTATATAAAACCGAGTCCCTGGTATACATGCGATATAAAACAAACAATGTATTGATCTATTTGTTTTCTTTTATATGTATGTGCTGTACATAATTGATTTAAATTACTTATGTATATATATATATATATATTTATATATCAATTGTTGCAAGTACCAAATATAGTGACAAGTCAAAATACAAATTACAACATATCAATATACCACAACACTTGGTAAATCTGTTATCAAGAGTCCCCTGTCCTCAGTTCCATTGACTGTTTTAAAAAGGAACCTAAACTTTGTACCTGTTGAAAATTTTATGGATTGAGTATATATATTGTAGTTTTTTAGCTCACCGTTCCGAAGGAACTGTGAACTTTATCCATCACTTGGCATCCGTCGTCGTCCGTCTGGTGTAAACTATTTCAAACATCTTCTCCTCTGAAACTTCTTAACCAATTCCAACTGAATGATCCTTATGGTATCTAGAATAAAGATTGTGTTTTGTTTTCTGTTTCGTCAAAAAAACATGGCCGCCATGGCTAAAATAGAACATAGGGGTAAAATGCAGTTTTTGGCTTATATCTAAACAACCAAAGCAGTTAGAGCAAATCTGATAGGAGCTAAAGTGTTCTATTAGCCCTGAAATTTTCACTAAATTGGTAATTTTAAGGAAATTTTGCAGTTTTTGGTTATTATCTTGAATAGTATTAATGATAAACGGCCTAGCCAAGATCAGATGTGCATTTTGTGTTTCACATGAAGTCAAAAATGAGTATCACCTCAGGGAAAAACTCTTTTGATATTTTGGTTCAAAAATGGTTTAAATTATGAAAAATTGCCATCGTTAGGCTAACACTGGAAGCATTTATATAATTACATGCAGTTTTTGGAAGAAATATTTAATATTTTTATTAAATAAATGTTGTTTGAAAACTGTATAATTTTCTTTAATGGTTCGCTTCAAGACATGGTCACCAGTGTCAGAATTTTGGTCAATGACAAAGACAACAAAATATGTTTAGAATTATTGAATATCAAACATTTTAATTGAAAAAAAAATATGACAAGAACATGTTCAACTCACAGTTATTTCAAACAACAGGAGCTTTCTTGGATAATTAATCTTATCGGATAAAACTGTTTCTAAAATTATCTATAAATAACAAAACTTCCAAAAAAACCCATTCTTTTGGTGTATAGAACATTAAAATAATTTGATGCATATTCTTACAATAAACAATCAAACTTAGCAATACAATTTATATGTTTTGTCTACGGACAAGACATTGTATTCATATTTAATGAAATGCATTATTAAAACCTAAATATGTTATAAAGTATGTCATGTTGAGATTTTCTGGTATCGGTTGAGATATTCTGGAACAATGTTGAGATCTTCTGGTGAATGAAATTTTCAACTATAAAAAGGAAGATGTGGTATGACTGCCAATGGGACAACTGTCCACAAGAGACCAACATGACACAGACATTAACAACTATAGGTCACCGTACAGCCTTCAACAATGAGCAAAGCCCATACCGCATAGTCAGCTATAAAAGGCCCCGATATAACAATGCAAAACAATTTAAACGCCTTATTTATATAAAAAAAATAACGAAAAACAAATATGATTCAATATGTAACACATAAACAAACGACAACCACTGAATTACAGGCTCCTGACTTGGGACAGGCACATACATGAATAATGTGGAGGGGTTAAACATGTTAGCGGGATCCCCCCTTACCTGGGACAGTGGTATATATAACAGTACAACACAAGAACATAAGAACAAACTATAAAAATCAGTTGAAAAAGGCTTAACTCATCAGATGGACAAAAATACAATTGGACGTGGCCGGGTTTTTGAACATCCCGACAACAAAAATACAATAGGAACAGATCTGAGAGTACTCGCAGTTATCTGACAGCTAGTTCAAAGCCACTAACAACTAATAAAAAAATCATGCATCTAAGACTAAACTATCAATCCGTACACATCCAACATCCAATGAATTTAGTGTAAAGAAGTCATAAACAGTCAGAGAAAATCACGACCTAGTGTAGCTTAGTATCAATTACATATACAACTGTCAAAATTCATAAACTTGCCGTATATTGTTTGACATTTCAACAGTCATTTTAATCTTGTCTGTAGTTATCACAGCAGCTTCTAAAGAGGCCTTTGGTTGTAAGAGAGTCTAAATAGTAAATAGCTGTGTTTTTAAGTACTAGTATTAAAGTTCTAACGCTGGAGATTAAGTCTAGCGTTTGAGATGCAGTTTTGCACAGAATCTTTGACGTCAATAATGTTGTAATTGACATCTCCAGGGCTAGATTTTTTTATATTTTTTTTATGTGTAACATCTTTGTTTTTCGTTCATTTTTTTTATATATTAATAAGGCCGTTAGTTTTCTCGTTACAAATGTTTTACATTGTCATTTCGGGGTCTTTTATAGCTGTCTATGCAGTATGGGCTTTGCTTATTATTGAAGACCGTACGGCGACCTCTAGTTGTTACTTTATGTGTCATTTTGGTCCCTTGTGGAGAGTTGTATCATTGGAAATCGTACCACAGAAAGAACATTGATAATAAAACGGATACATACAAATTGAAAACAAATCGCGTAAGAAAAATCAATTATTGGTATGTTAGTTTTCTTTGGTATCATTAATATTTTTAGCTCATCTTCTTAATCATGATCAGGCAAAACTATTGGCTTTTTATTCTGACATTATTTTTTTTCTTATTCCTCTTCCAACCCATTTTTCGGCTTATTACACGTCCGTTTTATTTGGTCATTACATCGCGAACTCCTAACGGATGCAAAAATTTTGTAAATGTAAAACTTTTGTTTATCCTTTCGGCGTTCGTTCGAGCTATCTGGTAAGGTGTGACCACAGTTTTTAGCAGACATCGCATGCTTAGCATAGACACACACAATTTCTTTTAGAATTTAAGTTGACCAGGCCAGAGTTCAAACTAACTATCTCCCACAATTTACCTACGTCGAATCCAGTTTTAAAATATTTCAAAAGAAAACTGAATTAATATTCAGAAATGGATAATCATTAAATTCATTCATTTCATCAAAAGTTATTCTCATTTAAAAAATTGCAAAGGAGATGTATACATACAATGGAGATTACCTCTAACTGTCATAATCTGAAGGAGAACTGTTCTAGCGGACAAATGTGGAACTATCTCCTGCGATTTTAAGACAGTTCTAGCTAGAACAGTTCTAACCAAGAACTGATTTGGTCATTTGTAAGTTCTATACCTAGAATCGATTTACACAGTTCAACCTGGAACTGATCCTGACAGTTCCACGGCTAAAAAAATCTTAGTCTCGATCATTCAGCCGCTTTATTTTTCAAAGTAGATATGTTTAAATATGCGTCTGGGTAATCGAGACTAAAAAATCTACGACTAGAAGAACAGAACTGCGACCTGATTTCGCAACGAACGCATCACGATTGTTTTGAACATGTTTAAATTATTAAAAGTTGGCTACTCTCAACACGAATACAAAGACCTCATCAAGACCGTAACACGACCATACTGCACTACGATCGCCAATAGCATTATATTTTTAGGTATCGTAGTGCGATCACGGCCTAGTGTAACGGGGCCCGGGTTATAATATAAATGTTGCTGAATATTATCAAATATTAAGGATTTGCCCTGAATGCAGTTGTGAACAAACATCTAAGTTTTAATTATTTCAATACAACACCTGTGATTACACTAAGTTGGACGTCACTTATAATACTAAACAAAGCAATTTTAAAATCGAATCACATTTTTTTTTTTGTGATAAGTATTATAATGACAAAAATGACATCTTTTACTCATATTTAAGTTATCACCACCTTTTACCTGAAATAATGTGTACGAAAAAATAAACCTAGAAAAGGGGTACTGTTCGATTATTTAGTTTTTACTATTTTATTTCTTTATAAATGAACGCATTTTCGGCATTAAATTCATTTTGATCTCTGTTAGGAATCGAATTCATCCAAATCATACTAATAAATAACCATTGTAAAATAATCTTATTTATATTTGTAAGACATGCATTTTTCTATCGGCAATGCCTAAAATTGTATCTGAGTGTATTTAGATTTTATGTTACCACAGACAGAAAACATGAATCAGGTTAACCGTAAAAAAAGGTAAACTCGAATAGTACAGCGCAACAGAAAGTCTCAACATTGTGACAGAAAGACTCAACCAATACCTTTATATCTCAACCATTTATATTTTTTTTATTTTTCTGCTCAGAGTAGGCTTGACAAAAAAATATTTGGGCAATTTACAGACGTGGTTATCGTAAAGCCTAAAAAAACACAAATAATTGACATATTTTCTTGCTAGTCATTAATATCATAGCAGTTCTATCGGATTTAAAGAATGTAAACATTATTATCCGTAGGAGAAAAGTGATTGTGACTTCAATTTAAAATATTTTAAACCAAGAAGAGACATATTAGTTACAATTATGATTTATCTTTGGCATGACATTCTCCGATTTTACAAAAAAGTCATTGATTTTCAGTAAATCGACGAAAATTCGACCTACCCTGTGTTTATTTTGAATATTTTGAACCAGAAAAGCTCAACAGGAAGTGCCAGAATACTTTTTTCCGTCTCCACCATTTGGTTGAGATTAGATGGTTTACCAGGCGTGTAAATGCTTTCAAAGATGATTGTTAAAGTTAAGATTAAAAGTTAATAATTAAATTTTAAGCTGTGTTTTTTAAATTTTGGAAAATATAAAAATGTACCCATAATTCTTTACATATCTCAATAATTTATTGATTAAGCCAAAATGAAGACACATTCTTTTAACTGAAATCCATATATCTGACTATTTAAAACAATCAAACTATTATTAAAACTCAATTTTGACATAGTTGAATGTGTTCTCTTGAAAAAATAACATACATTTTACCTATCAAATTAGGCTGAACTCAAGGAAATTGGATACAAATATATTGTGGTAATGTCTACGGACAAGACAATTTCAGTTAAAAAAAAATCTGTTAGAATTAATTGTGACTATATTTATGTTGAAACTACTGAGTTTTAATTTGAATAGATAACTTCATCACCTATAAATAAGATTTAAGTTCCATAGCAGACAAATAATTGAATTAAATACTTGTTATGTACAAGTGTCTTGTCCGTAGACACTTCCTCATCCGCTGTTAATACTGAAATGCAAAAGATAAAGTTAGAGAGAGAGAAATACTTTTTCTTCATTTGATTTAGTTAATCTTTTAAGGTATGCATCAACTGGAATAAACAATATTGAAGTAAAATAAGGTATGCTTTTTATGACTGATAATCTGACACTTTTTAAAATCCACTCCTGTAAAGTAATTTTACAAAAATCGATAACACTTAAATTACCATTTATTTATTAAAAATAAGATATTTCTAAGTTTAAACAACACATAGGACTAATTAAGACCCATAAGGCCAAGCAATATTGATAAAAAGACATGTCTACGGACAAGACATGTGTCTACGGACAAGTCATTCTGACATATTTTTGAATTTTTTCCTCTATTAATAGATGGTAGAAAAAAATGTTAGTAGTGTTTTCATATCTACAAAAGAACAGGAACTAAGCAATGCAACATTAAGGTAATTATGCTTCCAGTTTACTAGGGAATGCATGTCTACGGACAAGACATTTTTTCACTTTATTTATATATCCAACTTTGATGGCATATATCTCCAGCTAGGGTACTGCAATTTGGATAAATGAGGTAGTTTTTGATAATGTATATACTAGAAGAGAAAACAAAACACATAATAGCATAAATTTGATTTATTTTTATCTTTTATCACTACACTGAGCAAGCTAAAAACAAAAGTACAAAATTGCATAACAAGCGCATAGTATTCAACTTTTTATCATAACTTTGTAAGGCCAACTAAAAGTAATTAGTAGATTTTCATCCAAATTTTTGAAAAACATGGGGCGGGTGGGAGGATTTTATTTTTTAAATTTTATTTCATATGAAACCCTTGTCACAAGTTCTTCATACCGCGGGGTATATGCTAGTGGAAAACAAGCTTGTATAATGTATATACATGTTGTATAAGGAATCTGACACTATTTTTTAAACTCTTAAATAAAAATCCCTGATTGGCAACCACTGTTATACATGTAATTGCCGCTTTAGAAACCTATTTATAGTATACATCAAAGGGAAGAGAAATGCTCTCTTCAGTTGGACTAGACCTACACCAAATGTATTTTGCTTTCTAAGCAATGGTTTGTAGTCCACATAAAATCAATAAAATGTATTGGTACAATTGTATGCAACACAAGTATTATGAGTACAAAATAAAATGTAAACTCAGTGTGGAAAGTAATTATGTGATGTAAAACATGAACTTAACCAAAAAGTAGTTTTTTAATGACTAAATTGAGGGTATTGGGACAGTTACAGAGGGTGTTTGCTGTTTGTCAACAAAAACAACAGCCATGGGTAAATATAAGGGAATTAAAATGCGTGTTTGTCGACTTTTTTTTTCTCAATATACGGTCATAAATCAAACAAATTCGTGCTTGTGTCAATTTCTTTTATCCAGTCATGTTTTTTGTACCAATTTGTTCTACGATTCTTGCGCTTTGGATATCATTTACAGTCCAAATTTCCTGACACAAAGTCATCGTATAAATAAAGAAAAAACACGGTTTTCGATTCACTTGTGACTACCGCAATTTGCGTTAAATGGCAAGGCGTTTTACTCGTTACTCGAATATTTCATGCCCTTCTCGTTATCAATCTATATTCTCGGTAGATGTTGTCATAATAGAGCAGCAGAATATGTCGACTCAATTATATCGTTATTAGATTACTCGGAGAAATACAAAAACGAAATTTGAAACAGGAAGTGTTGAATGAAACGAAATCATCGATGGTTCCCGGTAACGGACATGATAAAATCCGGAAATCGTATTTTTGTTAAATAAAAAAAATCGGGGCGGGACGATTTCAGAGGGGTGGGCGGGGATGAAAATCTAGCAATTAATTTTAATTGGCCTAACCACTGAAGATTTTTTGTTGCAACAACCAGTAAAAGAAAGAAGAATAAATTGTCTATAACAGTGAACCAATAATGTAGTTCAAATTAAGTTCACTTATTAACTATCAATTGATAAAAACAGTGAAATTTTAAATGAAACAACATAACGTGTAATTTTGCCCATTTTCAGCGTGTATTTTAGTGTTTTTTTTTCAAAACGGTACCACCTATACATGATATTTGATATTCATTGTGAAACCCTACATTCTCTTCTTCATTTCAAAGATGTATTACTTGTGTAAAGTTTATATTCTTGTCTTTACAAGCCTATAACATGGACCCAATATGAAATGCACATCTGATCTTGGCTAGGCCGAAAGATAATTTGTAAAGAGCAAATATGTTCAGCAAAGTAAGATCTACAAATAAGTTTTATATGACCAAAATGTCAATTAAAAGAGTAATTGCCCTTTAAGGGCAATTTAACATAATTTGTTTATCATGTTTTCTAACTTTAAAAATCTCTTTTCTGAAAGCACTGAACCAATTCTAACCAAACTTAAGCTGAATCTTATGGTTTCTAGAATAAAGTTTGTGTTTTATTTTCTGTTTCGTCAAAAAACATGGCCGCCATGGCTAAAAATTAAACATAGGGGTAAAATGCAGTTTACAGCTTATATTTCAAAAACCAAAGCAGTTAGAGCAAATCTGACATTGGATAAAAGTGTTCATTAGGTCAAGTTCTATTAGCCCTGAAATTTTCAGATGAATCTAACAACCCATTGTTGGGTTGCTGCCACTAAATTGGTAATTTATATTAAATTTTGCAGTTTTCGGTTATCATCTTGATTATTATTGATCATGATAAAGATAAACTGTAAACAACAAAATATTTCAGCAAAGTAAGATCTACAAATAAGTTTATATAACCAAAACTGTCAATTGGCCCTTTTAAGACAATTTTATACAATTTGTTAGCTCACCTGGCCCAAAAGGGCCAAGTGAGCTTTTCTCATCACTTGGCGTCCGTCGTCCGTCGTCGTCGTCCGTCGTCGTCGTCGTCGTCGTCCGTCGTTAGCTTTTACAAAAATCTTCTCCTCTGAAACTACTGGGCCAAATTTAACCAAACTTGGCCACAATCATCATTGGGGTATCTAGTTAAAAAAATGTGTCCGGTGACCCGGTCAACCAACCAAGATGGCCACCAGGGCTAAAAATAGAACATACGGGTAAAATGCGGTTTTTGGCTTTTAACTGAAAAACCAAAGCATTTACAGCAAAGGTGACATGGGTGTTAAATCGTTCATCAGGTCAAGATCTATCTGCCCTGAAATTTTCAGATGAATCGGACAACCCGTTATTGGGTTGCTGCCCCTGAATTGGTAATTTTATGGAAATTTTACTGTTTTTTGTTATTATCTTGAATATTATTATAGATAGAGATAAACTGTAAACAGCAAAAATGTTCAGCAAAGTAAGGTTTACAAATAAGTCAACATGACCGAAATGGTCAGTTGACCCCTTTAGGAGTTATTGTCCTTTATAGTCAATTTTGAACCATTTTTCGTAAATCTTAGTAATCTTTTACAAAAATCTTCTCCTCTGAAACTACTGGGCCAAATTAATCCAAACTTGTCCACAATCATCATTGGGGTATCTAGTTTAAAAAATGTGTCCGATGACCTGGCCAACCAACCAAGATGGCCACCATGGAACATAGGGGTAAAATGCGGTTTTTGGCTTATAACTCAAAAACCAAAGCATTTAGAGCAAATCTACTGAAATTAAATCGTTCATCAGGTCAAAATCTATCTGCCCTGAAATTTTCAGATGAATCGGACAACCCGTTGTTGGGTTGCTGCCCCTGAATTGGTAATTTTATGGAAATTTTACTGTTTTTGGTTATTATCTTGAATATTATAATAGATAGAGATAAACTGTAAACAGCAAAAATGTTTAGCAAAGTAAGATTTACAAATAAGTCACATGACCAAAATGGTCAGTTGACCCCTTTAGGAGTTATTGCTCTTTATAGTCAATTTTTAACCATTTTTCGTAAATCTTAATAGTTATCTTTTACAAAAATCTTCTCCTCTGAAACTACTGGGCCAAATTAATCCAAACTTGGCCAAAATCATCTTTGGGGTATCTAGTTTTAAAAATGTGTCCGATGACCCGGCCATCCAACCAAGATGGGTGCCATGGCTAAAAATAGAACATAGGGGTAAAATGCAGCTTTTGGCTTATAACTCAAAAACCAAAGCATTTAGAGCAAATCTGACAAATGTAAAATTGTTCTATCTGCTCTGAAATTTTCAGATGAATCGGACAACCCGTTGTTGGGTTGCTGTCCCTAAATAGGTGATTTTAGGGAAATTTTGCTGTTTTTTGTTATTATCTTGAATATTATTATAGATAGAGATAAACTGTAAACAGCAATAATATTCAGCAAAGTAAGATTTACAAATAAGTCACATGACCAAAATGGTCAGTTGACGCCTTTAGGAGTTATTGCCCTTTATAGTCAATTTTTAACAATTTTTCGTAAATCTTAGCAATTTTTTACAAAAATCTTCTCCTCTGAAACTACTGGGCCAAATTAATCCAAACTTGGCCACAATCATCTTTGGGGTATCTAGTTGAAAAAATGTGTCTGATGACCCGGCCATCTAACCAAGATGGCTGATATGGCTAAAAATAGAACAAAGGGGTAAAATGTAGTTTTTGGCTTACAACTCAAAAACGAAAGCATTTAGATCAAATCTGACATGATGTAAAATTGTTTATCAGGTCAAGATCTATGTGCTCTGGAATTTTCAGATGGATCGGACAACCCATTGTTAGGTTGCTGCCTCTGAGTTGGTAATTTTAGAGAAATTTTGCTGTTTTTGTTATTATCTTCAATATTATTATAGATAGAGATAAACTGTAAACAGCAATAATGTGCAGCAAAGTTAGACCTAAAAATAAGTCAACAGGACCAAAATGGTCAATTGACCCCCTAAGGAGTTATTGTCCTTTATAGTCAATTTTTAACAATTTTCATAAAATTTGTTAATTTTTACTAATATTTTCCACTGAAACTACTGGGCCAAGTTTATTATAGATAGAAATAATTGTAAACAGCAAGAATGTTCAGTAAAGTAAGATGTACAAACACATCACCCACACCAAAACACAATTTTGTCATGAATCCATCTGTGTCCTTTGTTTTTTTATTCACATAGACCAAGGTGAACGATACAGGCTCTTTAGAGCCTCTTGTTTATCATGTTTTCAAAATCTCACACCAAACACCTTTTTCTTTTGCTTTTGAAGAAAGTGTGACAAAAAACTGCATTTCAAACACTTATTAATATACATTAAACCAAAAAAAAAAACGATGAAATTGGACACTAAAACTCTTAAACGAAAGATAAATGCCAAAAAATTACATAATCTAAGATTTCGTAGTACTTTTTTTTTTTATATCTACTGAATTCAAGTTCCAGACTGTGATCACATATTCTAAATTTAGTAATAAGTTTACGAAATTCAAAGTTTGAATGTGACAAGTAAAATTCTGTCTCGGTATCTGTTTTGAGATCTTTGTAAACAGTTTATTATGTTCTACTCACACAAATTTTCAATACAAGTTTTATAGAGGATTTTATATTTATTAGAAATTCTTACTTTGATAACATTTTTTAGAGATTTGACATCCTTTATAGTTTTACATGTAAACAACTTTTTGTGATTAGCTCTTTAGGGATAATATCTTTTGCATATGTATACCAGGAGTATACATTTTGAGCATCTAACATCTTACAGATTTCAAATGATTCCTTTAAAAGAGGATTAATATTTTTAGTGTGTAGCCTAGCCAAATAAAGTAGAGACTGGACCTTAATAAAGTTTTCTATTGGTAACCTTCCAACTTAAAGACGAGTTTGCAAATGATCGTTAGCATAATACAACGATGACATTTCACACATCGACATTTCACACATTGACATTTAACGAATCGACAAGTTGCATAACATCAATATACAAATTTACAAATCTACATTTAAGAACTTTATTGCAAAAAAATGTGAAACCCTGACGGGTTATAATGCAAACATAATATACAAAAGGACAAGAAACATTATACACATGTACATCATAAAAAATGAAAACAACACGTTTAATAATTATATGCGTCATAAATGTTTTAATCAGGTGAAGTTGATATTAAATATTCTTCCACTGTATCGAGGGTGATACGATATGTATCCACTCGAGACATTTAAATTTTCAAATTTAAAACGCGAGGCTCACCGAGAGTTTTAAATATTTAAAATTTAACTGTCGAGAGAGTGGATAAATATCGTATTACACGATAGTTGGTGGTGGAATCTGTTTCTCTAATAATTTTTAAACAATAGGCAGACAAATTCAATACTCTTTTTCAAATGATCTGCAAAAAGATGTGTTCTTTCGGTGTACATGTGACGTCATTAGGCATATTCGCCGTTTTTTCGTGCCGTCACAATACAGCTACCAATTTTGTAAATAATCTTGAATTTCGTCCAAATTATGTATTCTTTTCAAGGCAGCTAAATTCAACTGCAACATGTACATTGAGCTGCAAATTTTTTTTATCATCTACATCCGATTTCACCTGGATAGATGCACGCTTGATAAAGCTAGTTTATCTAACGAAATGTTGCGTTTATTTTTATTATTCTGTAAATATTTTATACATTCTAATATTTACATACTAAATAGTGTGTTAAAATTACATTGTTAGGCAATCTATATAAGTATAAATTACGATTGACCAATGCGGACCTTATTTTCGCAATTCCATACAGGCGGAAACCCTGTTGAAATATAACAAAAGAATCGAAGCTCTTTGTAAGTAAGAGAAGGCGATAAATGCTTACTTTAATGTTTATTATAGTAAAAAAAAATTGAAATAAGTTAAAAGAAACAAATAAAATTACAATTTTATGCTCAATTACGTAGTATTTTATTTTAAAAACACCATTTGCATAAGTTTTCAATTTATCTAGTACATAGTTAAGCAGAACAATTAGATATCACAGTGTAGATACTATTCTGTACGCTATCCGGAAGTCGCGATTTTCGAAGCGAGAACTTTTTGGATCACATTTTAAATTTGATAGGTATACTGAATTAAACGGTAAGTTGATCATCTGTACATTGCTCAATGATTAATTAAGCCGACATCGATATTCTCAAATGGTTTAGAATTAAATTCCGCACATTCATTATTCGTATATTTGCCTTAATCAAGATATTTTCAAGTGCATCACTTAGAAAAATCAGTCGGCGAACCTAAAAACAATCTTTTTACCCTCTTAGTGTACAAATTAACGTAAAAACCAGAATGAATTAACTAAATGGAGTATATTTCAAGTGGTGGTAAAAGTTTCAACCAGATCTTTGAAGCCAGAAATAAGAAAATTACACTTGTTTGAATTTCTCACTGTACGATCAGTCTCGCTTGTATATTTTAAAACTGTATGATCAGTCTTTATGTCACTGTATTCTAGTGGTGATTTCAAAGTTATTTACGATACATTAGAAGGTGGCAATTTTCTAAATAACACAAATATATTTCAATACATTCGCATCCTGAAAACTTATGAAACATGTTTTAGCTTGTTAGGGTGTACTCGACTTACTACATTAAGTATAAGGATGTTTAAATGTTGCTGAAATAAGAGGAAGGTTTGATGTATACTAGTATATAAGTTTCAGAAATGTCCTCCGTTATACTTAAAAGTGTACAAACACACAGATTTAGTTGTTATATAAAAATGCGTGTATTTACACACATTCGAGGACGTACTGTAGCTTATAATTGATCACATTTCCTTCACTTTGTTTAAGATGTAGAGCTGTCTCTTGACACTCAATTGTACACCACTTTGACAAGCGGGGGTTTTTAGTGATAAAGAGGTCCGTCTTTCCGTTCGTCCGTTGGACCGGTACAATATGTTTCGCCGGTTTTGTAAGCGCATCTCCTCATAAACCACTTAATATACATTGGGGGTTCCGGCCATTTTTAAATGAAGAGGGATCCAGGAGAAAATGGAATTCCAAATATATGTTCCCATACAAATGCATTGATATTTAAAAAAGGGTTTCAAACTACCAGATCCCCTTTTTTTGAATCCGCCACTGATATAACTACAATGTATTAATTAATCTTATTCGGATTCCTTATCATAAATGATAATGACTGTATTGTGCACCGTCTATTTCGAATTTTAGTAAAAATCTTTTATGGGGTTACTTTATATATGATACGGACTTGAACATTGCATTATATGGAGGCACCCATCAGGTATTTCCAACACCTAAACCAATCATTAAAGTTTTCTGAAATTGCTCCATTTTTACTCGATTAATGCATTATGGACCTTCTATTTCTGTAAACTTACCAAAATTATATCACATGAATTATCCCCCTACAAAAAGCTGTCTTTATCTATTTTCTGCTATTTTAAAAGAGACAAGATTGATTTATTATAAAAATTATCATCAATTGGTCAACGGCGGACGGTGTAAATAATCTTTAAAAATACTAGAACACACCCGTGATATCACGGGTCCGTGACTGAATTAAAGTATACAACTATGCGCAAGCCTTATTTTAGTATTAGTATTGTCATCTGATAAAGTCATGTCGATTATAAGATACACAGTTTTTCTCTGCTTTCAAGTCTTTCTGTTTGAACCCGTTGAACTGGAACTTATCAGTTATTGGTAATATTAATTATTTTGAAAACAAAAGGTCCTGGAATGGAGTATTTTTTAATCAACAGCATTGTCCTATATAAGTTATAAATAAAGTTGAATTCTTTGCTTTGCTGTTTTACGTCATGCCCACTAACAAATTGAAAACTGTACCTATACGCCTTATTTTTAGTCCAGATTTTTAGTATTCGTATTGTTATCTTAGAAAGTCTTACTGATTAAAATACTACAATAGGTAACAATTTGACAATTTAGTAGTGTCAACCCTGTGGTTATGACCCGTGTATATATAGCATATTAGTCCAGAATACAACGTTTGGTGGTGCGCCTGTCAGATGCGGAACGTACAGATAAGGTAATAGGTAACAGGTGAATATACTATTGGTATCGGTAGCGGACTCGACCCGGAACTTCTTAATTATTGGCAATATTAATTACGTGGAAAACAAAAGGGCCTGGAGTGGTGTAATTTTTAATCTACACCTTTGTACTATATTAGTTATATATAAAGTTGAATTCTGTGATTCGTCGTTTTTACGTGATGACGGCTGACAAATTGGACCTCGTAATTTTAGTATTATAGATAATAGCTAAACAGATAACTGTAACGATACACTATTACAAAGTCCACAAGCGAATCATGTATTACTTTTTAGGCATTTGATTTCAAATAAGACTGATGGAACAAAAATACAATTATTTTGCCGTCTAAAAAAATCATCAGAAATATATTTGTATTATCTGATGAAAGTAAATACACGATATACTTCCCTGGATAGTTCATAATATCACATATACACGTATTTACCTTCAAATTGCTGTTGTTTTTTCTTCAAAATCACGACTGGTCATACAGTCAAAAAATCTGAAATCGCTTTTAGAATACAGTCAGTTCTAGACTGATCGTACAGTAATTTGTTTTGGGACCCTCAAGGAAAACATATTTTTTATGGGAAATACGAATATTCTACTTATATTAAATGCGAAAAGAATATTGAAACAGTATATATTTAACTGTAAACTGATGCAAATATTCGCAATAAAAGATAACTTGCTTTGTACTACGAGAGCAAAATTGCTCATCGATTTCACTTTTTTTTACCAAGTTGATGTGATGCACACGTATATTTTATATTCTAATGCATGTTTTTGTTGCAGTTACTCATATTTATGATGCTATATATACCTTGAAGGTGTTCAAAGCACTTTGTAGATATAGGAGTAAACAAATGATGAGAAAAGTTACTGTAGGCAAAACAGTCCTGTTAGCCAGTTGGAATTCATCGCCTCGAAAATCGCAACTTCCGGATAGCGTACAGAATAGTATCTACACTGTGGATATCAAGTCGACGACATGAGTATGATTATCTATCAAGTTGGATGTATAAAATGCATAACCTCAAGTTTATAAAAATTACCACGGAGAACATACCAATCTGCTAGTTCAGTAATTTTCGTGTCTGCTCTTCCATTATGTGACTCAAGAAAAAATTCTAAAAAATGGGGAACTATTGGATCGAAAAGAGCAAATCGAGTGCACCTTTTTATGTTAGGGCGTGTTTGATTTGAATATTTTGTCTTCAAAACGTATAAAGCAAGAGTATTTGATACACCATCTCGCTTCAGATTCTATCATTTTTAGATATCAAGGCTACAGGTTGACTTTATAACATCAAAAATTCACAGTACTAAAAGATGAAATATATGGGTCAAGTGAAATACCTTTCTAATATATCACAAAAACAGAGTAGGTGTGTTCAAAGCTGTGTTCAAATAGCTAACTTTTACTAAAAGTACTTGCCGATAGTCTTTTAAGTTGGATGTTAAAAATGAATATTTTCGAAAAAACATTTTTTTTTTGTGTGTGTAATAATTAGGGTTGATAGTCTTCAACCGCTGAAAATTTTTAGTCTGCCCTTCCACGAAATATTTAATTAGAATTTTATTTTGAATGTTTATGAATTTTCTTCTTCTTCTTCTTCTTCTTCTTCTTCTTCTTCTTCTTCTTCTTCTTCTTCTTCTTCTTCCAGGTAAGGAACCGGATTCAATGATGAATTTTAATGGTTCCGCGCGAAAACTTTACGCAGTGTCGGGCAACACAGAAAGATTTCTCTTGGCTATTTACAAATTACATTTAGAACGTTCGCAAAAATACACAATTAAAATTATTTACAACTGTTTTTTTCCTACTTCCTTTCATCGAATGCCTTCAGGGCAGCTCTGAATCCCTTAACGGTGTTAGTCGCTGTAACTGTTGTTGGTAGGTTGTTCCAGTCCCTGATTGTCCTCGGGAAGAAAAATTGGAAGTAGGTATCTGTACTTGTTCTTTCTTGGAAGAAGCGGTTTTTACCTCTGGTCCGGTTATCATTCGGGGTCAAATATTGGTGACGGTCTATATCTATAAGATCATGCTGGATCTTGAATAGCATGCATAATCTATTTCTTTTCCTCCGTTCTTTGAGGCTTTCCCACTTTAGATTTTTGACCATATTTGTGACACAGCCAGGTGTTCGGTTTGTGTAGTTGTTAGGCAGCAACCATTTGATTTTCGGGGGGGGGGGGGGGGCTATGGATTTTTTTTGAGAAAAAAATAATTTGTTTTAAATCAAATGGTTGCTGCCTTATTCACAAATCGTGCAGCTCTTTTCTGTACCTGTTCAAATGCCTTGATTTTATTTTGGGCGGTTGGGTCCCATACTGTGCTTACATATTCCACTGCAGGTCTTACCATGGATACATATGCAGCTGCCTTTACAGGTTTTGTACAGCCTTTGAGGTTTCTACGTATAAATCTGAACGTTCTGTTTCCTTTGCCTACTGTATTATCTATGTGTTTATCCTATGTTAGGTTGTTGCTGATGGTTACTCCAAGATATTTACTTGCTTCCTCTGTGTCTAGAGTATGACCGTGTAGATGGTACGATGTTTGAATCACTGGTCTATTTTTTTGGGGATATTCTAATGACAAGGCATTTTTTGGCATTAAAACTCATCTGCCATTTGTTTTCCCAGTCTTCAAATGCTGTTAAGTCCTTGTGAAGAAGTTCACTGTCAGCTTGGTTGGTGATGGTACGAAAGAGTAGGCTGTCATCCGCGAACAATTTAGTCTCTGATGTAGATGCTGTTTCTGGCATGTCGTTAATGTAGGCCAGGAACAGTAATGGACCAAGGACTGTGCCTTGGGGTACACCAGAGAGTACTGGTACTTGTGAGGAGACGGCACCCTCTAATATCACGCTCTGCTTTCTGTTATGTAGGAAGGAGCCAATCCATTTATTGGTTTTGGGGGTGACGCCATAGTATTCCAGCTTGTGTAGGAGGCGGTGATGTGGTACCTTGTCAAATGCATTTGCAAAGTCTAGCAGGATGATGTCTACTTGGCCGCTGCTTTTTAATTTTGATGCGTTGATGGTTACGATTAGTTGGGATTCGCATGATCGTCTTTTGCGGAATCCGTGTTGTGCATCAGTTAGTATTTTATTTTTGTCAAAGTGGTCCATGATGTTACTATGTACAATATGTTCTTAGACCTTACATGTGATGGAAGTTAGAGATACTGGTCTGTAGTTAGATGCTAGGTGCCTTTCGTCTTTTTTAAAAAGTGGAACTACATTGGCATCTCTCCAATCTTGCGGGACTTCACCAGTGTTCAATGATGTTTGATATAGGTCTGTGAGTATAGGAGCAAGTTGTTCTGCTGCTGCTTTCAGTATAAAGGCTAGTATTGAGTTGGGACCAGTAGCTTTATGCGGTTTCAGTTTTTTTTTAACAATTTTTGGACTCCGTTGGTACTAATTTTTATGTTCTTCATGGTGGAGTATGGACTTTCCCTTTATCTGGAAAGTTATTTAAGTTTTCTCTGGTAAATACTGACTGGAATTGGTCGTTAAAAATGTCAGCTTTGCTCTTGTTTTCACTTTGCAGAAATCCCATTTAGTTTTTTAACGGTGCCACTCCTGTCCATTCTTGACCTTTGCTTTTGATATAAGACCAGAATTTCTTTGCATTATCTCTAATAGTCTGAACTGACCTCTTCCATATATTTCTTGTTGGCTTGCCGGACCTCCCACTGTACTTCTTGTTGTAGTCTTTTATATCTGTCCTTGTCTCTTTTCTTTTTAGTTTTTCTAGCCTTCTTGTGTGCTTTCTGCTTTTGGTTTATTTTGCGTCTAATGGTTGTATTGATCCATGGATGAGTGTTTCTTCCAAGGGTCGTTTTTGTTGGTACTCTTTTCTCTATGGTGGTTTGTACAGCTGTTTTACTTCAAAAGCTTCTTTAACAAGAGGGTTTATTTCATGGCAGTTAATTCTACAAAAATACAATAAAACTTGAGTTTTTATAAAGTAGTCAAGTGGAAACCGTCCTAATAGATAAGGTAAGTAAGGAAGACAAAGAAATGTTAGACAGAGATATAGATATCTGTGAAGTAGAAAAGGTACTTAAATTACTTAAACAGAACAAATTACCTGGCGAAGAAGGTATAATATCAGAAATTTATATTTTATACTGGGACATAATAAAAGACGTTTTCTTTAATTTACTACAAGAAATTTTTAATGACACTAAATTGAGTAACTCTCAAGGAGGTCTTCTTAACCTTACTACATAAAGGAGGAGAAAGGGAAAAGATAAAAGTTGGAGACCACTAACTCTACTAAATTGTGATCACAAAATTATTGCAAAGATTTTATCTGAAAGACTTAAGATAGTATTATCTAAAATTACTCATACAGATGAGAAAGGGTTTGTTAAAGGTAGAAATATAAGCGAGTCTAACCGAATGATTCAGGACATTATAGAATATATTGACAACGAAGATGAATAAGGATTATGTTATTTTTGGATCAACGAAAAGCGTTTGATAGGGTTGAATGGGAATGGATAGATTTTGTACTGGAAAAATTTGAATTTGGGGGGAAATATAGAGCGTGGATAAATTTTCTATTGTACAATGCAACTTCGTGTATTAAAACAAATGGATTTGTATCAAGATACTTTTCGATTACTCGCTAGGCAAGGGTGTCCAATAGCGCCTCTTTTATATATCATACAACCTGAACCCATTGCATGTGCCATTAGGGGGAGCATTGCAATAGAAGGTTTAAAATTACCAGGAGAGGGAGGGAACTTTATAAAAACTAAAGTATGTATGTTTGCAAATGACAACCATGCAGGTATTTATTAAAAATGAAAAATCTATAGAAAAAGCTTCGGGTTCTAGATTAAACTATGTAAAAACAAAAGGCTTACGTTTAGGGGCTTCTAAAAGAAAACGATTTAAATTTGATAAAATCATGAATCACAAGTAATGTTAAAACATTACTAGGGGTGTGCCATGGTTATGATTACAGAAATAGATGACGATGATATTTAAAGAAAATAATAGATAACGTTAAAAATTGTATACACGTATGGAGAAGTAGGAAACTTACATTTACAGGTAAAACACTTATAGTTAAAAATACGATACTTTCTCTCTGTTCTTACGAGATTGTTATACGAGAAATTCCGGATAAATATACTTAAGCTTGGGTCCCACATTCACGATTTTTACTGCCGTGCGTGACAGGACAATTCCCGACTAAAATTTGTCAAAAGTCTGATTAAGATCCTTTGAATCGTGACTGGAAATTCAAACTTTCATTTAAATTTGAAAAATAAATTATTTAGTCGCGATGACTATCAGATATAATTGTTCAGGAAGCGTCCAGATTCAGCCGTTTTCAGCCGAATTTGTCCCGATTATCCCGTTCTCAATCCGATTCTAATCCAATTGATATCTTTCGCCCGGTAAAAACCGCCCGATTCTGTCCAGACAGCACCCCGATGTTGCCGAATGCGATCCGACAGAGACCCGACAGTTACCAGACAGTGAACCGACTCCAACGAAAACTATCCGTTAGAAACCGTTCCACGTGACAATCCCGTCCTATAGAAAAATCGTGCGATGGCAGATAATCACTTTAGCCTCAGCACTTCTACAAACAGCTATAAACAGATTGTTTCCATTTAAAATATATAATTTCGTTTTAATAAGGATCAAGTAAATTTACTATGCGTGCTAAGAAGAAGCCTGAGCCTGCTATAAAGAAAACCACAAGACAACCAAGGAAATCCAGCAAGTCCACAGAAGTTAGACATTCGTTGCCATTCCTGCAGTGGTCATCACAGGTGGGACTACTGGTCCTACTTCTACAGCAACTACTACACCTACTGCTTCTATCTCAACAGCTACTTCTGCCTCTGCTTCTCTGCCAAAGAAACCTCGGTCCAGTGGCTTCCATTCTGAAGAGGATGAGGACAAGATGATCGAATGGCTCCAGGAGAACAGATTTATCTACGACATAAAGTCAAAGATTTACAAAGATAAATAATTTCTTTTTTTTTTTTTTTACACTTGAATATAAATTTATTGTACTAAAGCTGTTAACAATAACCTTACCGCTACAGCTTTAACTGTAAGGTACCCTGAAATGGTTAGTAACAAAGATAAATCATCAAAAACCACAGCTTGGTAGGCACAGGCCGAACATTTAGGATTTGAAGGTAAGCTGAACTTCATTTTAAGCTGCTTGCTTTTAATGTTTATTCCATTACCAGAGATGGGATTTAGTTATGATAATGTGTTTCATGTTAATTGTTTAGACTTATGTAAAATGTAGCACGTGAAGATAGTTATGAGATTATTTGAGGTGTAAATGTGTAGATGGGTATGAGATTTAGTTATGAGATTTAGTTACTAGATTTTGTGATGAGATTTAATTATGAGATTTATGAGCATTTATGTGTTTCTTTTAATTGCATTGCTTTTCTTTTCTGTATTTTCAGTTAGATGTTTGTTTACCTGGTACGACAGTGTTCGTACCGTGACAACTTGTGTGGGTATAATATTTCCGGAGACAAGGGAGGATACCTTAAAACGGTAGTATTAAATTTTCCCAGCATTAGGTTGGCCTTTTGTGTACCCAAGGCAGGTGAAGGAAGTCAAATTAGAAGCGCCGTGATTGGATGTAAGGGTACAATATATTTTTTTTATTTATCTATGAATAACTGCAGTGTGTATATTTACAATATAAATTTTGAAACCTATTGAAATATTTTCTAGAAAAAAGACTTCCAAAACTTTATAAATTTGGTGCAAAATGACGGTGGGCATGGATAACATAAACAAGCTCCGTTGGAAGTTGGTCATCATACTATTTGGCTTTATTTTTTAAAACAGAATAATAAAGTACTAACACAACATATAACTGTTTTATCCAGATTGTTATCTTAAAAAGTGGTAAATTTAGAAAATGTTAATATTGTCGCCTATGGCAGAATAAATAGTACCTTTTTCCCTAGTCCGAAATCCGAATGCAATTCACCAGTAAATAGCTCTAGTAAATAGTTGGTTCAATACTAGTATATGAAAAGGAAATGATGATAAAAATGGATTTCAATTTTCATGTTTGATATAATTTTACACTTTATTTTTGTCGTTTAAATCATTTCTTTGGATCCGACTTATTTGATAATAATTAACTGAAATATCAGGAATAAATCTTTATCTTTTGTGATGTGTAGCATTACGTTTAAGCATCCAAGAATGTCATAAATACAACTTTTCAGCGTGGAATGCCAAATCGAAGTCAAATAATAGCTGCCATTACGTGTTGACAACCTCGACTAGTGAACCGTATCACTGAGGGGAGGGTCTAAAACGCGGAAGTGGAAACCGCGGAAGTAAAAACTGGGTGTATTATAACTAAGGTAGCAATACACAGTTAGAAGTTTAGTTTCGCATTATGGCCACTGTGAATTTTTTAGATATGAAAGTTTTTGTACAATAAAATTGATTTTTAGATAATTGAAGAATTATATAGCCTTCTTAGTGGGTTTATATGAACAATTAGGTCCGTATTTTCCTATCCGTACCGTCCATAGGTCCATAAATTATTGTAGTGTTTATCAACAAAGATTTTGCGCTCGATCTTTTCAATTCAATTTTGTGGAAAAACGAGCAGAAATGCATATGAATTTTTTTTTGAACCACTTGATAGATATAAACCTATGGATTCAGGAAAGGTATCACTGTAATTGATTGAAATTTTCCTTTAGACCAAATTTTGGAGACTTTTGTGACATATTCACCCCCCTTTTTTGCTATATTTTGTATCTAAGAAATGCAGATTGTTGCCATGGTTACACCGAAAAAGGAATTTATTTCACCCTTATGACCATTAGAAATCAAATCGATGGAAGCTTATCTTTCTATAAGTATATACATGCATAACACACATATAAAGCCTTCTTTGTTAGACAGGAGGGGAAAGAGGGTGTTTAAAAATTATGAGTGTTAATTTTTAAGTTTTTTTTCCTAACTGTGTATTGCTACCTAATATCTCTGGAACCTCTAAAGCTAGATTGATAAATAAAACTGATTTTGAAAGCTAATATAATAGACTATAAGATGAAATTTTAAAAATATATATTTGAATATGCTTTTTTACCGATAAGTTGACCGGAAGTCTTTCTTAGCGTGACACTGGCAACACATTTTTGAACATTAAAACTTAAATTCACGAAAAAGCATATTACCCGGTCAAAATCTGTAAATTGATTATTAACGACAATTTAAGGAAAAATAATATGATATAAAGAAAAATATAAATACATTACGTAAAAAGGATAAAAAAAAAATGACCGGAAGTCACCCTTGTATAGAAATGATGAAGTCAAATTTTCAACTTTGAACTTTAATTCACAAACAAATAAAGAGCCCGGTCAAAATCAAGTTCATGATTCTGAAAGACAATTTAATGGCAAATAATATGATATAAAGAAAAATATGAATACATTACGTAAAAAGGGTAAAAAGTTGACCGGAAGTCACCCTAGTATATAAATGATGAAGTCAAATTTTCAACTTTGAACTAAAATTCACAAAAAAATAAAAAGCCCGGTCAAAATCAAGAACATGATTCTGAAAGACAATTTAATGACAAATAATATGGTATAAAGAAAAATATAAATACATTACGTAAAAAGGGTAAAAAGTTAACCGGAGTCACCCTTGTATATAAATGATATCGTAAAATTTTCCACTGTGAACTAAAATTCATAAAAAACACATAAATAGCACGGTCAAAATCAAGAATATGATTCTGAAAGTCAATTAAATGGCAAATAATATGATAAAATATATATATATATATATATATATATATATATATATATAATATAATATGATAAAATATATATATATATATATATATATATATATATATATATATATATATATATATATATATATATATATATATATATATATAAAAGTCTATAAAAACGACCAACCAGCAAATTTACTATGTACCGGATCGTCTAGAATAGGCGATACTATGCAGATAAGGAAAAAATTATATCAGTCTAAAGATTTGCACAACGGTACTGATATAAGATGTTATAATACGAAAATGTTGTTATTAAATCGTGCTGACAAATATTTCGGCTCAACAAATGGCCTTCTTCAAGTGTCACAAGTTTTAACAATACTGATACATAATGTATAAGGTGTAAAAATAGATCAGTAATAATACAGGTAAGTTTTGGTCGATTGATTTTTAATCCAAAAGCCTGAATATCATAATATAAACAAAACACTATAAATCAATATACGTGACTGTGTATATTAACAATAAAAATGAGTGAAAAAACAAAAACGCTAGTATTTCTTATTGATGCCGTTTGGATGATGTACATTAAGTTCCTTTATCCAAAAGCTTTCCCGAACCTGTCGCTGGGCATCACTCCAGTGAATATTCTGTTCAATCACTAGAATTTTCATGCGGTTAAAGTCATCAGGTTTGTGACCCGACTGTCTGAAGTGCTGAGAAACTGGGAGAAGTGGCTTCTTAGAGATATCACTCCTATGGCCATTGAGGCGTTTGTGGAAAGGCTGCTTTGACTCACCAACATATTGGAGGAATCCCAAACTTCTTTACATGCATCGATGCCATCTGCATGTGGAATATTAGTGTAGAGGGAGGTGACATCCATGGAAACAAGAGTCGTGTCGGAGGGGAGTGGATTTAAGGCCTGCATTTTTCTTAGATAATCGGTTGTATCTTTGATGTGAGATGGTAAGTCTTCAACATGTTGACGAAAATGGAAGTCAACAAATTCCGATATTTTTTCCGTTGGATGACCGTTCGCTGAAACTATAGGTCTTCCTGGGTTATTGGCCTTATGAATTTTAGGTAAAAGATAAAATCTGCCCGGTTTTGGATTTTCTGGTTTCAAATATTCAAGAGTTTTGTCATCGATGAAACCATCGTCATGCATTTCTACCAAACTATCAGTAATTTCTCTGCTAAAATCAAACGAAAATTGCAAAAAACTTGACCTGTAGCCTATCTTGTGTATAAATGATAAAAAGTCAAAATTTCAACGAAATTTTGAATATAGCCCAGTCAAAATCCTAACATAGAAAAATAATTGACATAGTATGGATAAATAAACAAATATATTAGTCTTGTTAAAATGAATTGAATAGAATAGAAAATATCAAAGTCTTAACCCTCTTTTATCATGAGAAACCGAATTCGAACTAGACTGTGAGCAGAAAAAAAAACGTTTTCTTTTTTTATGCGTCACATAAATGGTTATTTTAGATTCTGAACTGCATTTATCGGACATTTATGGTTTTCAGAAAGTCAAGATGGCGGCGTACTTCTTAGTTACGACATGCCATATTGTCACGTTTTGATGGTAAATATAGAAGCCATCAAACAAATAATGTAAATTAATAATTGCATATGTTTGGCTAAAGAATTATAAGGATTAAACACATTTTTTTCTAGAGGTTATTGATGTGTAAACCGGGTCTCTTAAGTTTGTGAGTAAGAGACCCGGTTTACACATCAATAACCTCTAGAAAAAATGTGTTTAATCCTATAGCGTAAGTGTCCGAAATGCCTTTCCACTGTTAGTTCGGAATAATAAAACAATTGTGGCCCGTTGAAAAGGTGAATATCCAAAATTGTCAACCCTCAAAAGTTATTTCACTTCGGGCTGAGCCCTCAATGAAATAACCTTCTCGTGTTGACAATTTTGGATATTCACCTTTTCAGTGGGCCATAATTGTATATTATTGTATGTCTCTGTTTGAACTTAAATCATTATACCTGTTTACAGGACTTTACATATGGACGTCAAGTTGGTTACTTATTCCTTATTCCTTATTCGTTACTTATTCCCTATTCCCTATTCGTTAACTATTCGTTACTTATTCCCTATTCCCTATTCGTTACCTATTCGTTACCTATTCCCTATTCGTTACCTATTCGTTACTTATTCCCTATTCCCTATTTGTTACCTATTCGTTACTTATTCCTTATTTCCTATTCGTTACCTATTCGTTACTTATTACTTATTCCTTATTCGTTACTTATTCGATTTTTGATATCCTTCCCCTTTTTTAATTGTTTATATTTTTATCTCTGGTTATAGTTCTAAATTTATTGAGGTAAAATGACCTTTTTATGACCTATTTATATGTGTTTGTGCTCAACCGATCCTGTTGCTTTATGTTCGATACTTATTTGTTTCTTATATGATTTTTATACGTTCTACCTTTTAAATGTTTAATATTCGTATGTTTGAAGATCTGGTTCTTGGTTCGAAGAGGTGAAATCACCTTTTAGCGCTTGTATAAAAATGAAGATGTGGTATGATCGCCAATGACACAACTCCCCACAATAGACCAAAATGACACAGAAATTAACAACTATAGGTCACGATGCGGCCTTCAACAATAAGCAAAGCCCATACCACATAGTCAGCTATAAAACATGTTAGCGGGGTGTACATCGTTTCGGAGCTTCACTAATACCTTGTTTATAACACACGTATTATACGTTGCACCTTTTAGAAAATGATTTTCAATTGTGTTCTCGTCTCTGGCGGTAACTATGTGTTCTTAGAGATGAAATAACCCTATTAGCGCGTATGTACCTGTTCCAGCGCTCGGTTTATACCCTGTTACTTATTCGTTCCTTAATCGCTATTAATACGCGTGGTATACGTTGCACCTTTTTAAAAAAGGATTTAAATTGTTTTCTTGTTTCTAGTGGTAGATTTCGTTTCTAAGAGGTGATATAACCCTATCAGCGCGTATGTAGCAGTTTCAGCGCTCGACTGATACCCTGTTACTTGTTTGTTCCTTATTCGCGTATAATACGTGTGTTATACGTTCCACATTTAAAAAAAATGATTTTCAATTGTTTTCTTGTCACTGGTAGTAAATTTTGGTTCTAAGGGGTGATTTAACCCTATAAGCGCGTATGTACCCGTTTCAGTGCTCGATTGTTACCCTGTTACTTATTCATTTCTTATTCGCGTCTCATACGTTTGTTATACGTTGCACCGTTTAGAAAATGATTTTTAATTGTTTTCTTGTCTCTGGTGGTACCTATGTGTTCTAAGAGGGGAAAAAACCTATTAGCGCCTATGTACCCGTTTCAGCTCAACACTGTTATCCTGTTACTTATTCGTTCCTTATTCGCTTATAAAACGTGTGTTATACGTTCCAATTTTAAAAAGAAATATTTTCGTGTCTCTGGTGGTTACTGCCGGTTTTTCAAGGTGAAATAACCCTAATAGAACATATGTACCCGTTTCAGCGCTCGACTGATACCCTGTTACTTATTCGTTCCTTATTCGCGTCTCATACGTTTGTTATACGTTGCACCGTTTAGAAAATCATTTTCAATTGTTTTCTTGTCTCTGGTGGTACTATGTGTTCTAAGAGGGGGAAAAAACCTATAAGCGCCTATGTACCCGTTTCAGCTCAACACTGTTATCCTGTTACTTATTCGTTCCTTATTCGCTTATAAAACGTGTGTTATGCGTTCCACTTTAAAAAAAGAAATATTTTTGTGTCTCTGGTGGGAATTGTCGGTTCTTCGAGGTAAAATAACCCTTATAGAACATATGTACCCGTTTCAGCGCTCGACTGATACCCTGTTACTTATTCGTTCCTTATTCGCTTTTAATACGCGTGGTATACGTTGCACCTTAAAATACATCGATTATCGATTGCTTTCATGTCTCTGGCGGTAATTATGTGTTCTCTGAGGCGAAAAAAACCTATTAGCGCATATGCACCCGTTTCAACGCTACACTGATACCCTGTTACTTATTCATTTCTTGTTCGCGTCTCATACGTTTGTTATACGTTGCACCTTTTAGAAAATGATTTTCAATTGTTTTCTTGTCTCTTTTGGTACCTATGTGTTCTAAGAGGGGGAAAAAATCTATTAGCGCCTATGTACCCGTTTCAGCTCAACACCGTTATCCTGTTACTTATTCGTTCTTTATTCGCTTATAAAACATGTGTTATACGTTCCATTTTTAAAAAGAAATATTTTCGTGTCTCTCGTGGTTACTGCCTGTTCTTAAAGGTGAAGTAACCCTAATAGAACATATGTTCCCGTTTCAGCGTTCGACTACCCTGTTACTTATTCGTTCCTTATTCGCTTCTAATACGTGTGGAATACGTTGCACCTTGAAATAAATCGATTATCGATTGCTTTCATGTCTCTGGCGGTAATTATGTGTTCTCTGAGTTGAAAAAACCCTATTAGCGCATATGCACCCGTTTCACCGCTAACTGAAACCCTGTTACTTATTCGTTCCTTATTCGCTTATAAAACGTGTGTTATACGTTGCACTTTAAAAAAGAAATATTTTTGTGTCTCTGATGGTAACTGTCGATTCTTAGAGATGAAATAACCCTTATAAAACATATGTACCCGTTTCAGCGCTCGACTGATATGTTGTTACTTATTCGTTCCTTATTCGCTTTTAATACCCGTGGTATACCTTGCACCTTGAAATACATCGATTATCGATTTCTTTCATGTCTTTGGCGGTAATTATGTGTTCTCTGAGGTGAAAAAACCCTATTAGCGCATATGTACCCGTTTCAACGCTACACTGATACCCTGTTACTTATTCATTTCTTGTTCGCGTCTCATACGTTTGTTATACGTTGCACCTTTTAGAAAATGATTTTCAATTGTTTTCTTGTCTCTTCTGGTACCTACGTGTTCTAAGAGGGGAAAAAAACTATTAGCGCCTATGTACCCGTTTCATCTCAACACTGTTATCCTGTTACTTATTCGTTCCTTATTCGCTTATAAAACGTGTGTTATACGTTCCAAATTTAAAAAGAAATATGTTCGTGTCTCTCGTGGTTACTGCCGGTTCTTAAAGGTGAAATAACCCTAATACAATATATGTACCCGTTTCAGCGCTCGACTGATACCCTGTTACTTATTCGTTCCTTATTCGCTTCTAATACGCGTGGTATACCTTGCACCTTGAAATAAATCGATTATCGATTGCTTTCATGTCTCTGGCGGTAATTATGTGTTCTCTGAGGTGACAAAAACTTATAAGCGCATATGTACCCGTTTTAGCGCTGTACTGATACTCTGTTACTTATTCGTTCCTTATTTGCTTATAAAACGTGTGTTATGCGTTGCACTTTAAAAAAGAAATATTTTTGTGTCTCTGATGGTAACTGTTTGTTCTTAGAGGTGAAATAACCCTAATAGAACATATGTACCCGTTTCAGCGCTCGACTGATACCCTGTTACTTATTCGTTCCTTATTCGCTTTTAATACGCGTGGTATACGTTGCAATTTTAAAAAGAAATATGTTCGTGTCTCTCGTGGTTACTGCCGTTTCAACGCTACACTGATACCCTGTTACTTATTCGTTCCTTATTCGCTTATAAAACGTGTGTTATGCGTTGCACTTTAAAAAAGAAATATTTTTGTGTCTATGGTGGTAACTGTCGATTCTTAGAGGTGAAATAACCCTTATAGAACATATGTACCCGTTTCAGCGCTCGACTGATACCCTGTTACTTATTCGTTCCTTATTCGCTTTTAATACGCGTGGTATACATTGCACCTTGAAATTAATCGATTATCGATAGCTTTCATGTCTCTGGTGGTAATTATGTGTTCTCAGAGTTGAAAAAAAACTATAAGCGCATATGTACCCGTTTCACCGCTAAACTGATACTCTATTACTTATTCGTTCCTTATTCGCTTATAAAACGTGTGTTATGCGTTGCACTTTAAAAAAGAAATATTTTTGTGTCTCTGGTGATAACTCTCGGTTCTCAGAGGTGAAATAACCCTAATCGAACATATGTACCCGTTTCAGCGCTCGACTGATACCCTGTTACTTATTCGTTCCTTATTCGCTTTTAATACGCGTGGTATACGTTGCAATTTTAAAAAGAAATATGTTCGTGTCTCTCGTGGTTACTGCCGTTTCAACGCTACACTGATACCCTGTTACTTATTCGTTCCTTATTCGCGTATAAAACGTGTGTTATGCGTTGCACTTTAAAAAAGAAATATTTTTGTGTCTATGGTGGTAACTGTCGATTCTTAGAGGTGAAATAACCCTTATAGAACATATGTACCCGTTTCAGCGCTCGACTGATACCCTGTTACTTATTCGTTCCTTATTCGCTTTTAATACGCGTGGTATACATTGCACCTTGAAATTAATCGATTATCGATAGCTTTCATGTCTCTGGTGGTAATTATGTGTTCTCAGAGTTGAAAAAAAACTATAAGCGCATATGTACCCCTTTCACCGCTACACTGATACCCTGTTACTTATTCGTTCCTTATTCGCTTATAAAACGTGTGTTATGCGTTGCACTTTAAAAAAGAAATATTTTTGTGTCTCTGGTGGGAACTTTCGGTTCTTAGAGGTGAAATAACCCTAATCGAACATATGTACCCGTTTCAGCGCTAGACTGATACCCTGCTACTTATTCGTTCCTTATTCGCTTTTAATACGCGTGGTATACGTTGCACCTTGAAATAAATCGATTATCGATTGCTTTCATGTCTCTGGTGGTAATTATCGGCCTAGCCGCAATCAGATGTGCATTTTGTGTTTCACATGAAGTCAAAAATGAGTATCACCTCAGGGAAAAACTCTCTTGATATTTTGAGAAATTGAGAACACTTAAATTACCATTTATTTATTAAAAATAAGATATTTCTAACTTTAAACAACACCTAGGCCTAATTTAGACCCATAAAGCCAAGTAATATTGATAAAAGGACATGTCTACGGACAAGACATGTGTCTACGGACAAGACATTCTGACATATTTTTGAAATTTTTCCTCTATTAATAGATGGTAGAAAAAAATGTTAGTAGTGTTTTCATATCTACAACAGAACAGGAACTTAGCAATGCAACATTAATGTAATTATGCTTCCAGTTTACTAGGGAATACATGTCTACGGACATGACATTTTTTCACTTTATTTGTATATCCAACTTTGATGGCATATATCTCCAGCTAGGGTACTGCAATTTTGATAAATGAGGTAGTTTTTGATAATGTATATACTAGAAGGGAAAACAAAACACATAATAGCATAAATTTGATTCATTTTTCTGTTTTATCACTACACTGAGCAAGCTAAAAACAAAAGTACAAAATTTCATAACGAACGCATAGTATTCAACTTTTTATCATAACTTTGTAACCACTGAAGATTTTTTGTTGTAACAACCAGTAAAAGAAAGATGAATAAATTGTCTATAACAGTGAACCAATATTAAATGTAGTTCAAATTAAGTTCACTTATTAACTATCAATTGATAAAAAACAGCGAAATTTTAAATGAAACAACATAACGTGAAATTTTGCCCATTTTCAGCGTGTATTTTAGTGTTTTTTTTTCAAAACGGTAACACCTTTCATGATATTTGATATTCATTGTGAAACCCTACATTCTGTTCTTCAGTTCAAAGATGTATTACTTATGTAAAGTTTATCTTCTTGTCTTTAGAAGCCTATAACATAGACCCAATATGAAATGCACATCTGATCTTGGCTAGGCCGTCTGTGTTCTCTAAGTTGAAAAAACCCTATTGGCGCATATGTACCCGTTTCACCGCTACACTGATACTCTATTACTTATTCGTTCCTTATTCGCTTATAAAACGTGTGTTATGCGTTGCACTTTAAAAAAGAAATATTTTTGTGTCTCTGGTGGGAACTGTCGGTTCTCAGAGGTGAAATAACCCTAATCGAACATATGTACCCGTTTCAGCGCTCGACTGATACCCTGTTACTTATTCGTTCCTTATTCGCTTTTAATACGCGTGGTATACGTTGCACCTTGAAATAAATCGATTTTCAATTGTGTTCATGTCTCTGGTGGTAACAATGTGTTCTTAGATATAACATAACCCTATAAGCGCGTATGTACCCGTTCCAGCGCTCGGTTAATAACCTGTTACTTATTCGTTCCTTATTCATTTTTAATACGCGGGGTATATGTTACACCTTGAAATAAATCGATTTCAAATTGTGTGCATGTCTCTGGTGGTAACTATGTGTTCTTAGAGATGAAATAACCCTATTAGCGCGTATGTACCCATTCCAGCGCTCGGTTAATTCCCTGTTACTTATTCGTTACTTATTCAATTATAATACGTTTGTTATACATTGCACCTTTCAGAAAAGGATTTTCAATTGCGTTCATGTTTTTTGTGGTAATAATGTGTTCTTAGAGATGAAATAACCCTATTAGCGCGTATGTACCCGTTCCAGCGCTCGGTTAATACTCTGTTACATATTCGTTCCTTATTTGCATTTAATACGCGTGGTATACGTTGTACCTTGAAATAAATCGTTTTTCAATTTTGTTCATGTCTCTGGTAGTAATAATGTGTTCTTAGAGATGAAATAACCCTATTAGCGCGTATATACTCGTTCCAGCGCTCGGTTAATTCCCTGTTACTTATTCGTCCCTTATTCGATTTTAATACGCGGGGTATACGTTGAACCTTGAAATATATCGTTTTTCAATTGTGTTCATGTCTCTGGTGGTAACAATGCGTTCTTTGAAATGAAAAAAGCCCTATTAGTGCGCAAATACCCGTTCGAGCGCTCGGATAATACCCTGTAACTTATTCGTTCCTTTTTTGCTTTTAACACGCGGGGTTTACGTTGCACCTTGAAATAAATCGTTTTTCAATTGTGTTTATGTCTGTAGTGGTAATAATGTGTTCTTAGAGATGAAATAACCCTATTAGCGCGTATGTACCCGTTCCAGCGCTCGGTTAATTCCCTGTTACTTATTCGTTACTTATTCAATTATAATACGTTTATTATACATTGCACCTTTCAGAAAAATTGCGTTCATGTTTTTGTGGTAATAATGTATTTTTAGAGATTAAATAACCCTAATAGCGCGTATGTACCCGTTCCAGCGCTCGGTTAATTCCTGTGTTACATATTCGTTCCTTATTCGCTTTTAATACGCGTGGTATACGTTGTACCTTGAAATAAATCGATTTTCAATTGTGTTCATGTCTCTGGTGGTAACAATGTGTTCTTAGAGATAACATAACCCTATTAGCGCGTATGTACCCGTTCCAGCGCTCGGTTAATAACCTGTTACTTATTCGTCCCTTATTCGATTTTAATACGCGGGGTTTACGTTACACCTTGAAATATATCGTTTTTCAATTGTGTTCATGTCTCTGGTGGTAACAATGTGTTCTTTGAAATGAAAAAGCCCTATTAGTGCGCAAATACCCGTTCGAGCGCTCGGATAATACCCTGTAACTTATTCGTTCCTTTTTCGCTTTTAACACGGGGGTTTAGTTTGCACCTTGAAATAAATCGTTTTTCAATTGTGTTCATGTCTGTGGTGGTAATAATGTGTTCTTAGAGATGAAATAACCCTATAAGCGCGTATGTACCCGTTCCAGCGCTCGGATAATACCTTGTTACTTATTCGTTACTCTTTCGCTTATAATACGTTTGTTATACGTTGTACCTTTTAGAAAAGGATTTTCAATTGTGTTCATGTCTCTGGTGGTTATTATGTGTTTTTAGAGATGAAATAACCCTATTACCGCGTATGTACCCGTTCCAGCGCTCGGTTAATTCCCTGTTACTTATTCGTTACTTATTCAATTATAATACGTTTGTTATACATTGCACCTTTCAGAAAAGGATTTTCAATTGCGTTCATGCTTTTTGTGGTAATAATGTGTTCTTAGAGATGAAATAACCCTATTAGCGCGTATGTACCCGTTCCAGCGCTCGGTTAATACTCTGTTACATATTCGTTCCTTATTCGCTTTTAATACGCTTGGTATACGTTGTACCTTGAAATAAATCGTTTTTCAATTTTGTTGATGTTTCTGGAAGTAATAATGTGTTCTTAGAGATGAAATAACCCTATTAGCGCGTATATACCCGTTCCTGCGCTCGGTAAATACCCTGTTACTTATTCGTCCCTTCTTCGATTTTAATACGCGGGGTATATGTTACACTTTGAAATACATAGTTTTTGAATTGTGTTCATGTCTCTGGTGGTATCAATGTGTTCTTATATGTGTAATAACCCTATAAGCGCGTATGTACCCGTTCCAGCGCTCGAATAATACCCTGTTACTTATTCGTTACTTATTCCCTTATACTACGTTTGTTATACGTTGCACCTTGAAATAAATAAATCGTTTTTCACTTTTGTTGATGTCTCTGGTGGTAATAATGTTTTCTTAGAGATGAAATAACCCTATTAGCGCGTGTGTACCCGTTCCTGCGCTCGGATAATACCCTGTTACTTATTCGTTACTTATTCTTATATAGTACGTTTGTTATACGTTGCACCTTGAAATAAATCGTTTTTCAATTGTGTTCATGTCTCTGGTTGTAAAAATATGTTCTAAGAATTGAAATAACCCTATTAGCGTGCATGCACCCGTTCGTGCGCTTAGATTATACCCTGTTACTTATTCGTTACGTATTCGCTTTTAATACGCGGGGTATACGTTGCACCTTGAAATAAATCGTTTTTCAATTGTGTTCATGTCTCTGGTGGTAACAATGTGTTCTTAGGGATGAAATTACCCTATTAGCGCGTATGTACCCGTTCCAGCGCTCGGATAATACCCTGTTATGTATTCGTTACTTATTCGCTTTTAATACGTTTGTTAAACGTTGAACCTGAACACATTATTACCACCAGAGACATGAACACAATTGAAAATCATTTTCTAAAAGGTGCAACGCATAACAAACGTATTATAAGCGAATAAGTAACGAATAAGTAACAGGGTATTAACCGAGCGCTGGAACGGGTACATACGCGCATAAAGGGTTATTTCATCTCTAAGAACACATAGTTACCACCAGAGACATGCACAGAATTCAAAATCGATTTATTTCCAGGTGCAACATATACCCCGTGTATTAAAAGCGAAGAAGGAACGAATAAGTAACAGGTTATTAACCGAGCGCTGGAACGGGTACATACGCGCTAATAGGGTTATGTTATCTCTAAGAACACATTGTTACCACCAGAGACATGTAAAAAGGTCATAAAAGGGTCATTTTACCTCAACAAACTACATCTACATCTACATCTACATCTACGACATAGCTCTTCGCTATGTCGTCACTCGAAAAGGGTACTTCGACCCATCACTCAAGTATAGTTTAACTTTTGACGTCTTCCAACATGACAATAAACTTTCTATATTTACAACCAATAGTTCCAAAATTGTGCTAATAATTTATATACAGGTGCAGGTTAAAAACATTCTCTTCTAGTATATATTGTTTGTGTTGCTAGCCACTACAGAGGAGCTTGGTGAGTTTGGTCTTGAATTCCTCACTGCTCTCAATCTCTAATAGTTCATCTGGTAGTTTATTCCAGTCTCTGATGGTCCTAGGAAAAAGCTGTATTTGTAGATATCTTTGTTTGGCCTGATTTGTACATCTTTTAGTATTCGGTTGATGGAGTCTCGAAGTTCTTCTTGGTTTTATAATGTGCGTTGGAATAGGTAAAGCAACTCTTTCATAGATGGCTTTATGAAAGAGCGTTATACGTGCTATTTTTCTTCTAGTTTCTAGTGGTGTTAGTTTTAATTCTTCTAGAAGGGTTGTTACTGTTCCAGGCTCTCTTGAGTAGTTGCTTTTGATAAAGCGTGCTGCACGGCGCTGGACCATCTCAATCTGGTATATATGTTTTTTGTAGGTGAGGGTCCCATGCTTCTAACCAGGCAAGTATGTTTCCATCAATACCATATGATGCAAGTTTCTTCAACAATCGCTGGTGTGGTACTGTGTCAAATGCTTTACTAAAGTCTAATATAAGTATGTCTACCTGTTGGTTATTGTCCAGATTTCTAGTTATGTCCTCTGCTGTTATGACTAGTTGTGACTCACAAGATCTTTTGCTTCTGAAGCCATGCTGGAAGTCCACAAGTATATTATACTTGTCAAGATGGTTCATTATGTGTTTGAATATAATATGTTCCATTATTTTACATGGAACTGATGTCAAGGATACTGGGCGATAGTTGACTGGTTGACTCTTATCCCCTTTCTTGAAAAGTGCGATGACATTTGCAATTAGCCAGTCTTGTGGTACACTTTGATCTTTTAGTGTTTTGGTGAAGATTAACTGTAAATATGGTGATATTGACTCTGCACACTCTTTCAATATTCTACATGATATATTGTCTGGACCATTTCCCTTGCTTGGGTTCACTCCCTTTAGTAGTTTGATTAACCCTTCTGTACTGATGTGTAGATTTGGTATTTTTGATGTTTCATTTTCAGTTATCTTAGGGAAGCTATCAAAGTCTTCAATCGTGAAAACTGATTGAAATTGTGCATTAAGTGCTTCTGCCTTTCCTTTGCTGTTGTCTATTGTTTCTCCATTGACTTTGAGTGTTGATACTCCCACTGTTTCTCTCTTTTTAGATTTGATATATTTCCAGTACTTTTTCCCTATTCTGTATTGGTCTTGTGTGTTTGCTGTAGCTTCTGATGTTGATGGGCTTACTTCTAACAACATATCAAATATATACTTCTTATGGGCTATATCAAGTACTGCTTTTCTATATTGCTTGAATTTATCCCAGTGCTCTTTAGTTTGGTATTTCTTTGCAACTTTATACAGTCGTTCTTTTTTACGTATCATCTTCTTGATGTGTTGATTCACCCAAGATAAGTTAAATCTCGATGTAAGATTTTTAGATGGTATATGTAGGTCCATTGCTTGAAAAAGGTGAGTTTTAAATAGAGTCCAGTATTCTTCGATGTTCATTTCAGTTATCTTCTCCTTGAAATTTTCAAATTTGCTGTTCAAATATTCGTTAACATTTTCCATATTTCCCTTCTTGTATTGGTAGATTTTTCTGGGCTTGTTCTTAATTACCTAAAGGTCTTGCATTGACTGTTGTTATTATCATTCATTTGATGGTCACTCATTCCATCAGTAATGCTCATTTTCTGCACTAGATTTTCATTAGTTGCGAGAACAAGATCTAGAATGTTCTTTTCCCTGGTTGGTTCTGTTACACATTGTTGCAAGCAGTGTTCCTCAACAATGTCTAATGCTAGTTTATTTATTTCCTTTGAATAGTTATGGCTTGGTTGGATGGTGTATCCGCCATTTGAGTCTTCTTCGTCCCAATCAATGTCCGGTAAATTGAAGTCTCCAGTAAGTATTATGTTAGGCAGAGTATTATTATGTGTCAATCTACTAATTGAAGTATTCAAGTTCTATAATGGTGTAGGGTCATTATCTGGTTTACGATAAAAACAGCCAGTGTAAAGGGCTTTACAGCCAATGAGCCTTTCAGTTGAATCTTTGTCCATCCTATTTCACAGTTAGTGTCTGTGTCTTCACCATTGCATACAATGTTTTTACGTACAGCATTAATTATTCCGCCGCCTTCATGACCTTTTTCAGTAATTCGGTCTTTACGTACTTTCTCATATTTTTCTGGGTCTAATATTTCTGCTATTGATATGGTTTTGTCAAAATGTGTTTCTTGCAGATGAACTATGTGAGGTTCATGTGTTTCAATTATTGTCTGGAGCACGTTTCGCTTCGATTCACTTCGCAAGCTGCGACAATTCATTGTAAGTATGGTAAGTAAACCTTTATCATTTTCATTAATCATCTCTGATTTATCACTTCCCGTTGATGTAATGGAGGTGTTTATGTTGTTGTTTTCGCTGTGTTTTACTGGTTCGATTGTTGTACCAGTTAAAATTATTTTACAATTTGGACATGACCATGTTATGTTCTCACATTTACTCATTTTGTTATAATCTTCTGGACTAATGTTACCACATTTGATGTGAACCCATAGTTGACAATTGTCACATGACACAGCTCTCTGGTTGCTATTGACTGATTTATCACAGATTGCGCATGGATATTTTATGGGTCCGGGATTTTGATGAATGTCATTTGATAATATAAGCGTAAGTAGCAAAAATGTTTTCAGGATTTTTGGCAGTTTGTTCTTATCAATTGGAATTTTTAGTCTTTGTGCTTGAAGGCAAAGGCTTGGAGTGATGTCTTTCCATGAAATAGCTTTAATATAGAAAGTAGTTTTGAACTCATCTGTTGACAGTTTTTCATGATGTTTTTGTCTTAGTATGCACAAGATGACAGATGCATATGTGACAAGAATAATAGCTGAAAGCGTCAAAAAGAGTTTTGCACATATGGATTTCATGTTTATTGACTCCATTGAAGTATTTTAAAATTATGTTGTACTCACGTTTGACCAGCGGGGCGTCCCCACTAGACAAGTTGGTTCTGATCCTGATTTGTTAGCTCACTGTTTGATGTTTACCTTTTGACAAACGGAAGTTTGTCTCCGAACTCTCGTTGAACTCACATTTATCAAAGTTCAGTGTTTATTTATTAGAATACATTCTGTTGGTCATTTAAATCTTGATCTTGACTCCCTATTTAATAGATAGTGTCATATTTATTTTGTTGGTTGAAATAAATAGTGAAGTTGTATCTAACGATGATCACGTGATGTAAACTATGATCTGTCAAATGTTTTCGATCGAAAAATTCCTGTCCAGGTGCGTTTTTATTGCATCAAGGTCTTCAATACTGGAAGCTTATGTACCAGTGATGATGTGTATCAAATTTTGGATGTATCAATTAAGGATTGCCAAAGAATCTGAAAAAATTTAACTCAAAATTTTGCAGCAAAACAAGAATGTTGACATGTTGGATGACGTCATTTACATATATCTATAATACGAAAATTACGAGGTCCAATTTGTCAGCCGTCATCACGTAAAAACGACGAATCAAAGAATTCAGCTTTATATATAACTAATATAGTACAAAGGTGTAGATTAAAAATTACACCACTCCAGGACCTTTTGTTTTCCACGTAATTAATATTGCCAATAATTAAGAAGTTCCGGGTCGAGTCCGATACCGATACCAATAGTATATTCACCTGTTACCTATTACCTTATCTGTACGTTCCGCATCTAACAGGTGCACCACAAAACGGTGTATTTATGATTATGCTATATACACGGATCATAATCACAGGGTTGACACTACTAAATGCAATCATTGTCAAATTGTTACCTATTGCAGTATTTTAATCAGTAAGACTTTCTAAGATAATAATACGAATACTAAAAATCTGAACCAAAAATAAGGTGTATATAGGAACCGTTTTCAATTTGTTAGCGGGCATGACATAAAACAGTGAATCAAAGAATTCAACTTTATTTATGACTAACATAGAACAATGCTGTTGATTAAAAAATACTCCATTCCAGATAATTAATATTACCAATAATTGATAAGTTCCAGTTCGACGGGTTCAAACAGAAAGATTTGAAAGCAGAGAAAACTGTGTATCTTATAATCGGCATGACTTTATCAGATAAAAAATAATACTAAAATAAGGCTTGCGCATAGTTATATACTTTAATTCAGTCACGGACCCGCGATATCACGGGTGTGTTCTAGTACATATTATAGCTTCGCACCAGTGTAGCGATAAGTGAACACAACAGGGGTCCAGTTTATAGCAACTATAACCAAAGATAAATAAAGGCAACAGTAGTATACCGCTGTTCAAAACTCATAAATTCATGGACAAAAAAACAAAATCGGGGTAACAAACTAAAACCGAGGGAAACGCATTAAATATCAGAGGAGAACAACGACATAACACTAAAATGTAACACACATAGACAAAATACCACGAGAATAACAAATATAACATATATATATAACATCAAAACCAAATACATGAATTAGGGATAGACAAGTACCGTGACACGTCTTATCGCAATGTGAATTTACACTCAAAAATAAGAGAAAACAAACGACACAACGTTATAATGTAATACACACAGAAACGAACTATAATATAACAATGGCCATATTCCTGACTTGGTACAGGGCATTTTAAAGGGAACAAATGGTGGGTTGAACCTGGTTTCGTGGCATGCCAAACCTCGCACTTTTATGGCCATGTGAAATATAACATCAAAATGACAACACAGGACTACAATATAAATAAATTGGAGAACACAATTGACAAAGAATCAATAAGAATATAAACAATTAAAAAGGGGGAAGGATATCAAAATTCGAATAAGTAACGAATAAGGAATAAGTAATAAGTAACGAATAGGAAACACATAGGTAATAAGGAATAAGTAACGAATAGGGAATAGGGAATAAGTAACGAATAGGGAATAGGGAATAAGTAACGAATGGGGAATAGGGAATAGGGAATAAGTAACGAATAGGTAACGAATAGGGAATAAGTAACGAATAGGTAACGAATAGGATCGAATAGGGAATAAGGAACGAATAGGTAACGAACAGGGAATAGGGAATTAGTAACGAATAAGGAATAAGGAATAAGTAACCAACTTGACGTCCATACTTTACATGTACATACAAATATAAATAAGAAGATAAGAATGGTATGAATACCAATGAAACAACTCTTTGTCAAAGTAACAATGTATTGAAAGTTTGCAGTTATACATGTAGGTTACAATACGTATAGTGTTCAAAGCAACGGATATCATTTAATACTTTAATCGATGATATCAAAAACTGTCCTGGTGGACACAATATTCTGAGATAAAATGTCCCTCTCGGGACAGAATTATAGTATTAAATAAGGTCGGCACTTAAAGTTTACCAACGAGAGACGTTAACTACCGAGAGTCGGTTTTTAGACACGCCCAGTGCAACTATGCACGCCCACTTTTGGAGCTCTTTAGTATGAAGATAAGAAAAGTATGCGAAATTACGGGTCTGTCGACCATGTTATAGCATTGTTGTTAGCATCCGTTGCCTTAATAGGGAAAACAGTACTATTTATTCTGCCATAGGCGACAATACTAACATTTTCTAAATTTACCAGGTTTTATAATAAAAACCTGGATAAAACAGTTATGTGTGGTGTTAGTACTTTATTACTGTATTATAAAAATTGAAGCCAAATAGTATCATGACCAATTTCCAACGGAGCTTGTTTATGTTATCCATGCCCACCGTCATTTTGCACCAAACTTATGAAATTTTGGAAGCCTTTTCGAATAATTCTCTAGAAAATATTTCAATAGGTTTTAAAATTTATATTGTAAATTTACACACTGCAGTTATTCATAGATAAATAAAAAAATATATTGTACCCTTACATCCAATCACAGCGCTCCTAAGTTGACTTCCTTCACCTGTCTTGGGTACACAAAAGGCCAACCTAATGCTGGGAAAATGTAATACTACCGTTTTCCCTATACTGTGACACAAATTCTTATGACACCATCAATGCAATACTGGATTATTGTGGAAACCTTGACTATAATTAATACTTGTATGTCCCCATTACTTAAAGACACATGGATAATTTTATGTCCCCACCCTACATGCTGATTTACCTCTTTCTCTACTTCTTTCAGATAAGGCTTAACAAACAACCTGTATCCAACTATATCTTATCTTATTTAAAAAGAATAATAAACATTTCCATTTAAACAGATAAAAATGACAGTTCCATTCAATTTGTATACATTTTATCCAAAATTTACAACATAAGCACAAACTCAAGATTTGTCATACTAATCTCCATTCCATGCTTTAGTATATGCCATATTGTGGTTCAAAATTTCAGAGCTGGTTCTAAAATCCATTATTCTGTATTGAGATGATAAAAACAAGGATATTAGACACTTAAAACATTAAATCTGCAAAATACTCAGCTGTAAAGTTGCCTTTGTTGCCTGTATTAATCTATGAAAAAGCTGAATTATGTCCCTTGGGAGTATTAAATTCCAACAAAAGTCCTTTTAAACAGTACAAAATGACAAATTATATATGCCTGATATAATAAAAGATAGAAACTACAAAATGAAGCACTATTGCAATATTTGCTGCATGAATGCCAACAATGTGAGCAATTCTTTACACAGGAGAGTATAAATTCTATCTAAATTTAGCCTCAAGTGGGCCTCTTCTTTCTTAGATGAACAATTCTAACAGTGAAAATGCTTCTAGTATGACCAAATACTGCCTTATTATATAAACAGTACAAACTTAACCAGACAATATCCAATTTTAATAGATTTTGTCAAGGGAAATACCCAATTGATACATTTAGGGAATTACACAGCAAAAAAGGCAAATATTTCAGTTAAACATATTTGTTGTGACTTGAATTCTGGGTTTTCCAATTGAATTAATCATTGTGAAAGGTGAAAACAAATACAAAAGAACAATAGTTTGGTGCAAATAGTATCATGACCAATTTCCAACGGAGCAGATTTATAGGCTGCTACGATGTCTAAATACCGTCCCTGAAGTTTTGTGCTCAAGCCTCTGGTGAACGCCATACAGTTTTTCAGTACGACTAGTGTAATCAAAAATTGAAAGTTAGTTATTGAGGCGTGTAATGTTGAGGACTCGGATGAGTCTCTCTGTTGAAATTTCGCGACGACATCATTTCGATTAAAGATGCTTCAATAGCGGAATATAAGACCAATTGAAACAAAAACTCAAACGCATTGTGTTTTGACATTTTAATTACATGTATACTGGTGAAACGCATTGATCCGTATTTTATCATTGTGACACCTCCAGGAATCCGGGTAATCCATAACCAATTAGTGCGATGAAAGGATTAATCTTAAGTGATAATTTGTTAATTAGCTAGTTATTGTAAAAATAGACACTTTAAAACAAATTTGAGGTTCGTCATGGGGGTGATCCGGTGCGCCGTGGGACCACCCCCTGGATCCGCCACTGGAGCTTGTTTATGTTATCCATGCCCACCGTCATTTTGCACCAAATTTATGAAATTTTGGAAGCCTTGTAGTAATTATAGTAATATTGACATTTTCGATGTATTAGAAAGAGACATAATTAAATACACAGCAGAGACGAGATGTAAAGTGTGCCTGCTTGGAGACTTTAATGCGCATACAGGAACTAAGACTGATTTTACTGAAATTAATGATTATGTTCTTAATTCTGTACAATTTATAGAGGATGTTATTAACTCTGTAAATTTAGAAACTTTAGGTATTGATGTATCACGTAACAGTTTAGATTTGTCAGTTAATAATTATGGAAACAGACTATTGCAATTGTGTCAAAATATTGAATTACTGATTGTTAATGGTAGACTAGGTAAAGACAAAGGTATAGGTGCTTTAACTTGTAAAAACACCACTATTGTTGATTACTGTATTTTATCACCTGAACTTTTTCATCATATTTTCATCATTCAAACAATCATTAAAAGACTGAAGATTTTTGCTATCCCAGACTGCTTATACAATAGTACTGGGTTCACCAGAGTTCATACATTTATTAACATCAATCAATTTACACAATATTTTAACATGAAAGGCATTGTGAACATCACTTATCATTGGGTCAAATGGTAATACTTCAAATTCTGATATATAAGGTTGAATTTGAAGTATTACCATTTGAAAATATTGTATGTTTGAATGATAAATTGGATGCCATTGATATTGCAAGTGTAAGTAAAGACTCAATTAACAGTTTAATTGAAGAATGTAATAATATTATTATACAAGCTGCTTCTGAATGTGGTATGTTAAAAGAAAAAAATATTGTAAACAATAATTGTAATAGGAATATTAAAAATTGTAAGGTTAAAAAACCATGGTTTAATCAAGAGTGTTATACTAAAAGGAAAGATCATCATAAAGCCAAAAGTTACAATTGGCGGGTAAAATTTGCAGAGAGCAGGAATAATTTGATTAGATGTAGTAAAGCGTATAAAAAAGTTTGTAATTCACAATGTAATGAATATAGAAAAAACTCATTAAGAAGTTAAGAAATCTTAGTCAAAGTGATCCTAAATCTTATTGGTCATTACTTAACAAATCAAGTAATACAAAGACAAATGTACTAGAGAAGATATCACTTGAATGTTTTCATGATCATTTTAAGAAAATGAGTAATGTACAACATGATCAGAATGGTGATTTTACAGATAATATTGATTGTAATGCTGTAACTAATTTGAATTTTGAACTGAATTCTGTCATTACTGTAGACGAGGTTGTCATTGAAAAATAATAAATCAAGTGATACAGATTTGATATTAAATGAATTTTTGAAAAATTCATGTCAGAAAATGATTGATATATATGTAAAAATGTTTAACATTGTTTTTAAATCTGGAAAAATTCCTGACCTATGGTCAGTTGGTATTATATGTCTAATTTATAAGGGTAAAGGTGACATGGCCGACCCTGATAATTATAGGGGTATAACTATTCTGAGCTGTTATGGTAAACTTTTTACAACTGTATTGAATAACAGATTAAATTGTTACTTAGAAAATATGAATGTTCTCTGCGAAGAACAGGCAGGTTTTAGGAAAAATTATGGTACTTATGATCACATTTTTAATCTTCAATGCTTAGTTGAGCTATATTTGTATCGTAAAAAACCATTGTATTGTGCATTTGTTGATTACCGTAAGGCATTTGACTCTGTAAAATAGAATAGCATTATGGCGTAAATTGTTACAAAACTGTGTTGATGGAAATATGTTTGTTATTATACATGCTATGTATGAAAATGCTAAATCCTGTGTTAGGCAAGGTTCAAAGTTATCTGAATATTTTCAAAGTAATATTGGTGTTCGTCAAGGTGAAAATCTGTCTCCTGTACTCTTTTCACTGTTTTTAAATGACCTGGTAGAGTTTATTTCCAAAGCTTATGATGGTCTATCTGATGTATGTGATGCAACTCACGTAGTACTTGATACTGATGAAATTTCTGTTTATCTAAGATTATACTTGTTGTTATATGCTGATGACACTGTTATTTTAGCTGAATCCAAGGTAGAATTACAAACTGCTCTTAACGCAATGTACTTGTATTGTAAGACATGGAATTTAGAAATTAATGCTTCAAAGACCAAAGTTGTTATATTTAATAAACGTAAAATTATTGACAAACCTGTATTTACTTTAAATGGTGAAATTTTAAATGTTGTAGATGACTTTGTGTATTTAGGTATAATTTTTATGTCAAATGGATCTTTTTCCAAAAACAGAATTAAATTGTTGGATCAGGGTAGAAAAGCAATGTATAGTATGTTGAGAAAATGTAGATCCTTAGGTTTACCTATTGATATCCAACCTAAAATGTTTGATACTATGGTTTCTCCAATTCTACTTTATGGTTGTGAAGTGTGGGGTTATGAGAATAATGCTGCTGTTGAATCTTTGTTTTTACAATTTTACAAAATTATACTTCAATGGTGTTAAAAATCTACTCCTAATTGTATTTTATATGGAGAATTAGGTAGATATCCTACTGACATATTTATAAAGAGCAGAATGATAGGTATGTGGAAAAGGCTCGTATGTAATAAACAAGACAAGATATCTGCTATGTTGTACAAATTGTTGTTTAATATGCATAAGAAAGATTTTTCCATTCTAAGTGGATAACATATATTGAAAAATATCTTGAATGATTGTGGTTTTTCTGAATATTGGATTGCACAAAATGTACCAAAATGTATAAATTTATCAAAACTTGTTAAACAGAGATTATGTGATCAATTTAAGCAGAATTGGTATACAACTATTTTTAACTCACCAAAATGTCTTTACTACAGAATTTTTAAACATAATCATGGTTTAGAATTTTATTTACTTAATTTACCAGATGATTTGAAAAAAGCCTTATGCAATTTTAGATTTCTAAATCATCGACTCCCTATTGAAAGGGGTCGCTTTTGGGGTATAGAACGTGACGACAGAATTTGTGACATATGTAACAAAAACCAATTAGGTGATGAATATCATTATTTATTTAATTGTACTTTTTTCAATAATGAAAGGAAATCTTTATTACCTTGTAATCTTATTACCAATCATAATACTGACAAATTTTATGAATTATTTAATTCTGACTCTTACAATGTTGTTCTTAAAATTGCAAAAATTTGTAAAATTGTACTAGCTGTTGTTAATTAAACTAATATTGTTTCAACCATTAATATGTCCATTTGAAGTTTACTGTCTTCCTTTAAATGCATTACTTTTTCAAATGTATCTATGTTAATGAATGTTTATAATGTTCACTGCATTACTTTGATACTTTGTTATTTGTTATATTATGAATACTTATGTAGTATTTGTTATTGTTCACATACCCCTGTTGGGGTCTTTGAGAAATAAAAAACTTGAAACTTGAAACTTGAATAATTCTCTAGAAAATATTTCAATAGGTTTTAAAATTTATATTGTAAATTTACACACTGCAGTTATTCATAGATAAATAAAAAAATATATTGTACCCTTACATCCAATCACAGCGCTCCTAAGTTGACTTGCTTCACCTGTCTTGGGTACACAAAAGGCCAACCTAATGTTTTTACCCTTATACTGCCAGCGGGCCGATCTGGGCCGATTGACGTTACCTTTCACTGCCAATGGGCCGATCGGGCCGATTGACGTTGTCTTTAATTAACTGTCAAAGGGCCGATTGGGCCGATTTAGTTGTTCTTTAACTGCCAATGGCCGATGGTTAAGGTTAATAAAATAAGTATTGATTTTAGCAATAAAAGCATAATTTAATGATGTTCTGTCAATGCCATTTCATTCTCGTTTCATTTGTTTCATTTTTCATGACGTCATTTAGCCATTTTATGACGTTACAATGATGCCATGTATATTTAGCTATCATATCTAAATTTTGCTGTTCGTTAATCAATCCGTTGGGTATTTTTTTTTTTTTGTTGTATTAAATGTTTCACACTTTGTCATTTCGGATCCTTACTGTACGATATGGGTTTAGCTCGTCATTGTTGAAGGTCTTGAAGGCCGTACGGTGTATTACGATTTCATTCATCACGTCAAATGGCTCAAAGAAGATGTTTGGTTATTGCTACATTGGTAAGTCATACCATATATCTTCTTATGTTTATATTGTTGATAATTACAATAAGACATATTAGTACGGTGACAAGTAAGGTAAATTTAAAAATTTAATGGACCGAAATACCTCACGGCTAATTTTGGTCTTAATTTGAAGATAAATATAATACCCTTCAATTAAGGCATGTCGTAGAATGCCAAAATGGTGCAGATTTGTGATAAATGCGATCAAAGGCAAAAAAGGGGGATTTTAAAAAATCGATTTTTTTTTTTTACATTTTGGACAATTTCTCGGTAGTCCCTCATGATAACTGAGAAAAAATTGCAATGGAAGCTAGCTCTGGGGATGCTGTACAAATTCAGCTTGTAATATTTATGCCAGATTGACAAATATTAGTACTGTTGACCCCCGCAACCAACATGGAAGAAAATAATTATAGTATAACTAATCGCCGTATTTGAATATAAAAAATAAGACAACGCGTGACCGAACGACGCATGGATTAAACGAGTGCGCAGCACGAGTTTAGTCCATAGCGGCGTTCGGTCACAAGTTGTCTTATTTTTGATATTCAAATACGGCGATTAGTTATTCTTTTTATTACATTGGCAAATGGCTTTTTTTTTTTTATAAAATTAATGTAGAAAATGTAAGGAACTATATCGTTTTCCTACGCATTGACAATTTGTTTTGATCCGACGTTATCGACGTCTTGACAACGCCTATTGTTGTATGACGTCAGAGAGTGAAATAACCACGTTTATTTCACATGTGAAATTATCGGTTTTTATCTAACTGGGAAATCAATGTAATTCATTGCAACCAATGTAATAATAAAGTTTATCTTTATTTGCAAAAATTATCAATAAAAAATATTCATATTTAATATTCAGCTTTGCAATAATGTATTGCAATATATAAAGATATTTTGGGGAAAGTTTTGTTAAGATAACATAAAGAATAAAGGAGAAGTTAGTACTGTAAAGTTTACACCCGGTCCATGATTGAATGAAAAAATGATGAAATTCACCATTACTTTTTTAAATAAAAAATAATGTTGACACTATTAAAATAGTCTTGATGAATAAATGTCAGCATAAACACGATAGTATATGAAGTTTTATTTATGACAATAGGTCAACCAGTGCAAGAGTAATAACATTTGAAAATGCATGACGATGTGCGTCCCCCTTTTTATAAAACAATACAAAAAAGTAGTAGACTTTTGACTTTAAACTGTTTTAAAGCACAATATATATCTAGAATACCGATTCACAAAAATTTGGATAAAAATGAAGATATTTGTATACATCAGTAACATTTGATATTATTATACCTTACGTATATTTCAAACAATTCTATTGGGTGAAACGTAATCACGTGACATGGAATAATTCAGTTAATTTTCATTCAATTGAAGGAAGGACGAATAACCCTAAAGAATTTACACCAGCGGTGAATAACCCTATTATTCACCGGTGAATAACCTTTTGAGTTTGTTTATTTGTACTTGAGTTACCTCCCATAAAAATGACGTCACAAACGTAAATAAACAAAATGGCAGCGTTCACGTTACACTGGAAGCCCATCGAGAGACGAGGAAATACGGCATTGGACATAAATAGAGCTGAGAGTGGCAGCAGCCGATGATGTCTCTCATAAACGGTCCTTTTCAGGGCCATCAATATTTTACAAAAAGATTCTACTTTTGTTGTATATTCGAGAAAATCGAACACAAATGTATTTTCAAACGTCAGTCTGTGTGTTATGTTAAAACTATAGACTAGTAAGTGTTCGAAATGCACTTCCGCTGTTAGTTCGGTATAATGAAACAATTGTGGCCCCTTAGAATCGATGAATATCCAAAATTGTCAACCCTCAAAAGTTATTTCACTTCGGGCTGCGCCCTCAATGAAATAACCTTCTCGTGTTTACAATTTTGGATATTCACCTCTTCAACGGGCCATAATTGTATATTATTATTCACGTCCGATGATTTGAAGAAAAAACTAACATACATTCAGAGAGATCTACTACGTTTGTATTAAGGTCACTGAATGCATCATGACAAGAAAACATTGTTTGCCAGAACTTTTTGTCTATGTTAGCATTTTTTCGTTGTTTTGAACACCATTGACAAAATTTCTTGAACCATAGTGCCATCACTGTTTCATACGCTAATGTGTAAGTTCTTACTCCGCGATTAAACTGCTTGCCTTGGAGAATCTGATCTACAGTACATCCTGCATATGCACCTGAATTGAATAATAAATCCAGAAGCCCAGCTGATGCCTATATTTAGTCTATTGCCGAAATATAACACGAAACCATGTGGAATTTACCTAATCTCACAACGTGCGGGTGAACAATCTTAGGCATATACCACTTTACTTGTTTGGCTATGGCATAAAGCTGTTGGTCGAATGTCTGTACTGGGTTATTCTGACCTGCGACCTTTGACATTTCTAGGCATTTCAGCATTGTCGTATACACTGCCGCCATGTTAGCAGGTTTTGCGTCTATGATAAGGGGATATTCAACGACGACATGAATTGCTTTTCGGTCGGAAAGTCTTTTGTTGAAGCCTGTCTAAAAAAGTATTATTTGTTTTTTTTATCATTTTGAAACCCAGGTATTTCAACAATGTCGCGTGTAAGTCATCGAAGCAATACTCAAGCCATATCAGACACGTCAGATTTATTGGCTGTACATGATTTAATTTGGCTGTATGGCTCAGTACATCTAGGTGGGCCGCATCTTTCTTTGGGCTTAAAGAAAGGCAACCATGACATGGGAGCAGAAGTCTTTTCATCCAGAGCAAGGTATCTTTCTTGACCGCGGGTTATTTTGACGTTAGCTAAGTCTGTCTGAAAAGTCGGATTATTCACAACTTGAAAAACTGCGCGAGCCATAGAATGGAATGTGTTTTTATCTGACATCAATAGTTTCTGCATTGATATCCACATTATCAGATCCTTCTTGAATGAAGTCTCCATCTGAAATTTTAGGACATATGTCATTGGGGATGTATGTTCAATTTTGAAATCTTATAATTTCATGGTTTGCTGAACTAATCAGAAATTGTCTAACCTCAGTGTAAGACGCACAAAAGCCATGTGAATGTAAAGTTTCAATAAGTTTTTTCGAACCATATTCATGATGCAACTGAAGAGCCAATGTTAAAACTAAAAGGGGTGAACTGGTTTTTATGCAGAAATATCACACACTCGGCTAAAGCAATACATTTCCGTACTGTATCACCTGGGAATGAATTGTAATCCTTCTCCATTTGAAAATAGTTGTCATCTATTAATCTGGCAGAAAGTTTATAAAAGAGGTATGTATGAATTGCAAAGCCAACATTTTGAACGATTGTTAACTGAGTTTCAAATGTTTTGCCGCATCATGTAGGGTCTGATCTTCTTGATGTATGGAATCATTTACAAAACTGTTTTTCATCTCAGAAATTTTTTATTCCGCTTTTAAACTACTGGTTCTTGAAAGAAATGTCATGCTCCGACTCATTTGAAGCATCATCAACAGGTTCCCTTTTCCAGTTTA